>JAYDZK010000001.1:47207211-47229724 GCA_034509185.1 Euphonia xanthogaster
TATGCATTGTTGGGAAGCACAGCAATGTTGGCTTCTGCATCTGCAGAATCACTGGTGTAAAGCATTGTCTCCACACGCATGTTATCTGGCTCCATTCGCTGTGTGGTGCAAACTGTCCTTATTTCACGCCTTGCCCATCACTCAGAACACAGCCACTTCTCAGTACCAGTCGACTCACATTACCTGTGGCTACACCCATCTTTCCCAAGAGCAACCACACTGCCTGTGTGCCCAGCCTAGCTATGGACTCTGCTGCAGCTCTGCCTGCAGGACGATTGTGCCAGCCCCCTCTCAGAATGGCAGCTGGATCCACTGGCGTCTGCTTATCTGGAACCCCCACCTTTGGGGTCTTCACGGGACTGCTGCTCTGTGGGGGCTAGGCAGCGCCAGCAGGCCTGCAGAGCCCAGTTAATGCCCACAGGGAATGAGTCAGGCAGCACAGCTGTCACTGCCGCCTACCCAAGGAGCTGAGAACCCTGGCAATGGAGAGGGAGCTGCAGCTTGTCCTAAAAACAGAGCTCACAGGAGTGTGTGCTCATGCACATGCCACCAGGATGGGCTCCTCGGGACACTGGCCATGCGTGAGCCTCAGCCATAGGTGACAGTAATCTTGGGACAGCCTAGTCGTGGCTGCGTTGGGATACTGGACGCAGAGATGGCATCTGCAAAAGGGAGGGAGCCAGACAGACATTTCCCAAGCCAGTACCCTCCTGCTGGGAGGCCTGCTGGGAAGTACCTGGCTCAGTGTCCCCAGGAGATGAAGGGCCCTACACAAGGAGGTCCCTGCCACTCCAGACACACCTACCCGCCCAGGTCCTGAAATAGCCAGGGCCTCCTAACTCTCAGTGCCCTGGCTTCACTGGTACAGCTTCAGCCTAAAGCAGCCTATGGACTGGGGGGATTTCTGCTTCCCTTTCCTCAGCCCCTTTTGCATATTGTTGATAGAAAAACACCCAAAAGTCTGTCTTTCAAGTCAGCTTAGAAGCAGCGGAGCTTTGAGAGCTGGTGCTCCCTGGGAATGTCTGAGTGCAGGGTGTGAGAGGAGGAAGACAACCCCTTATGTGTCTGTGTCTGCACTTCCCCATCATAAAGCTGTCTAGGTCCCATGAACACCCTTCTTGCTTGGAAGATTTTAGTGGGAACCATGATTCAGCAGCCTCAGTCTGCAGACATCAGCCGTCCTGTACTGCTGGTCTGCGTCTCTCATCCCTGCTGCCTATGCCCCAGCAGCCAAAGCTTGCACCTCAGCCTGCCCATGTGTGAACCTCACTGCTGCTGACCCCAAGCCAGTTCCCACCCTGCCTGCACTCAGAACACCCTCTACTGCTCATACCTCTATCTCCTGTGGCTGCTCCCCTGCTGTACCTTGCAACTGGACAACATGCATGCCTGGAATTTTAGCAGAAGTTAGCCAGCGGAAGAGATTGGAAGATGCCTCTCACTCTTCAAGCCCTAAGGAGCTCTAAAACCAAAATATTTTGGCAATTAATTAAATGCTTGTCCATGGTTTTATCCTCAACATCAGGTTCAGCAGCTAAGATTGATCACCAAGATTGTGGCTTTTTATTGGTAAGCTGCACTCAGAGGTGGAAAATTGGGAAATGGCCTGGCTACAGCACAAGAAAGTGCTGAGGATCTTAGTGCCCTAGAAAAAAAGAGAGTAGGGTAGGGAAAAGCCAGCAGATGAAATGCTCCCCTTACTGAAGTTAGTTAGAAACAGCTCCCATGAGGATGTTTCCAAGAAGGGTCATTCCTGACTGGCCTGAGATGGGGATCTGTGCAAACAAGTCAGTAGGTGTCATTGCAAAGCCTTCAGTCTCAGCTGGAAAAGCGGCGGCAGGACAGCAAAGGCTTTAATGTACATATCCCTCTGAAATCCCAGCACTCTCTGCAGCATGATAAGCAAAGTGATAGAGCCCAAACTGCTCCAGGTTTCTGAGAAAGAATTTAAATATTCACACAGGCAATAGGACCAGAGTTTAGGCAGAAATAGGACATTACAGTTTAACAACTCTTGACACGACTAAGCACTCTTACTCTACTTCAGGCCACAACAGGACAGCTGAAATCACTGTCTCAGTTTTAAGAGATAGTGCCTTGAGAAAATGGTAACAACACCCAGGTGTGTTATTTCCCAAGATGTGCTCGTCAACATTTTTTTTTTCTACAACACAAAGATTTTGAAAACAGGAGGAACCTTTCAGAATACCTGGGCAGAACAAATAACTTTGAACTTATATAGCTGGAATTTTGGGGTGTATGAACACAAGTAGGTTTATGGAATAACAGTGCCATTAATTCCAGAAGGATAAGTTTTGATAAAATGAGGAGTTAATTAATGCTTTTAAGTACTAAAGGTCTTGACTGTGGAAAAGGCTGGCAGTATCTTTACTCTAAAGAAATGAAAACAATGTGCATTAACTATGATGAGTTTTTGTTCTAAGCACAAGGAAGATCACCACGGTCAACAGGATAAAAAGTTATAATTTTAAAAACTCCCACCAGGAACAAGGAAAGAACCTATTGTGAGTCAAAGGAAACCATGGACAAAAAAACATGGCATTACTTCTTGGTTAAGAAGAACTGGGAAGAAGTAAGCATTGACAAATATCAAAGTGAGTTAGAAACAGAACAACAAAACAATAAAAAATATGGCAAAAAGCTCTTAGAGCAAAGGGAGTTCTTTACAATCAGTACAGGATAAAGACTAGAGACTACCCAGGTATAGCATCCAAAACTAACACCCATTTATAGGCCTGTGTTGAGAAACTATCTGGAATACAGTGTACAATTCTCACAGATCAGCTTCAGGCAGCATCTGAAATGAAACAAGTACAGGGTATAAATACAAAGGGAGAGAAGGGCTCTTCTAAACAGGAAACTGGCTCCCAAAGAATCCTGGCTGGATATCTGAGGGCAGAAGAAGGATCCTGTAAGAATTTTTCAGAAAAGGCCGTGAGAAAAAGTAGGTCAAATAATTTTGAACCTAACTCATGCAAATCTTTTCAAAGTACTCCTGAAGGTGACATGCTGCAGACAGTGCATTTCTGGTGCCTGCAAGGGCAGAGCACTGGTTGCAACAGACCAGGGAGTATCATCAATGCAAATAAACTTGTGCAAACTGATTGTAAGGAGGCTTGTCTCCAGTAAAAGAAACACTATATTCTCTCTTACACGCTTTCACTTCATGTCAGATAGAACTATCATGTTGATCCTTTTTTTTTTTTTAATTGACAACCCAATGTACAAAACACAAAAAAATCTTGGACTCATGAAAGAGATGTTAAGTGGTTTCACTCAACATGTCCAGTACAACCTGACTACTGACTTTTGTGAGATGAGCATTGGTTTGGTCTGAGGAATTTAATAAAAAAGCTCTTAACTGCAGTGATTTTTTTTGTTCACATTTTTTCAAGATGTATGTGTGCTGAGTACAAATGTTGTTTTCAGCTCAGGTTTCCTGCATTGTCCTCAGTAGATTGCTTGCAACACCATGAATTCAAAGACATTCAGTTTCTCCAAATAGTTGTTTTGTTCACTGATAATGGAAATATCTTGAACCTTTCCTTTGCATTATCATCAAAATAACTGAGGAAGAAGAGGGAAAAAACCCAAGCAGAGCCCCATCTCAGATCTGGGCTGTGTCCTGGATATTCCTAGGGTAAAGCCATTGCAGAAAAGCCTGTCCCACTTGAATGGTGCCCTACATTCTTCTGTGAGGCTGCCTAGCTCCATGGACCATGGATTTGCCCAGGCTTACCCTAAGACTGGGACAGTAGATCTCGCTATTATTCTTGCACTTCCTCACTGGTTAATGCGACATGGTCCAGCAGGACAAATCTGATCCTGATTAAGGCTAAATACCCGGTTTCCCTTCTATTACATTATCCTGAGCCCATCAGGATATTTGATCTTACTTTATGCTTCAACCAATCTTCTGATGAGTTGTGGAAGGACAAGCAATGCCTTTTCTCGCATGAAATTACAGTGGCTGACAGCAAACCCCATCAGCTGTGAAATGTGAGCTCTCACCAGGGTGGGGGGACACTGCCTCTATTCCTTGTGCAATGGCTGCAGGAGTTTTGATTCATTATTGGGCCATTTAAACCCTGATTTATGTCTCTTAGAGCTGCAGCACTGCTCTGATTAACATTGTGTGACTGCATTTTCTCCCCCTCTCCACCAACGCATCCTGATGCTTGATAGGAAGGATGCTCCTCTCTTCAGGAATCTGATTAAGAGCAGCAGTTCTGACCTGGAAGGTGCAGTGGGCTCTTTTCTGCCCTGAACTGAGCAGCACTTTTCCTGTGCTCCCCTCATTGGAGACAAGCACTAGCACCCTTGTGGCACTAGTGGCAGTACCCGAGCTAAGCCCCAGCTTGGCATCACAGCAACACTGGTGGAGAAAGTAATGAAGGGAGGGCTCAGCTCTACCTGAGCCACAGACCAGAAAGTCAGGTGGGCAGCACAGCAGAAAGGCAGGCTAGGGAGAAAGTCTGCCATGCATTTTCAGACTAATTTAGTTTGTCCTTGGTTGTCATTGCAATGCCTTCCACGCTCATTTAAAAATACATTTCTGCAGGCTGAGCGGTGACTAAAGTGGAAAGGCACAGTCTGATATGCCGCAGGAGGCAGGACAATAGGAATGTATCCAGTATTTCTTCCTTCCCAGAGGTGCACCTGGAGTTGCAGATTTGCTCTTGGCCATCAGGACACGATTTTGGAGCTGCCAGTGCTTTGGAGCTGAGCCCACTCCAGCTTCCCCATGCTCTGTGCCCCCAGCTGCTGCAGGGGCACCTTGTCCTGCTCTTGGCCCCATCTCATGCACGTTTTGGTTGCCTTCAGTTAAAAACTCTGCTTACATAAGCAATACTAAAACCAAGCTTTCCGAGGAGTTTTAGCTTCATTATGTCCTTAAGGTACTTTAGCTCTTAGAAAGAGTAGCTCTTTGTATAAAACCACAAAATAATAGTGAAGTACTCCAGCCTTTAGCTCATGTATCACAAGTTCCTTAAAATTCAGCTATGTTTAGAAAGAAAATTTTCAATTATTTAACATTAGAAAGAAAATTTTCAGTTATTTAATATTAGAAAGAAAAAAATTGGAAGCACAATTTTTTTTTTTTTTGCATGAACAGTCTGTGGATGTTGGTTGGTGTTCAAATCCTCTTTCTGAAATGTTTAATGTGAATTCTTGGTGATTTTATTTTGCTGCTGTCACATATGCTCCATCTGTAAGATTTGAATCACTCTTGAAGAAAACGGGAGGATCTCCATGGTGACAAACTCCTGTGGTCTTAAAAAAAAAAAAGAGATAATATTTTCTCTATGTTCTTATGTTTTTATTTTGTGATTTTTCCCCCCCAAGATGAGTTAACAATGATAAACATATAAGGGCATGATTTGTAATATTCAGTATAAACAAAATTTTCCTGAATGTTCAAAAATCTGTCCTCTCTTACATACACCTGCAAAAAGCTATCAGCATGCTGCTATGTAGTGAGAACTCTGCAGGAGGGATACATGAACAAAAACTGCTGCAGTCTCACCCACACGAGAGTTCCAGAGCTAGAGAATGTTGTTTCCTTAGCCTTCCCTTATGAAAAATTAACACAGAAACATCTCTCTCATAGATCCTACCAAGATGAAAACACACAGCATTCTGTGTTTATGCACCCTAGTGAGTGATGCCCGTGAGGCTGCTCTGAGCAAGCAGAGCAGAGGGAATCCCTTTGAAGGGGGCCAGGCTTTGGCTCCCCATTATGATGACAGCAACACTCAGAAGTCTTTCTAGTTCCCATGACCCACTGTGCAAAGGAGGAAATGGAACATTTCTCCCAAAGGTCTCACATTCCTAGTTACAGACTTTGAGCTGTTTTCCCCAAATCACAGAAAATTGTAAAAGACAGAATATCCATCAAAGTTAGGGTGAAAAAACACCCAGCCTCTTCTACTTTGCACCAACTTGGAATGGTTGGTCTCAAAACCACCATGGGATTGAACTGTGATTTTAGCACAAATTCAACTTACATTACATAAGCAAAGTATTTCTAGCAAGTTACCTTGTTGTGGGTACATCCTACAATCTGTGTGAATAAAACTATATGGGTTTTTAACTGGAAGATTAAACTGTGCAAAATGGCTGGCAAAGAAAACTCAATTGTGTTTTGCTCTTCCAGCACCCTGTATTCACATTGATCCTGTTAAAAACACGACAGGATTCCTTGTAGGATAGTAGCCAGCTGAGCTTATGCATTTTCTTGTTGCTCCTAACACATTATATAGCAAATTCATGTATGCCAAAACTTCTTGTAAAATATTCCAGATCATGATTTTTCAGTAAATTGCTTTTCATGTGAAGTTTTTTCAGTTTCTGTAATTATGACAGGGTACACGCACAGCCAGCTCCCCAAGAAAATGGCCTTGGCTTCCCCTAATCTTATACAGGTTTTATAATGGAATATTTATATTTATTCAGTAGGATAGCTCCTGATTTATATGGGTTTGTCGTTGAGAGAAAAAAAGGTAAGAAAAAGGACCAGAGAATTATAAGGGTCATGGTTTAACCACAGCCAGCACCTAAGCCCCAGCAGCAGCTCGCTCGCTACTACAGTGGAATGGAGGGAGGGAATCTGAATGGTAAAAGTGGTAAAATATGGTGGGTTAAGATGAAAACAGTTTATTAGATAAAGCAAGAACTGTGCATGCAAGCAAAGCAAAGCAAAACAAGGAGGTAATTCACTGCTTTCCATGGTCAGGGAGGTGTTCAGTCATCTCCAGGAAAGCCAGGCTCCATCACAGTGGCTTAGGAAGACAAGAGCCATGACTCTTAATATCCTCCCCTTCCTTCATCTTCTCCCAGCTTTATATGCTACGCATGGTGCCACATGTTCTGGGATATCCCTTTGGTCAGCTGGGGTTAGCTGTGTCCTTTCCCAACCCATTGTGCACTCCCAGCCCACTTGCTGGTGGGAGGGGATGAGGAGAAGAAAAGACCTGGATGCTGTGCAAGCCCTGCTTAGCAGTAACTAAAACATTCCTATGTTATCAACTCTGTTTCCAGCACAAAAACAAAACACAGCTCCATACCAGGTACTGTGAAGAAAATTAACTCTAACCCCAGCTAAAGTTAGAACACTAGGATAGAGTTTTTTAAACTTTGAATTCTGGGGAAAAAAATTTCTGGAACAAATTAGCAATTTGTAAAAATGAAAATTAGTAAGAGATAAAATGAATTTGTCCAGGACAATCTGTCAAATTAATCTGCATCACTTCTGTGTGGTAGGTCTTGTGAGTAAAGGAGAAACATAAGAAACATAAGTCATACATCTAGAATTCAGCAAAATCTCAGCTGAGAAGCTTTCATTTGCAGGAGAGGAAAACATGGACTAAATGAAATTGTGACTAAAAGGTGTAAAAATAATTAGCTCACATTCCAGGCTGAAATTAAAAAGATTAACTCATCAAATGAGCAGATAAATTGACTGTAGGACATCTGCTGCCTGTCCTGAACCCAAGTCCATTGCATTCTTTCATTAGTAATTGACAGCAGCACCAAGCACTCACCCAAAAAAACCTACCTGGCAAAAAAGGCGGGTTGCAGCTGTGGCCATTCGGATCACAGTCCAGACTATGCTGATGGTACCAAGTAATCTCCATCGGCTGTAATAAGAGCTGAGATTCCTGTCTCACACATAGATCCCCACATTTTTTTTCTTAGTTAAGAGCAAAGTTAGTAAATTGTATTTCAGCTAATTTTTAAAGTTATTTTTGACATTCAGTAGTTTAGGTCCAATAGCAAACCATGCAAGACAGTAAGAGTTTTGCCCTACCCTTCATGATGGAAGAGGCCTTCAAGTTCTTGGGAACAAAATTCCTTCATTTGGTTCATTTTATGGTTCTACTGTTACTGACAAATGGAGAATATTAGCTCCTATTACCTGTTTTCTCCCCATTAGCACCAAGCACCTCACAGACAGGGTTAGGTAATCCTGCCTTTCTCCTGACATAGAAATAGAGACAACAGATACATGGAAAATCAGTGCAAAACTGAGAGCAAGACTGCATGACTTGTCATATCCACCCACCAGGTCTTGATGTCCTGTGACAAATTTTAACTGCAAATTGTCTTTTTCCTGTTCTAGCAGAAATCTGCATGATTTAGTGGAGGCACCAGGCACCAAAACACAGAAGCAATAAAGAGAAAAGAGTGGAGAAAAAGAAAAACTTATAAGCTACTGCATGTGTATTCAAAGTACCGTTGTCTCACACTTCTCATTGGGAATTCCCGCTCTTGATATTTTACTTGGGCATGCTTGGGATCAGATCCTGTTAAATGGAAAAGACCCAATGTCTCCTTTCCCCCTTTCATTATATAGGGCTTGATCACATTGTGCAAATGTTTGACCCCCAAAAGGAGCAGAATCAGACAAGAAGGTAACAGTCCTTCTGCCATTATTAAAGCATTCATGCTTATTAACATCACAGTGGGGAAAAAGCACAAAAATGGAGGCTTCCAGCCAAGCAAAATATATTATAGAATACTGAGAATTTGTGAGTAATGAGATGTATGAGCCAGCATCACTCAGCTTTCTCATTTCCAAATTGCAATGAGATCTGAAATTGCCCATTTTCTCATCATTTACCAAGGGTTAACAAAAAGAACCATTCTTTCTCACACTGTGCTCCCTAGAGAATTTCTAGATCATGTGATTTTGCCATTGTGGCCCTTTCTGCTTTCAGAAGTGTCTCTGGAAAAATGTCTATTGTCCCCAAATGCCTGTTAATTGTGCTCAGTTTACTATGAAATCATTGTTTATTCTTCTAATGGCTTCTTCTGCAAATCAAACAGAGATCAGCTCATCCATCTGAGCTCACGCTTTCCTGCACATTAACAACAGTGCAGAAGGAAGCTAAATTATGCCCACAGTTATTGCAAGCAGTCATGATCTCCCAGCTAATCTCAGACTAATGTCACTGGAATCCCATTATCTTCAGCAGTAGAGATCAGGCTGATTTAAGCAGTTATTTTCTGTATCAAGTTCCTCCTCTACCACTGAAGTTTCAGGGCTGATGTACAGTGTTAACAACTTTCCAGCACAGCTTGGATTCAGTGCCTCAGTGAAGTGCTGGCTTTCTTGGCTGCATTGGCACTGCACACGTGTGTGCTCAGAAGTGGGGTGTTGACAGCAATGCAAGCAGACAAAATTCATTTCCATTGAGCTTCAGCAGTGCAGAAGTACCTGTTTAAGGATGGTCAATACAAGCCATCGCTGAACAGATCAAAACTGACCATGAGCAAGGCCAGAAACTGGAGCTCTTACAGTTAGACCAGTGAGGTCCTGACACAGGTTTTTTCTTAGAAAAATTAGGTGTTGAAGTGGGGGTCACTCAGATGTAACCGTGCTCCTTCATGAGGCTGCAAGATGCAGTGCTCCAGACTGTTGTCCAGCTACAGACAGCCTCCAAAAGTGACTCCAGACAGGAAAAATGCCTGTGCATGCATGGAGACTTCAGGCTTCCCACCCCAGCACCACCTGCCTGCACCTCCCCACTGAGCTGCAGGCTTCCTGGGACAACACTGGAGCTCCAGCAGGGAAGTGTACACTGCTCACCACTAAATATGTTCCTTTTTTTGATTAAACTGCTGTTTCATCTGAGCTGGTAATTGGCACTCCTAAATTATACATACCAATTAAATCAAAAAGAAAAAAATAAAATAACTACAAATTGATGTGAAAACTGGAATAATCAGTGGAACCTAAAACCTATGATACATTTTTAACATTTCAGTGTGCACAAAAAAGCTATAAATGTATCTGTATAAAACTCCAACTGCTGCTGTAACAGAAACATGTTCATAAATTATGAGGAAAATTGTAACTGGGTATTTAGGCATTTGCAGGCTAATTTTGCCCCAGAGCACTCAATTTCCTCTCCTTCTCCATAATTTTCTTGAACTGTAATTTAAATTTCTACTCCCCACAAGACCCACAAGGTGGTATGGCATTAGCTTCAGTTTTACTCAAGGCACCTGCCAGTTTGCAAAAGCTGGTTAAAACTTACTGCCAAGGCATGTCCGATACCTCAATCAGTCTGTCAGTGACATCAAATCGTAGTACTTGAGCATGAATGGTTGGATGTTTCAAGAGCAGTGCTGGCACTTGTGTATCTGTATCTGAGTAAATTTAGCCATAAGTTAATTTTTCTGGAGTTAAAATTCTCCACTTGTTCTTGTTACAAACTGAAGTTTGCTTATGAAGTGTATTCTCAGTTTAAAACATCACCCTTGCTACTGCCACCGCAGTCCAAAATTGCACTTTCTTGGATAGTACCTGGGGAAACCTCTGGCATCAGGGAGATTGTGTGGAAGGGAAGGAAAATCCTGGAAGTGTCCAAGGCAGCAGAAATTTGTAAAATGGGAAACCCACAACTCTTAAAGATGCTTTCTGTGAAAGCTCAGCAAACTCCTTCTCAAATTAATTTTGCACACTTCCAGAGGCCACTAATGGATGTGAACACTGATGTTTTCTCTGGCAGCTGCAAATAGGGGATCACGCATGAAGCCTTACTGGAGCCAGCTGAGGGCCATGTGGTTCAGCTGAGCAATTGAAATACCTGGATAATGCACTCAGTGTACAATTACTGCATCTTCTAACCACCTCATAATCTTGAGGCTTTCCAACAACAGAACCTCTGTTCTGGCTTCTGAACACAACCAAAGAGCAGCAATTCATTAAAAGACTTGTTGACTAGGATATTTTCAGTGTTGTGGAATGGCTTTCAATCTAAGAAATCAATGAAGCCTTTCCAAATATCCATAAATCACCTTGAAATATTTCTCAATAATTTAAACTCCTGCTCAATCCTGTTGAAGCCAACAACTTTAAACAGGCGTGGTTGTAAGACAGAGCTCAGCGGAGGACACCAGCCAAGGGGGAATTTTAGGAAGAACAACAGATGAGTAGGGCTCACAAGCAAAACAGTCCATGGTGGCCCTGGGACACTTCCAGCAGAAAACCTCCTGCAGAAATCAATTTTAAAAGATCACTTAAAATTTTACCAGTAGAGGGAAACAGAGCACCTCTGCTGCAACGTGCTCAGAGGCACAGGGCTGTCACTGCTTCTCTGATGTAGAGCTGTTCTCCTGCCCCTTCTCCTGCTCACCCACTTGCACCCTGCAGCTGCACACTTGCACGCAGGCAGCCCCATGCCTGGGGGCAGCCGAGGGCCCTGCACTGGCCACTCCATCTGCTCAGGTAGAGATGAGCAACACCTTTATCATCTGCTGCCCAAGCTTTTCTCTTCTTGAAACTGGGATCGTTTGTCCTTGGTATATAAATGAAAACTTCAAAGTTTGTTTCATGAAGTTAGGTTGCTAAATATCCATTAAAGCTTTTAAATACAAGTAGCTTAATCTTCAAAGCTGTTACATACCTCTGACTTCATGGAATTTGTGGCTTCTTAGTACTTCTGAAAATCCGGCCCCTAAATGTGTACTTCATCACTCATGTTTGGCATTAGGATCCTGCCTAGAGACACAGAGTTATTTGGAGTGGGGTAGGTTGATTTGTTTTCCTCAATCTGTCATGAAATATTTAAATGCTTTTATATTAAACCTATAATTGCTATTTTCACTTGCTCTTCAGACTCTGCTTTTTTCATAGATGTGTTTTTTGATGTACAAGTTTAGATAAAAAGGCATCTTATCTGCGCCTTGTATGGTATGAGCACAGCAGCCATTCCTTTCAAGCAATGATATCATGAAGTCTCTAAAGGAAAAATAATTCCTTGCCTTCCCATGGTTGGATCCTGTCTTTGGCAGCTGGGTAGAAATAGCATGGTCAGAAGAACGGTCTACTCGTGCAAACCTACGTGCAACTTGTGCTTCACCACTCATCCCAGCTTCCTCTTCTGTGTTCCATGTTCTGCAGTGGTACCCTCACGTCCTGAAAAATTGCTTCTGCTAGCAGTGGTAAAGAAAGGAAGCTGGCAGGCTGTGCTTTAAATGTGCCATCATAGTGCAGCAGTTACACAGAGCTGTGTCAGCCCAGATGTTTTAACCTACGAGTTGTAAATAACTTTTAAAATGGATCTCGTTTCCTGAAGTCACACAGTGGGGAGGAAGAGCAGGAGGTCAGGGTTGGTGGGAACCTCACCAAAGTCAGGTGAGGTTCTGCCTTTGGCCAGAACATGTCAGAGAGTACAACTCACTCCAGGATGTGACTGTGATGGGCTCTCAGGCCTTAAAGGCTCTTCTGGATCCTGAAACTGAGAGCACTCTTTGAAGAGACCTAAACTTGCAATCACTTATCTACGTGCACAAAGGCAACAGCCTGCACTGGTGCTTTAATTCCTGAAAGCCACAGTCTCACAGCAAAGTGCTCCAGAAGTGTGAGCATCATTAGTGGAGCTTTTACAGGTTCAGTTTCACTGTTGAGCGGCCCCATGCCCATTAATGCAGTCTTCTTCTTAAAGGAGTCAATATTCTACAACCATTCAACAGCGATTAAAAAAAAGTGTCTCATTAGGAGGATTACCATTCTCTAGATGATTTTTCCAAGAATCCAAGTTATTTTGGGGTTTAGTCTCACCACTAAAATTTCCTTGCATTGAGAAATTGGTCTTACAGAGAACCATTGGGGAATTACTGGAAATGAGAGAGTCTGGAAGTGTTGCACAGGAAATGTGTGTTTTTTCAGTTGTGCTTTTACAGGTTTGTCAGTGAAAGGTGTCGATGTAGCACCACATCAGTATTTTATGGGCAAGAATCTTTATTTTTACTCTTTCTTATAAACCATACCATTATAAAAATCACTGCTTATCATGATAAGCTTGTACATTGCTGGGAGAATGTTGAACAAATGATACAGCACATGAAATTATCGGTATCATTTGTTTCAAAGTGAGAGTAGCAGACTGTTTTAGTATAGGCATTTTTCCAGACTTTTTCCTGAAGTTTTGTTCTGTTTGGCTTTAATAACAGTCTGTGCAGGAGTGATTCAGAGAAATAGTCACAACCTTTTTTTCAGAGTGAACTATAAGCTACAAGTAAAATACAACAGATAGGATTATATTAAATTGTCTCAGCCATCAAGCCTTTTTTCCTGCCTGTTATCTTTTACATTTAAAGCATTGCTTATTTGATTCTTTTTTGCATCTTGTTTGTTGAGAGGGGAAAAGGAGAACGTTTTCTTACACTTCCCTCATTTCAGCTGATCTTTTTGGTAAAGAATTATTGGATTATCTAAAAATAAATTTGGTATTGACAGTGGCAGCTGTTCTACAACATGAATTCGGTAATAGAAATCATAATGCTGGATCAAAAATAATTTCTTCCAAATAATTTAATCTAAAAACCTATTTCCTTTTAAAGCAATCTGGATGATGCTTAAAGGTTTTTCCTTCTAGGACAAGGAACTTGCTTTCCATTGGAAGAAGTGGAGTTTTATTCCATTTTCCTTTGATACTAAAGGATAAATATTGAATACATTGCATGTATAATAACAAGAAGTTCCTGAGAGCTGGAAACAAAAATTAACAGTATTGTCAAGATTTTCAAAGGCTGGTGGATAAAGCTGGAAAACAGCTTCATCAAAAGCCTTTTATTCATCTATTTAGCTCTTACATTGACAATTGGAAAGAATAATTTTGTAACTTTATTTTTTAAGCCTCTTGATTTCTGTATGAGTTTGGCTGAGAGATGCTTTAGGTAACAGAAACTTAATTATATGTTTTTTTTCCTTTTTCATAAAGTATGAACCCCTGTTAAAAAAAAAAAAAAAAAGGAAAACCACAGACTGAAACCCGGAAATATATTCTTTTCCAAAGCAAGATCTGATAGCAGTACCGATGATGTTTTGCTTAACTGAGCTCTATTGCTCACCTCTCATAGTGTGAAGATAACAGAGAAAATAATTTTAAGCAAGCCATTAGTATTTTTAAAAAATATCTAAATTAAAAAAGTATCCTAAACCTGTATGTATGGCCTATTCTTTTTTCTCCTTGCATTTAAAATTTTTACAAACAAAAATAAAAAATAAAACCAAAAACAGAAACAAAAACCCACCAACCAAACAAAAAAACAACCAAAAAAGGAAACAAAACCAAAAAAACCCAAACCAAAACATAAAAGAGAGTCCACCTGGTACTCCCTGTCTCAGTAAGAGTGTGGTTTTTTTAAATCATTTGGGCAGCAGTGCTGTGTTTCCCCTACGTCCCCTAATTCTACTGCCATTTGCTGGAAGTTATCATGAATGCTGACTGCTTCATCTGAGGTTATTTTACATTTTCCACCTATTTCTCCCATGTCCTGAAGATTTAAGCAAATAGCAAGGCAGATTTGGAGGTCCAAACAAAACACAAAATGCACTTCTTATTTCACTAAACTGATCTACATTCAAAGCAGTTATTCATTGGAAGATGCACCTCCTATGGCAATAAGGTTAAAAAAAAAAAGTATTTTGCAATGGCCAGGTGAGAACCATTTTTGCATCTGTATCTCTGCAAGTGTTGTCATACTCTTCTTAAGTGCTTTTCGCTTGTGAATTATTCAGATGGAAACATTATGCTGCATATGATCACACTGAAGAGCTGTGAAATGAAGAGTGGTGCACAGGGACAGAAGAAAAGTATGCAGAGACTTTGCAAGTAGCTTTTTCTGTTCCGCAAAATCCTAAATCCGCAAGGATTTCTGATGTGTACAGGACAAAAAATTGCTCTCCAGTGCTTAACTTGATAGGGAGTGCTCTCCTCACCCTTCCATGCCATTACTTCTGCTGAAGCACTGTGTCAGCAGACAAGCACAGTTCATAGCAGGTGCTTCTGGGGTTTTGTGCTGTTTGCTTAACTTCATAACATTAACAAGTTTAACATTGGACCAGCTTTCTTCTCCCTTATTTTGTCCCCACAGTCTTGCCTTGTTTTTGTTTCGTAAGCTCTTTGTAACACCTCAGGCAATACAGACTGTCAAAGACAAAATAAAGCTCCTGGTACCACTCAGTTGTGCTCACAGCAGTCTCTGGTACCTGGCTTCTGTGTGGACACAACACAAATTCCAGCCTGTGTGACAACAGCTTAGGACTCAAGGACTTTTGGCCTGCTTGTAGTCTTATGCATGAATTTCATGCTAACAACTCAGTGTGGCAGTCATGTACAGCCTTCCTCTGCCTCCTCCCCCACTGCTGGTGTGTTAGGAGAAATAATTCTCCCTCTGTGGCTGCTAGATAACAAAAGATAACAAAAAAAAAATCCCTGTAATGCATGAACCAGGCACTCCTCCAGGCACACCGATTCAAGCTCAGCTGTGACATTGTGCTTCAGGATGGCCTCACATGTGACCTGGAATATGGACCACAGCTCCATCAAACAATTTTGTAAGGATGCTCACAGGCATGATTTACAGGAGGCAGGGACTGTAAGTGTGCTGCTGGTTGTAATCTCTGCTCAAGTATGTATCAGGGATGTTTGGGTTTTCTTTTTCTGCATGTTGGAGCCTGGATGAGAAGCTGTTTTTTGATTATAGGGATTGGAGCTGCATGCCTATTGTTCTCAGTTACACAGCGTGTTAGATTACTAACATTTTAGAAATCACCGACTCTTCTTCTGGCAAAACCGATTCTTTCCTGCAGTCTCACAGCATGAGCATTGTTGTCACTTGAAAACAAATTTTTCAGGATTGTGGTTTATATCACAGTTCTCTTCTTCCCCTAATTTAGTTTCCACCTGTGTTTTTCATAGATGCAGATAGAGTATATGCTGGAAAAACACCAAGCAGGGCTTCATTCTTTTGCTTTCACTAGTAACATGCTCCTGTTGATAGTAGCTGCTGTGACAGGTGGAAGCCCTGAATCTGTAGCAGGTTCCCACTGAGCTAGTGACTCCATAAACCCAGGAAATGATGAGCTACACCATGGGAGTTTACACCAGAAGTGTATGCAGTAGGTACATATCAAATACATGAGTACAAGAAAATCTATGTAATATGGGAAAGGAGGGGATACAGATAAAACAGGATTAATGAACATAGAATGGCTTGGCTGGGGAGGGGCCTTAAAAATCATCTAGTTCCAACCCCCCCCCCCCCCTCCAAGGGCAGGGACACTTTATACTAGACCAGGTTGCCCAGAGCTCCACCCAGCCTGGCCTTAAACACTTCCAGGGATGGGCCATCTACAGCTTCTCTGGGAAACCTGTTCTGGTGCTTTACTACCCTCACAGTAAATAATTTCTTCCTAGTATCTAGTCTGAACCTGCTCTCTTTCAGTTTGAAACCACTCTCCCTTGTCTTGTCACTACGTGCTCCTGTGAATTGTCTCTTATGGTAAGTGCATCAGAGAGCACAAGTGCTCAGCCTCACTTCAAGCCTGCAAAGAGCTTCTGGAAAGGAAATGTGTGATGAATGCTGCACTGTGCATCCCTCAACTCCTAAATGCCTCTTCTGTGAATGGGACTTGGCAAAGAGGAGCCAGACAGCCAGACACAGAGCTGTCACAGGCAGTTTGGGAGAACCTAATTACCAGTAATGTGCGAAAAACCCATGGGTTTGGCATGCTGAATTACATGGCTGGCTGTTCAGATGGAAGATGGAGTATAAGCCAAAAACATCCAAATGGTTCTGCAATTCTAACTCCACATAGTCGTAGATATTGGCTCTGCAATGTGCAGTTCTGATCTGACAGAGGAATCAAACCTCTCATTTTCATAGTATAAGCCTCCCAAAAGGGGGGGTTGCTGCTCAGGCAAGCCATTCCCAGATACTTGCCTGTGTCGGTCAGGCCACAAGCCAACAGTGAACCCACCAAGGTTCACGGGAAGGGTGGAGCTGAGGTGAAGCTCTGTTTTTCCTGCCTGAGTTCAGCCTCCAAGTGTTGGAGGAGAAACGAAAGAATGTGTGGATGGGCAGGAGGTAACACTGAGGAAGGGAAGCTGGGATGCTGGAACCGGCAGGACTGTTTGAGGAAAACAAAAGCTACGGAGGATGTGAATCCTCTGGCAGCAAGTGCAGCTAGACAGGCATAGAAGAAACTACAAACTGGAGAAAATTCCTGCCCATGAATGTTGGCTGCTTTGTCTTCTGAGTCAGGCTGGGTTTCTGAGAGGACACAGTGACACGAGCTGCTTCCTGGGGAATGACAATGCTGAGGCTGTGTGCAGGACCTGGGCGTGCATGACATGAATATCAGATTTCCACAAGTCAAATCTCTCTGAATAAAGAAATATCATCTCTTTCTTCAGCCAATTGTTTATTCACTTTCATGAAAGCAGGATGAGGTGAGAGAGAAAGAACACCAGCAGACGTTGGAATTCGAGGGTAGAATTAGAATTTTAATCTGTCTTTTACTAGTGAGGCAAAATTCTTAATATAAACATTAAGCATTGCATACTCCTATTCATGGCTGCATGAATAGGCATTGCTGCTGCTGGTGTGGGGCCCCGCCTTGTCAACAACTGGCTTTGGTGCAGTCAGGTGTGCAAGAAAGAGAGGAAAAGGAGCCAGGCAGCAGCTCTTCCTCGGGGCGTCAGCAAGAGAAGGAGCCAAAGCTGGGATGCATATAACCTGGGGTTGAAAGAAAGTTAAAGTCAAGTCAGGCTGGAACCTTCTGCTGCAGGGGAGATAGAGATAACATTAACAGGAGCAGCAGCTGGAGCTGTCAGGGCTCGACTTTGCAGTCACTTGGAGATGCCTGTACAATCCTGCTGGGACTGCCTTTGGAAGGCCAAGAGAGCTGAGCAAATTTCCATCCCTTTCAGTATTGCCCCTCTTACTTCCTGCTCTCCTCAAATCCCTTCCCAAAGGTTTCCTGTGCAGCATACAAAAACGTCTGCAGTGGCCAGCCCTTTTGCTGCTTTCATCCTGCTGCCTCTCCTGCAGGACCTACCCAGTTCCTGCTTCAGCAGCAGGATCCTGGCTCCGGGCTGTTTGTACAACGTTGCTAATGTGACAGCGTGGCTCTGGGTCGATCCCTGCTGACGCCACCTGCAGTGTGTGCACTGATAATGAAGCAAAGTGCTGCTCTGCCCCATCACTTACCATCTCAGCATCTTGTTAATTACTACTGCTCAAGGATCTTATTTGTGCAGTAAATTATTGATGAAAGCAGCTCTGTGAAAATCTGAAATTTTTGTGTGTCATTCTCCTGAATGAATAGCAGTGCATGGACACTTGCAGCAAGCACCACGTCTCCCTGATCTGAAGAAAGGGAGGGGAAAATAGACAAAAACACTTTCCTTGGGTGACTGCAAAGGTACAGAAAATATTTTGCTTCTCTCTGATCATATTTGATTTTACCTAGGAGCTATGTTCATATTAAAGAGTGACTGAGCACTGGAGCAGATTGCCCAGAGGGGTTGTGGATTCTCCCTCACTGGAGATATTCAAGAACCATCTGGATGCAGTCCTGTGCCATGTGCTCCAGGATGGCCCTGCTTGAGCAGGGAGGCTGGACCAGATGCCCCACTGTGGTCCCTTCCAGCCTCACCCATTCTGTGTTTCTGAGAGTGTAGGGAGCTCCCAGCAGCTATCAGGAGACACTCAGCTTGAAATGAGGAGACAGCAGTGGATTAAATATAGGATGCTTCCTTCAAAGTATCCTCATTGTCTTACTTTGGGAGTATGTAAAAATGGGATCTTGCTTGCATAAATATAGTAAATACATTTAAGAAAATAATCTGAATGGAAAAGAATTGTCCCCTGATTAATCCAGAGCTGCCCCTTCTAGAAGCACAAGCTTCAGGCACTGGGGCAATAAACTGCACAGCATCACTGTGGGTGTGACTAGCAGCACCATGGGTGACTTTAGTCTTTAACACTTGCTTTCTTCTGTTACTTTGCAACTTTGGACAGAAAATGACTCTTGAAGTATCTCAGAGGCTGAATTCTGTATTTCAGGTGTGGGTTTGCCAGCAAAATGTCTATCTCTATTACAGCATGAGAACGAATGCCCAGAATGGGCCAAGGAAGAAAGGAGAAAACAGCTGTGAAAGTTCTGTTCTGTTGGAGCAGGAAGCCTGGCACTTGCCAGGAAAGGCGGGAGTAGGTTGGGCAGCCTACACAAAGCAGGCTGCAACACTGCCAAAGAGGCAGTGCTATTCCTTTGCTCCCCCTCCAAACTGAAATTAGACAGCTAAATGCATCCCTTTTCCTGCTACTGTTGACAAGATGAAAAGCTGGAGCTGTGCTGGGAGATTCCCACATGCCTGTGGGTGAGGGGGGAGCAGGGTTGATCAAAACCTCTGCCTGTGCTCCCAGCTAAGCCCCAGCTTGGGATGCTGATCCAGCATGGGATCTTTGGCAAAAATGAAAAGAGCAAGGTTTTAGTTTGGCAAATTCCTTGCTGTGGAGTCCTGGGGATAGAGGATATTATAAATAGATATTATTTAAAGGGTCCTGTGACCCTTTAAATAATAAATAGAAAGCCCTGGTTTTGGGGTGACTGGACATGATCACATCTCTCAGAACTGGCACATGGAGCCGTGGCTCAGTCTGCCCTGAGGGCCACGAGGGACAGCAAAGACAGGGGGACACAAGGGCTGCCTGAGGATGTGACACAGCCTGGGCAGAGGGCAGGACTGGGGGAAGATGATGAAGTGCTCACCCAGTTTTTCCATGGAAATTGCTCTGTGGACTGGGATCTGCAACAGGCTGGGCCTCAGGAAAGAGAAAAGAGTGGAAATGAGGACCTGAATGGGGAAAAAGTGGAACAGAGAGATGAGAGAAAGGAGCAAGTGCAAGGAGCCAGGGAGGAGGAAAAGTCAGAAGCCAAACAAGATATGCAAGAAGGAAGAAAATCAGCCCAAATCAGAAAGCCAGCTTCAGAGGTGTCAGAAGAGTGGACAGGTGTGAACAAGTCGGCCACTTTCGGGTTAGAGTACCCTGACAAGGACATTTGCACATTTCAAAGCGGGGTCTGCAGTGCTCTGCCCTTCCAGGTGCTTGGGGACATGTCCCACCTGCCAACCGCTGCTCAAAAGCTGCTCTCAAGTCCCAGGAGGGGCTTTCTGGGTATCCAGAAACAATTGTCCCACTCTTGTGTACACAAGGTCCATGAGCTAACCTGACACCTTTTAAGCACTTTACCATACTTACACAGAGTTTTCACGAGCTGCAAACTATGCTTTTCTCAACAATGTATTTCTAAGGAGCCCGAAACTGCTGTAATTAGTTTTGTACTGCAGAAAAAGCCCTGGGCTTCTTTCCTGGCTTTTGTTTTCCTTCATTATTAAACAATAATTATACTACTGTATCCAGATGTCTAAAAAGCAGCCAAACAGGTTTTCATTTTGTTTAATAGTATAGCCAGGTTAAAAGAAGAAGGGAATTAAGCCCAGTTGCCACGATCTGCTGGAGTCAGGTGAGAGGATCCTTCCCAAGATCCTAAGACAATACAAAGCTGGAATTTATCAACTGCTGGAATAATGAACTCATGATGGATTTAATAAAATTTTTGTATTTCCAGAGAGAATTGTTCAGAAGTGCAAGCTCACATTAACACACTCATTTATGAATGATTCTTAAGCAAACCCAAAATAACCTTTCTCTGAAATGTGTCTTCCACTCCCAGGAGCTGGAAAAAAAAAAAGGCTTTAGGTCAGTGCCTGTGGAGAAGTTCAAGTGGGTAATAAAGAAGTGCATGAGTCCACATAGCACTGTCCATGAACTACAATTTTTAAAAGCCTAAAAAGCAGGACTGCTTTTTGCTAAAGTATAGCTCTGTTCTGTGCACCTGATCCCGAGGACAGGAGATCCTTCAACAGCAATATAATGTTGGAGACACTGAATTGCCCAGAATACTCTGAAACCCAGAATATTTTAAAATATTAAATTAAAAAATTTAAAAATATGGAAAAGTTATATTTTTAACATACATTTTCTCTCCATGTCCAGAGTGGTTACTTGTTTATGGTTATGGAATGTGGGAGTGTGAGGTGTTTGCCTTAAGTAAAAACTATAGGATAACTCTGCAAACAGTATTACACAAAATTGGGCTACATTTTTATTTACTTTGTCATGATAGATATGACATTTTAATGTAAAATGAACCCTAATCCGATCTATATTTGGAGAAAAGAATAATTCCAAAAATTTGGATACTCGTCCAGAAATCAACATGAAGACAAAGACTGTGAAACCATACTATTTCCAGCTGCATAAAAATCTGCTGTGAAAATAAAGCATTCTAATTCAATTACTCTTCACATAATGTCTGTGTCAATGTTGTATCATACACACTTTTCAGAGTCAGAGGCAAGTTGAAAACTTTTCACAGAAAAGTCTGCACTGCAACAGGAAGAATTCAGTTTGTGTGTGTGTGTGTGTGCATGTGGGACAGCTTTGGGATCCTGTAATTTGCTTTTTCTCACTTGAAGGCTTGAAGGACAAGTCTTTCAAGCAAAAATAGGAATAAGAGCTGCATCCTCAGAAATCCATAAATAGGATTTCAGTAAAGGTTTGCAATATATTAAAGAGAGGAAAATTACATGAGATTCAAATTTCACATTAAAATTCTCCTGTAATATGAAATTTTTCATTCTATTTTTGATAC
This sequence comes from Euphonia xanthogaster, assembly GCA_034509185.1. Lineage (NCBI taxonomy): Eukaryota > Metazoa > Chordata > Aves > Passeriformes > Fringillidae > Euphonia > Euphonia xanthogaster. The sequence continues at coordinate 47,228,753 of JAYDZK010000001.1, forward strand.
GATACTCCTTGGGTTTTGTACGAATTGAGCAATATATTTGGAAAATTATCCTTATTTCCTGATCCTGCTCAAACTGGCTCCAAGGCAGGATCCAAATCACTGTCCCTGCTTCTTTCCCTATGCAACAATAATCACTTGCCGGACAATATTCTGGAGACCACAGGAGCCTTTCCATGACACTCCCAAATGCAGCCACATGTTGTGCAGACCTGAGGCAAGGGTCAGCCCCACTGCCAGAAAAGGGAGCTGTGGAATAACTGATTCATCCATGCCATAAGTGACAAGCAGCATGCTGATCCCACGGGGATTTGATGTCTCTTCCCTCTCCATCGTATTTAACAGGAAGCTGCTGTGCTGCACTCAGCCTGGTGAGGGTCACATTCTGTTTGCCTTCCCTCTCTGCAGGGTGTCTGGGGTGTCCCCTTGGCTGTGTGAGGGGACAGCCACACACTGAGGCCTGAGGTGGCAGCAGCACCTTGTCTGCTCATGGAGCGTGGGGGTGGCAACTCCTCGTGCTTTTTTAGGAGGCTGTCAAGGAGAAACTGAAGTGGGTGTTGACTCTCACTCTTTCACAGCACAGCAAACTCCTTCTGGGAAGAGAGCAAGTGGTTCCTGCTTGCACTACTGTGTGTTTTTTTCAGGGACTCCCATGGCAGGAAGGAAATGATGAATCTGACTCCATGGAAGTCTAATTTATTAGACTTAGAAGGCTAATTTATTATTTTATGATCTATATTATATTAAAGAATACTATACTAAAGTATACTAAGGAATAGAGAAAGAATACAGACAGAAGGCTAAAAGATACTAATAAAAACTCATGACTCTCTCTCCAGAGTCCGGCACACCTTGGCCCCAATTGGCCAATAAGTCAAAACAATTCACCTGTTGGATAAAACAATCTCCAACCACATTCCAAAGCAGCAAAACACAGGAGAAGCAAATGAGATAATATTGTTTTCCTTTTTCTCT
>JAYDZK010000001.1:47229824-47274107 GCA_034509185.1 Euphonia xanthogaster
AAAACACAGGAGAAGCAAATGAGATAATATTGTTTTCCTTTTTCTCTGAGGCTTCTCAGCTTCCCAGGAGAGAAATCATGGGCGAAGGAATTTTTCCAGAAAATATGATGGTGACACTATTGGATCCCCCTGGCCTTGATATCAGTTCAGGTCTTAGGTGATGTTCCTCCCCAATATGCTGTTGGATGTATGAAGATGTAGCGTTAAATAGGTCACTTTGTCTCTCTTCATTATAGTCTTAACTTTATCACTCTACTCCCATTATGTGCTTGGGTGTTTATTGACCTTGAAGTCAGACATAAATGGTAGCGTATGGCTGCATCCTGCCCTTGATGTGAGTGAACATGAAATGCAGCTAATGCCTTTTGAGGGCCTGCCTCCAAAACATTTGGCACTAAGGCAAATATTCAGTACAAAAGGGAGGTGACACTGATTGACAATACCAGTTTCCTCATGCCTGGCCATTCCCTGCTTTACACTGGGGATGGAGGAAAATGTCTTACCTCTCCCAAAGAAAGGCATTTTGCCTTCTGCTGTGAGAATTGGAGGCCATTTGCCTGAGGAGAGCAGTGGGTGAGTGGGTTTTCTTTCAAATGACAAAAAGCAGGGTTGGACCCAATGCAAGAAAACGTCCCTGTTAACTGCTGTGTGGTACACCAAACAGCCTGCTGTTGCAATAAAATATTTATAACTAATCATTTTGTTAAATGAAACATGTACTTCATGACACCTTTTATAATTAACAAGCCATGTTCCAGCTGATTGTGCACATGGTGTTTCACAGTTTATTACCAGGTACTACGAGGAGACATAATGAGTACCTACAAATAACCACCCATATTAAGATGTAGTATTGCAAAGAGAAGCAATTAAGCTCCTGGGAAGCTTAGTGTTATTTGTTTGTAAACAAGTGTAAGTGTAGGACCTTTGCCAAACAAAAGATTGGGTTAGTGGGATGATAAAGCAATAAACCTCGCAGAGCATGAACACTTTGTGGTGGAGCTACAGTCAGGGAGCGATGAGGAAGCTTTAGCAGAGGTTTTAAGGAAGCTGGATTTTGCTGACAAATGGTGCTTAAAGATACTGGTATGGTTAAGTTGTATTTAATGATGCCTTAGATGTCCTGAGTGCTGGGATTAACACTGAAATAATGGCTCATGATCTCAGTAAGGCGATCTCAGTGGACTTTGGTCACATGAACATAGTCAACATTCACCATTAAATTCTCTAATTTGCAGATTAAAGACTAAACTAAGAGGCTTGAGGGTGTTGTGCTGATGAGAAACCTCAAACACCTGTCATTCATATTGTCCTCAACGAGTAGAGGTTGTAGGTACAAGGAACTCTGAGAGATTCATTTTAATCAAACCAGAGAGCAGGGACGTTGCAGAGGTCACTGACTTGACCACAGCAATGCTGAGAGCTAAATCCTCTCCTAAATTTTCCTGCTGTGCAAGCACAAGACAGCCACTGCCCACTGCACCCATTTTCCATGGCTGTCTGTCAGGACAAATCTAGTCAGGATGGGATTGCTCATGTGCTTAATCTTGTAGTCAAAAGCTAGAGTAGGTTAAAACAGCTAAATCTCAACATTTTCATACGGCAGATGTGGTCTGAGGTCACAGCTCCAAATACTAATTGGGGCATCTTCTGAGGAAGAATTATCCCTTGATTAGAGCCAAGAAAATAGGTGTGTTGCTCCTGTTATCCCTGCCTGGCAGAACAAGCTGGCTGTGCAGCACTCAGGCTGAGCAAGGCAGGACAAAGCCTGGTCTGGCGCACCTGAGTGAGCTTTGCTCCATCAGTGCTCCCAGCACATACCCCGGCACTCCTGGGGAGGGATGGAGCAGGGAATACCCCCCTGATACACACAGATGCCCTTCATTCTCCTGAGCTGATGCCTGCTTGCCTGGCTGGAATGTGCAACCCCCATGGCAGGGGGACAAGGCACCTCACCCCAGAGGGGCACCACTGCCACTCGGGTTGAGCCAAGGGACAGGCAAGGACTCTGCATGCTCACTGCCAGGCACGTGCCATGGTCTTGGGCCCTAGTGCTGCAGGACTGGGCCATCCTGAGAATTAACCAGAAATGTGGCATCTTCTGTCTTGCTCTGAATGTAAAGGCTGAGGCTGGCACTCTTGCTTATTTGGAAATCTGCAGTCCTCATATATTTTTACTTTTATTGGTGCTCTGGGTTCAATTTTTGCAAATTGCTGAGAAGTTTAGCCATACCAGTGACAAAACTTCCAAACCAGTGGCTTAATTGGTCCTTTGGTAACAAATGTCTCTAATGGGAGTTAACCATCTGCAAAATGCTGCCCCACTGTATTTGTGCCAAATCCCCACATCGTTATTTGAGATCAGGGACTGAGGGGGCAAAACAAGTCTACATACATGGTTTTCTTGCAAAACATTCCCCGGCTGTTTCTTTTTTTATGGCTGTGTCAACATTTGGCTCACATTCTCTATAGGGGTAAGCTTTTGTGTTTCAAATACAATGCAAAGCCAGGTAAAAAGTTAAGGCTCAGTTTGAATGCTGACAAAATTATTGTGAATTTTCATTTCATTTAACTGTCTTGTCTTTGTTCTGTCTGCAGGATTACTGATGTTCCCTGGGCAGTACTTCTCTGGTTAAGTATACCCATCCTGGTTGGCTTTTTTGATGTTGTGGGATCAGTTTCTTTGAATTTGCCCTAAAACTGGAGGCAGAAGAGCTGAAGAGACATGAAACTGGATGAAAAACTCCCATTTTTTTTCTTTCATGCTGAAGCCAGCAGATGGTGCTTACTGCCTTTGCACATTTCCTGGAGAAGCCCCACATTATCTGTCAGTTCGTTTATGTTATTTACCAGGGAGCAGCAATAAGGCTCTCAGCCACTTGTCACTTTTCAGAGAGATGAAGAATTGGGTTCTGAAAGCAAGACACATCCCACAATGTTGAGAGCTTTAGAATTTCAACTCCCTACGATTTTGGATGTTTTCACAAACTGTTTTCTCAAAATGATGCTTTGCTGCTATCACAATAATCGGTGCAGTTTGTGTTGTTGTTGGGAGTTTTCTCTCCTTAAAATTGGAAAGAGTGAGGAAGATAGCGAGTCATAGCATCTCCTTGGATGGGTTTTAAAGTGGAGCTTACAAAAGTAGGCTCTAAGGGACAGGTTATGCCTCTGGTATGGGGTAGCTGAGGCCCAGGGGAGCCAGCTCAAGCTGGGATGATTTGCAGGGAATACTGAGCAGCGTGTGCTTCCAGCAGGGGTGCTTGAGAGCTCTTCAGCCCAGAGAAAAAAAGGGTAATAAGCTCTCAGAAAAGCATCTTCCCAACCCATCTCCAGCACTGGTAAAGAGGCACTATGTATCCTCACTGACGAGTGTTGGAAAGTCATCAGGTTCCCACGTGTGCTTTGGGAGAGTTTTACACCCTGAATATTTTCCCAGAACAACTATAGCTGCTCTCTCTCCCATTGTGGCTGATATCTGCTGAAAGGTGCAGAGAGGTTGAGAAAAACCCCATAAGCAGAGGTGCTCTCTCATGTGGTGATGGAGAGTGTGAGCAGCAGTGCTGAGGATAAAAGGCTCAGTTACACATTTACACTCATTTCTTCTGTGCAAAGAGCTTAACTTGTACATTTTATTTACCTGTGTATTTCACCTATGTATTTCCTTTCTATGGCCACAAATCAAAACAGGGACTTACCTGGCAGACTACATCTCTCTTTGAGTGTCCTTTATTCAATATTAATCTCATTCTCTTCCTTGTAGCTGAATCATTATGTCTACATTAAAGCAGTAATTTCTATTTCCAGCCACAAGTCAACAGCTTTAGTAATAAGTAACAAATTTGCTTATGCTTAAAATCGGTAGAAATTTCTTTCAAGATAATGTGTGTCCAATTTTTCCCTGCTTCCAGCCCCAGCACAGTGTCTGTCAGTGCCATCTGCATTTCTAGGAGCAGCCTCAGGTTTAAACTTTTCGTTTGATGATGCAAGCTAAGAAAGTACTCTCTTTTTTATTTTCTTTTTCACTATGGATTACCTGATCTACAAACACAACTAGGTTTTCTACATGGGAGGGCAATTTCCAAACCCAGCAAAGCTTATTAGAAAAGTCAGCAATCTGACAGCTGGGCTGGATGAATTTTCTGACCACTTTTACCAGATTTGGCAGCTAACCCTGGAGAGTGAGAGCTTCAGGGAAGCTGTGCTGCTCAGTGTTCTACTCTTTCAGTCCTCAGATTTTCTCCAAAAGATGTTTTTTCTCCCTATTTGCATGTTTACACTGGAAACCTGGTGAAATTACGGAAAATTGGTGTTTTCCTGAAGCTGACAGCTAGTTCTTTTTACCTCACTTACAATTATTAAGATGAAAGATAAAAATCTCTGATGATTAATATATTTATGATTTGATCAAATCTGGGTAGTGTGAATCAAGGATTTTGTAAATAATAGAGGAGGAGAGTGTGGCTAAGCTTGGGCAGAGCAACCAGGCAGGGTCTGGCCCCTTGTGAATTCTTACTGAAGAATTGGTGTATTTCAAATACCTGGAACTGATATCCATGGCTTTAACAAAAAACAAAGCTCCTGGGATAACTTTAGATTTCGTCGGTGTCCAGGAGTGCCCTTCATACTAACATTCTATCACTGTCTGAAAAAAAAAATGAATATTGGAAGCAAATGACAAGTGGTTACTGAGGTATTATAAAGCTATACAGTTTTTGGTTTATGTCATGTGCAGGCTGACCCATCTTGGTCCTTAAATAACCTATCCACAAGAAAAAGGCTTGCATAATCAGTTTTTTTCTGTCCTGCTTCTGGGAGAAGGTGTTGTTAGCAGAGGCAAAAAGTGCTCAGCAACTCTGTGACCCTGCTTCAGCAAAGCACAGGTGGCTCCTGAGCACTGAGCTCCATAGGAGATGTGACAATGGCCTTCCTTGCTTTGATGCACTGGAGACATAGAAAGGTCTCTCAAATCTGCTTTGCCCCCAAAGAAATCAATCACTTGTTCATTTCAATGAGAAAAAAAAACCCAACCACTGTTTATGGGTAAGTAAGCAAATTTATCTCACAGATATAGAGGTCAGTGCTCACAGAGCTTTGCAACATGAAGCACTGAGCACCTCTAGCACCACAGTGAGGTTGGTGCTGCCTTGCTGTGGTGTTCTTTATCACTCAGCCCAGACCTTCCCCCATCCAGGCTGTCTTCATCTGCCCACAGGAACAAAATGAGAGGAATCACGTTTCCTCCAGGTCACCTTGGGTTTCCATAGTGACTATTTGAATGTGATTGTCTTATCAATCAGAACCTTCTTTACTCTCATAAGCAACTATAAAATCTCCTCTGGTTTCTATAGCAACCATCTTTAAACCCATATATTTATTTTCTCTAGGCTTAGCTGAAATGTTGGAAATAGTGCAAATTAACTGCTAGTGCAATATTTCTTATATTTTTTCCCTTAAGCTATCCTTTACTATCATCCAGAACAACAATTATGATGAGGCTACTGTCCTTACGTTTCAGACCCTCTTTGCTTGACTAACCACATGAGCAATGCCTCTTAAACACCATGGGTTTCATGAGGAGCATGGCAAACCCCAAAACCTCTGGAGTTCAGTCTTTCCCTTCCCAACTCAGGCCCCCATGCACCCAGCACAAGAAAAAATGATGTTGTTTTGATACCCCAGATCTCTTCTTGTAATAATATGCAAGAATAGCTCCTGCCCTTCAGTAAGCTCAAAGCAAACTGCAGCTGTTACTTATCAGCAACCCTGTGAATTACTTAAACATTATTGTTGGTGCAGCACAATGTAATGGTCCATTTACACTCCAAAACCAATAAATGTCAAGAAGTTTATGGGTTTTTTTTTACCTAAATGTGGTAACTGGAGACAAGACTGATACCACATTGCCTATGGTTTCCTTTCACCAGGCAGCAGGTTCACATGAAGTTTTCTGTAGAACTGAGACTGGCACAGTCACGAGTACACTTTTATTCATGATCTGGCCATGAACACCCATTGCTTTCAGTCTCAAAGTTCACCTTCCTGATGCCATGGTTTGACTTGGCAGGAAGCTAACAAACTCACATTCTCCCCCGCTGCCCCTCCAGCAGGATAGGGGTGACAAAAAGAGTAAAATTAATGGGTTGAGATAAAGACAATTTAATAGAACAGAAAAGGAAGTGATAATAGTAACAGTAATTGTAATAGCAGCAAAATAATAATAATGATAATAATGATAATAATGATAATAATGATAATAATAATAATAATAATAATAATAATATACAAAACAAGTTATGCACAATACACTTGCTCACCACACACAAGAATTCAAGGTTATAATGTGCCTAATTCAAGATAGATTATAGATCATTATTCTGCTCTGTGGCAGTGTTTTCTGTTGGTAGCAGTAAGCTGCAGACATACCATATTTGCCTCTGTGCAAGCTCCAGGTTACAGGGCAGGAGAGGCTCTCAGCTCCATCTGTGGTGCTGCTTTCTAGCTGTTCTGGGCTTTTCTTTCTCTTTCTCTGTAGAAGGAAAATGATTTTGGTTTTGGCATGAGATGAGAGACTTGTTTGTTTTTCTCTTAATTTCTAACTTTTCTCTAGAAAGGTTTGGTCCCTACAGTGTCTCCATCTGCTCCCCCTTGCCCAGAGCTGCTGGATTGCTGGCAGAAGGCAAGTTTGTGCCTGTTCTGCATGTGCAGAGACACCAACAAAGCTGCAGTCAGTCCACCTTGCTTCTTAGGAAAGCACTTACCAATGAAATTGAAGTTCAAAGAAAGGTGAAAAAAGAGCCAGGAAGCTGAGGCTGTGGTCACATATTAGGGAAGGACAAAAGATTTTTGTGCCAGCTGATGGGAAATTCAGTAGCTAAAATCCTATGGGTATGAGAGGAGGAATACATCGAGATAATAAAAAGGAGAGGAGTTAACTACTTCTAAAATTAAAAGGAGGAATGTGTAGTGACTCAGGATCACACTGCTGAATTCACAAAAGGTGGTTGGTACTGCAGGGGCTTGGGCCCTGCAGCTGCCTGGCTGTGCTCAGGGAGCTTTCCAGGCTTTTCCAGGGTGTACCATTGGTGCCCTGATGCTGAGCTGCCGATGAAGGAGAGGAAGGGGAAATGGGATGCCTTGAGGCTGGCTGTGAGAGCTCCTCCAAGGAGAGCTATAGGGGACCAGAGCATATTTAGAGCCCCCAGGGAAGCTAAAAGCATTTGTGCTCAGCAAGGATTGTGGGCTGCTTGTGACAGGAGGAGGGCACTGGGCAGTGCCTGACTTGCTGGGCCAGGGGCTGTGGTGTGCCAGCACAGAGCTGGGGACAGAGCTGTGGTGGCCTGGCTGCCAGTGCAGGGAGGAGTCACTGCTGTCTGTGCTGACTGGGAGCTCAGGGCCATGGCTCTCTTGCACTGCTTCAGACATGGCCAGACACCCCAGAGCACAGCATGGCAGCTCTTTGCTCTCAGTACAGCAATTCCTCTGCTCATACAAACCCCAGAGTAAAATCACTCCTATAAAGAAATGTGTTGCAGAAACACAATTTGGTTTTTTCAGTGGGAGCTTGCCTGGAGCTCTTCATCCCTAAACTTTCAATCCCACAGCATTTTTTTCCACACAGGTGCCCCCCCCAGGTGCACAGGGCTTTCAGCTCTGTGCAGGGTCCTGCAGCATGGCTGCATGCTACCAAGGCAATTGCACACCTGGTTACAAATCTGCTGGGTCCCAATCAGAGTGGGGATGCCAGGAGCCCAGGTTACTTCAGGTTTGCAGGGGAGATGGCTGCAGGCAGAGAGGGTGCACAAGGAAGGCACAGAGCACTACTCACCAGCAGAAAGAGCTGCTTCCTTCAGGCACACACTTGCAGCACCTCTGCCTTCCTTCAGTGAAGGGTTGCTTCTGCTGGCTAAACCTTCCTGAGGAAAGCGTCACAACTTGACTCTCTAAAATACAGGTGTTGAGAGACTTGGGACCATTACATTTGACTTGGCATGGTAAGAAACTCACAGGTTTATATAAGAACGAACACAAAGCTGTTCTTATCTAAACTTCAGCCAATGTGCAGGCATGTTCAGAAGCCATATAGATCCCATCTTTTACCTTCACATGTCTGAAGATACTAAATCATACAGTCATAGAATGATGATATAATATACTGTATATATCCACTGTTGAGGTCTGTAAAAGCTACAACAATCTGTTTTTTCTATGCAGATTTCCTGAAATTGTCTAATATCTGAATACGTGACTTGTGTATAATCTGTAAAAAATAGATAAACATGCCCATTGCTGGCAGTAGATGAGCATTTACAGAGCTGAAGTCAAACACTTAAGAACAGGGAGATGCTGAAGGTATCATTGCAGTTGTATCTTGTAAATGCTCCAAAGAACAGAGTGTTTCTTGCTCCACTTCCCACCTCCCTCCCCAGGCAGGCTGAGCTTGTCTTTCTTCTCTTTTCTCTTTTCTCTGCGGACTTCCAGAGCTTCTGGCTTTCAGCTTGCACAAGGACAAGCAGGGACAAGCTCTGTGCTTGCTTTTATGCACCTGGCATGCAACCCCTTTGTGTTACTGTGGATACATTTGCTTTTCACTTCCTAAAAGTGAGGAAAAGGGGCAGCTGGGGAGAAGGGGTGAGAGAGAGTGTTTTTACATTGTGGTATTCCCGCGAAGCCTGTGGTTGGGTGGGTGCAAGGCCTGCGAGAGCACAACTCAAAAGTGACAGCAAGACTGCCATATCAGGGGCAGATAAGAACCACATTGCTTGCAAGGACTGAAAGCCTCATTGCCCTTATCTCAGTTTTCAGAGCCACTGAAGCCCCGTGTCTTTCTTTCTCCTGTTTGCTTAATTTATTAGGAAACTGCTGCTGAGCAGCTACACATGCTCCTGTCTTCCTCGGGGCATGTACAGCATGGCCTGCAGTCCCTCCCTCCCTCCCTGCTTCTCTCCCTCCTTCCCTCAGGAGCGTGGGGGGCACAGGCTGTGCTTGTTTAACACCCCACTCTCTAGCTGCACATCCCAGGCATCTTCTCAGCAGCTGCCCCCAGGAACACGACTTTGTTATTTATGCTGCTCCCACTCCCACCGTGCTGTGTGGGTCCAGAGCCCGCTGTGGGTTTTCCCTTGGGTGAATGACTCAAGTGGCAATAAGACCCAGCGGCCGTGCTGGAGACTGCCACAGCAGTTTCCACTAGATTAACCCTGGAGGACTGCCAGTAGGATAGAGGGTCTGGCATGCTGCTCACTGGGATCTCACATCCCTGCAAGGTGGCTTCAGCCCCATGCCTTGAGATGACTTGACTTCCAGCCTTCCTCTGAAGCAGCTGAGCAGCTGCCGCAAAAATAGGAGCAGTTTCCATAGGAGGGACTGTGGAAAATCACTGGACTCAGATTTAAAACTAGCTAGCAACACCACTGTCTCCATCCCTCACTGGAAGAGGGTTGGATGTGCTCTGAGCACAGTCACAGAGCAGGTCTTGAAAATTATGTGATGGTTGTCTTCTCCTGTGACAGTATCCCACAGTGTCCAGGGAGATGCAGCCTGGGCCTGGGCAGCTGTCCACCCAGCAGTGCCTGCTTACATGTAGCCTCTAGACAAACAGATCCAAGTTCCTAGTCACCCTCTGGCCAGCATCGTAGCGCTGCTCAGGGACCAGAGGTTTGAGCAAAGGTGACATAAGGACACACCTTTTCCATGATGTTCAACAGAAAAGAAAGCCATGGCATGAAAGTGGGAACAAGGAGTGAGAATTTCAGCAGAACCTTTGAAATACCTTTCTAAGTCCAAACTTTCTTTAATTTTAATTTTATTTAAAGACATCTGAAGTGTGGGATTTTGAAATAAGAAAGCAGTTATTTGAGCCTCCTGATGCTCACAGAGAGGCAGGAATCACCTGTTTGACTTGATAGTGGGTGAAGCTACATTTCCTTTTATATTGGTTTCACCTCTGTAGGCCCTGTAGCTGGTGCCTGCAGCAGAGAAGGCTGTGTTTGCATCCTGTGCTAGGCTAGCTGCAGGAGGCAGAGATGGAGGCATGGGGAGAGGGAGTTACAACAACAGGCACTGGCTGAGTGCTCTGAAGAGGGGCAAGCAGTTAACAAGTTTCTGGAAAACTCAAAATCATTTAAAGGACATAAATGAGAATGGATTGGGCTTTTCTTTTTCTTGCAGAAGGAAAGTGTGATGAGATCTGTGACTGCACCTATGAAGAGGTAAGCGACGTAAGTGAAGTTTTTCCCTGACATTGTGTAAGTCTTGTCCCAGGGTCAGATGCATCTGGTGGGAGTTTATACTGCAAGTAACTGTGCCTTTCTGTGGGAGGTTCCTCCCCTGAGACATTCCTGAGGGATTAGTCAGATTTGTATGCCTCAGAAAGAAATGTGTACTATGGCTTCTGGAAAGAAAAGAACAGAAATCTACCCAAGCAGAGCCGTGGTGCAAGCAGAGGGAGCTGCCCAGCCTGGCCGAGCAGGCTGAGGCTGCCCATGGCTGGCTCTGCCCACCCACAGAGTGTGTGCAAGTCAGACACAGCTCTAAAAAATGAATTGTCTGTGCTGTTCCACAGAAAACAAAACTGGGGCTTGAAGAAGGGGTTGAGGGTGGGAAGTAAGTTTGCAGACAGCACCAAGCTGGGCGGGAGTGTTGATCAGCTGGACAGCAGGAAAGCTCTACAGAGGGATGTGGACAGGCTGGATCAAAGGGCTGAGGCCAATGGTGTGAGATTGAGAGAGACCAAGAACTTGGTCCTGCACCTGGATCACAACAACCTCAGGCTGGGAGCAGTGGGTGGGAATCTGCCAGGTGGAAAAGGACCTGGGGATGCTGGTGACAGCTGGACATGAGCCAGAATGTGCCCAGGTGGCCGAGAAGGCCAATGGCATCCTGGCCTGGATCAGGAATAGTGTGGCCAGCAGGAGCAGGGCAGTGGTGGTCCCCCTAGACTCGGCACAGTGGGGCCACAGCTCCAATCCTGTGTTCAGTTCTGGGCCCCTCAGTACAAGGAGGACATTGAGGTGCTGGAATGTGTCCAGAGAAGGGCAACAGAGCTGAGGAAGGGTCTGGAGCACAAGGCTTATGGAGACCTGCTGAGGAAGCTTGAGGTGTTTAGCCTGGAGAAAAGGAGGCTCCAGGAACTCCTTATCACTCTCTACAATTGCTTGAAGTGAGGGTGTAGCCAGGTGGGGGTTGGTCTCTTCTCCCAGGTAACAAGTGACAGGACAAGAGGAAATGGTCTCAAATTGCACATGGGAAGTTTCAGATTGGATATCAGGAAAAATTTCTTCACTGAAAGGGTGGCCAGGCATTGGAACAGGCTGCCCAGGGAAGTGGTGGAACCACCATCCCTGGAAGCATTCAAAAAACAGGTAGATGTGGCATTTGGGGACATGGTTTAGCAGTAAGCACAGCACTGCTGGGCTAACAGTTGGACTCAATGGTTTTAGAGGTCTCTTCCAATCTTAACATTTCTGTGATTCTGTACATTTAAGTGGAAAGTTTGTGCTAATTTCCAAAATCCAAACTTTCTTTGTTTCTGTTTTCCTTTAAAGACAGCTGAACTGGTCCTATTTAGTCTTGCATAGCCCAAAAGGGCTAAGCAGAGGACCAAGTGCATCAATGAAAGGTTCTGTAGTTTCCAAAAGGAACACTAATTCCAGAATGGAAAATTACTACTATCCCATCCCTTTAGAGACCAGTGGATAAATTTGCTCACGTTTGAGTACTTGAATTAACAATGTGTAAGTACCACATCTCTTTCTAATTTCTGAAAAGTATGTTGGTAAATCAAAGACCTCCAGAGCTCTGTCCTGAATGTTTTTCTGGGTGTACTGTGGCTGTTGCGTGGGAATAAATTTGTGCTTTCTAAGTAGAAAGAAAGAGGTGATCTATTAGCACAAAATAATGTGAAATTGTTTTAAATGAAAACCCAAACTTGGTGTTTAGAGCTTGGTAAAAAATGAAATGGACCAAAAATCACTACCACCAGTAGAATTGGCTTTTTGGGCTGGAAACCAAAACTGTACCCAAGATACGCAAAAGCCTCAGGAATCTTTCCCCAGGGTAAGTGGTGTTAAACTGTCCATCTGCCTTCTCTGCCCCAATGAGAAGCCATCCAATTGCTTGGCTGTGGGCAGACTTGGGAGCATGGAAGTAATTTTGTTGATGTCAGCTTGACTAATCAGCCCAGGGAGCTGGGTGTGTCTGTACATTTTTGCAGAAACACCATGAGGTTTTATTGTCCTCTGAGTGCAGAACTGGGGATGAGGATTTGGCAGACGAGGTCCATTCATGCTCAGAAATGTCAGCCCTTTGGCAGAACAATATGGTAAGGATGCACCTTGGGTCAGTATTTTGAGTGTATTATTTAATTAGAGAAGTAAGTTATTGCATAGGGTAAGGCAGCATGGCACAACAGATAAAAACTTGGTTTTGATTTAATTCAGGCAAATGAGATTTTTGTGTTAAGATGTTAACTTAATCATAGCATTGCATGATCCTCAGTCACTGCCTTTCATAAGGTCTAGGAGGAAAAGTCAGAGACAGAAATAATAAAAACTTGGGAAGGGCCAGTCTGTTAAAACTCTATGGTTGTGAACTAGGATGTGGAAATCAGGTGCCACCAAGCTTGGGGCAGGGTCAGGTTTATGTCTATGGTCTGAGCAAGCTGAAGAGCCTACCAAAGAATGAAACAGGAGGACAAACACTGTTTCTTTTGTGTTTCTTTTCTGCTTCCATCCAGCCCCACAGCTGCTAAGGAGATGTCCTGTGTGATAGCCACCGCCCACTCACTCTCCTTGCTTCCCTTAGTTACAGAGGCCACTCTGTGCTTTGGATCTCGACTTCCAGCTGCAACGGCCATGGAATTCACACTCTTCTTCCCACTGACTGTGCTGGTGGAAAAGGCAAGTGCTGCTTGGGAAAACAATAAATATCACCCAGCTTCCAAAAATCTCTGCAAAACAAAGACTGAGAAAAGTATTTAAGATAGATTGAAATGGTTGGGTTTGACTTGTATGTTTGCTTCTGCCACATATTTATCTTACAAAACTAATTTGAAGTGTATTTCTGAAGGAAAACAAAACTGGCTTTGTTCTGAAAATGCTTATACAGCCTCTAATAGAGGCTGGCTGGACTCGACAAAGGTTTTGCCCTGAAGTGAAATCTTACCAAAATCCATCATTCAGAAGATTGTTTTGCATTTGACTCAGGTTTTCTGGTGTGAAATCCTTCCAGCTTTCTTTGACCAGCCCTATTGAGAGCTGTCAGTGGTGATATCTGATGCCAGCAGTGGCCTTGTGAGGCTGTGAAGGGAGCTCTAAGAAATGCTTATCAACACATTAGCACTTGCTTCAGAAAAAGATTTATTACTTTACCTTCAACACAGTAATGGGGACATCTTGCTGTGTCAACATGATGTGTTTTATTCATTTAACATCATTTGTTAAAGAAAAGTAATTCTGAATGCTGCAAGTTGAGTAATTCTTATGTCTTTTCACACTTAAACAGGCTTGCAGTGGACATAGAGGTTTTTTTCCTTCCTATTGCTTTCCAAGCTGCAGTCACAAGTGGTACCCAAGCAATATTTCTATGGGCTTCCATGGCTGGGTTGGGGTCTGGAGCAGTGAATTTCATTTCCAGTGGGCCTCAAGGCAGGAGTTTACACTAGGATGTTGCCCATGTCCCAGCACGTGCTACAGCTGTGTGCTGTACGTGGTGCTTTTTTTAAAAAAAGACTATGCTTATGTGTTTCTTGAAAACTGTGAATTGTTTCTCAGTTTGCAGTGATAATTGTTCTCCCCTGTCCCTCTGCTTTTAAATCATGAACTTGTAGATGCAGATTATTGATTGTGCAGATTAGATTTCAAAATAAATCTCTTCATTTCATGCCAGAGAAATGAAGCCCCACCTCTCCTGTGGAGCAAAATCTGCAGGACCTCTGGCCCTGCCATGACACAGTGGTCCAAGAGAGCTCTGATTTTTCCCCGATAACAAGACTTGCTCTAATGTCTTTTATCTATTTTAAGGTTGAGGGTTTTTTCATCAAATATGTATATTTTATCAATCTCTTCCTTTTTTTTAAATAATAAAGTTTTGAATGAAAAAGTTAATTCTTAGAAGACACCCAGAGAATACTTGAGGTGGATGATAAGACTGATAAAGGCAGTTTGCTAGGGAGATTTAGTAAATAAACACCTTGTAAGCATGATGGTCAGTGGAGGATGGTCTGGGATCACTGCTTCTGACTCTAATTTCAGCCCCTGTGTGTTCCCCTTACAACAGACTCACATTCTGCCATTACTGAGAAATGATTTTGCCATCACCATTTGTTTTCCTGCAGGTTTCTTCTATTCCTGGAGCCTGCTTGGCTTCACAGCTCTCAGTGTGTGTACACCATGTAGAGCCAAGCTTGGCACCGTGTGTGCAACTCCAGACAAACCACATATGAAGAGAAGGAGGAAAAGCATTTTCTCTCTGGAAAATTGCTGCTGACATGCATCCAGCCACTCTGGATTTGACACAGGCTTCCACATGATGCAGTGTATGTCCATTAAACAGCCTGTGCTGTGCTATCACAGACTGCAAATTGCTGATTAATCACACAGCCAGCCTGGATGTCCATCTCAGTCCGAGCTCAGCTTCTCCATGTGACTGATGGCAATGGATGTGTGCATGCTGACAGCACCAAGTGTCACATCCTTGGGAATTCAGAGCAGGAGCCACCAGAATGAAAGTGGAGCAACTTGCTCCGACCTAGATAAACTGTCTGAGGGCTTGTATGTATGTGTGCACATTTGAGCAAACACGATAAGAGAAAATAAGGATTTAAATGAGCAATGTCCTGCCCTGTGTAACAATAAACCAAGCAAATCAAAATCCCTTCTTCTCCCCACACATTAATCTCTTTTCTCCTCTTGTTCATTCTCACAAATCTGTCCTTGGTATTGCAGTGGCTTGTTTACAGCATAGCAAAGTTTGCCCCCGTGTAGCATTTCAAGCAAAGCAATTTAATGGCCCATTGGCTAAACGCTGACTAACCTACTTTGAATGCAGTGGGAGGTAAGGACTGAGCTAAGCTCAGCCAGGATTTTGGCACAGCATCCCGTGACACTCACATCCTTGCGGTTTAGTGGGAGCTATTTACCCACGTGGGGTTTTTCATGCTCTGCATGAAAACTGTTGTAACATTTTGTTGCATTGAAACAGCATTGCTGAGGCCCTTACTCAGGTTTCACTTGTCAGGCTTTGTGCTTGGCCCTGCACAAAGCGTGGCCTCTTTGAGATGCCATTCAGCAACACGCTCTTCTCTACTGACCTCTATTTGTGTATGACTGGGAATTGTATGGGATCTTACACATTCATTCCCTGATTTGCTGTAGATAAGAATCACAGGCAGGCACACACGAACACTTATTGTGTAGGTATGGTCTTCCACAGCTCAGTTTGGGCTGGAAATACCCAAAAGCACACAGGCCTGTAGCCAGCTGCTTTTCAATGGCAGTGTGATTAGGTTACTTAACTACCATCCCCCTGGCAGCACAGGAACCTCAGCTCTGACCTAACAGCAGGCAGCACCAGGCAGTGATGCTGTCCCAGGGCTCGTGGTAGGCACCCCTGGATCTCTGGGCTGTTCTGCCTCTGCTTTGATCGACCAGAGTTGATGTGCAGAGACAGAGTCCTGCTGTCCCTGCCTTGGGATGGCACAGCTCATCTCTGGAGTCTGCCTGGAGAACACAGGGGTAAGTAATGCTAAGGGCTAAGCAAGTGGCACATAGCAAGTGTACAGGGAAGGAAAACCTGCAGGAAGCCAGTGTGGCCTTTCCTAGTCACCCTCCTGCTGGAGCCATGGGTGGGTGAGCCCACTGGGCTTAGATTCATGGACTGCACTTAGTGTTTAGACCTGCACTCTTCTCATGTCTCTTCTGCTTTAGTCTCCATCTCTATTTTAAATCACTAGGGCCTACAGGTGATAGGATGAGGTTTCTTCATTCCCAAGGGGGTACCTTTGGGATTTTTCTATTTTTTCTATACAACTTTCATTCTGAGGAGGAAATACATAGGCAAACAATTTTACTTCCTTTAGCCAGGATAACTTTAGATTTTGGATTGTCTTATAAACTGGCCTATAATGTTAAGAGGTTTATTATGTCTGCTATGCCTTTTTAACGATAACAAAACATGGAAATTTTATGCTAAAGTTCTGGTTTGTTCTATTCAGTTTTGTCTCCTTCGCCACTTTTGAAAGTCAGCTGAGAGCTCTCTGAATTAAAACTCATTGAAATCAATACCAGTTTGGGGGAATTGATCAAGGTCCATGGAATAAACAAACACATCTCTCTTTTTGGAATATTTTTCAAGGAGCTGTGCTGTAGTTTAATCACAGGGAGGCACAAAGCATAAATATATGCATGGAACACAAACATTATCTGTACCAGAGCAGCAGACACCCTGATAATCAGATGCTCAGCAGTAAGAAAGTTAAAAACTCCACTCAAATTTAGCAACTCACCTGCCAGTTCAGTGACTTCACCTGCAGAGTTTACCAGTACTCCTAATTTACATGAATAAAGAGCCAACCTGAAAAATGAGAACTTTATTATATATGATACAAGTATATTTAGTATTCCAGAGAAATTATCTTATTTGGGCTCCATCATTTGCAACACACACCCCCTCAGGAAAGTCAAACCTATTACAAAATGGGAGCAGTAAATAATAAAATGAATATTTCACTGAGGGGCAAGGTACCTGACCAAGAATTAATACATATCATTTAGACTTCAGTTGTAGCCAGTCTATGTAGTGGTAGTCTGCCAAAACACACTACATCAAACCTGAGTGAAAGAGGTTACACAATAGATAAACTTTAGGACTTTACCCTTTTCTATTACTTATTTTATCCATATCTTTTTTGTAGTCATAAGCTTTTCTTGGCTTAAAATACTTTAAAATTTGATGTAAAAACAGTTTCTCTGACTGTGCATAATCTCACAGTTCTTTATTCCACTAAAGCTTTCAGGAAAAAAAAAAGGCAAAGGAAAACACAACAGTTATGACAAGCCCTATGTATTTTACATAAATTTTAGTCATCTAAGACTCCAAATTGGACAAAGAGTGAATTTTAGGCAACCTGATGTGTGCTGTGAGTTTATAAATTTTACTTTAAAGACTCAGTTAACTCACAAGTCTGCTATGTTGGGAAGATAAAGGTGGTTAAGGAATACTTACATATGTAATTAAGGTTATATATGTAAATAATATATGCATATTTGTAAATAATACATGTAAATAATGATCCAAAAAGGCAATCCAATTAAGTCCATTTTGAGTGTTTTCCCCTAATATGACCTTAAACATTTTTAGTGGGGCATTTGAGTTTTTTGTATACAGCACACATTTTCTGAATAACAAACGTTTGTAATTATAAGACACTTTTCTACAATGTGTCAAAGGACTCTCGAGCATTTCAGAACACAGCTTGAGAAAGGCCGTGCCTCAAAAATAAAACCACACTGAATACTGATGTAAATTCTCCCCTATTAGCAATATCACTGCAGCAAAACAGCTGTAAAGACTTGGGTGAAATTGGGAACTCTGAGAAATACATTATATGTGAATGCAACAATACACAGCACCCAAAATCCTTTTTGAAAAGAATTGCAAAAATTGCGTTAGAAGAATCAAGTCATCTTTCTCTCTCCTTCCAAAAGGACAGTCAAACCTTTGTGCAGTATTCAGTCAGTAAAATATTAAGGCCATTACACCCTTGTACCAGTGAGATTCAACTAGCCAGTAATCTCTGTGTTTTTGTGCTATGTTGCAGCATGAAGGGAACTGCCATCCTGGACCTCCTCACCTCCCTGTCACTGATACTGAGATCAAAGTGAAACTGGCACAGAGGATTTCCACATGTGTCTGGTAAAAAGTAAATTGGAAAGCAAAGTCATTAAACTGGGGCAAAGGGAGGGAAGGTAAACTTCTATCACTGATCTATTCTTGTTTTTCTTCTTCCCCCTCTTCGGGTAAAGCACAAGCACTGTAAAGATTTAAATAAGCCACTTAATCATAAGGGATTCATCACCTGCCACACCATTAGCTGGTATGAAATAGTTAACATTGCAGAAATCTAGAAAAAAAAAATCCAGCCCAGATTCATCTGTTCCCAGTGCAGACTTTTTATAAAGGCTCATTAGAGGAACATTAGAGGGAAAATTCAGTACCTTCTATAGAGGTAACTCAATACACTGCAATTCATCAGGACCAGAAAAGCTGCTTTTTGTAGATTCAGGATTCAGTTCTTCTGACAGAATTCTACTTCAAATGCCTCTACAAAATTTTCCACTGATTAAGCTAAGCTTTCTCCTAAGGCATCTTACTGATTTTGCAATATAAGTCATTTCCATTTCAGCAATAATATAAGCAGTAGACTGTTAGTAAAAGTTAACCCTTGATGAAACCACTCAACTGGTACCAATACAGAAATATTTCTTCATACCTCAGACATGGTTCTGAAGTTTGGTCTGATTTTCAATCCCTTAGCACTAGGAAAAGGAAAAAAATCAAAATATTTCTATTGTTGCTAACCGTACACCACTGTCTAATGGATCAGGAGAAGTGAAAAACAGGCAGCTCAAAGCAGCCAGTAACAATGATCTGCATTTTGGTAACCCAGTTATCAAATGGGTTATGTGCAGTCAATATAGACAATGCAGAAAACTGGGCACTACTGCAGGAAACTGCATACACTGCATTAGAGCTCCTGCCCCTGGCTGTGGGAAGACTCATGGAAGGTTGATGCTAAAAACACCAACTAGAAGAAAAACACTTGCCTTGGATAGGATTAGCTGGCCCTTGAAAGCACCAGTCCTCCCACTAGTAGCTCCAGATGCACCAGTTTATCTTTTCTCCATTAGGCTGTGTTGTTCCAGATGAAATACTGCTGTACCCTTACTAAAAAAGCAAGTTTTTTGGGTTTAAGTTAAATGGTTAATTTTATGCTGCATTGCAGAGTGCAGTTTGTACAGCTATACCTGAGTTAGCTTTAAACTGGGCAGTGGCACCTAGTCACAAAGCCCAGCACAAACTGTGGTAATCCTGAATGCTAACCCCAAACCAAAACCAAAACACTTCTGCATTTAGTGACACTGATCTTTAAGCATCTGGTGCTTACACAAGGAATATGCTTACATATGGAATCTGTGCTTCCATGCATCAGCAGAGTTAACACCCTTCAGAATATGCTTCCAAGAAAAATTCTTCCCACAGCATTTCAGGTGCCTAACAATCCCTAGCGTAATTTCATGTTGAACACAGAGCATCCTCCCCTGCACCAAGTATGCAAAAAAAAAAAAATTCTCCAATAAACTAGAGAGGTTTACCTGAGAGGAATTCTTAGTTTTTAAAACCTTTAAGGTGTAACCAGAGCAACTTGAATGGGCTGAAAATATCATTATTGCAGTTTAGTCTGTAACAAAAAGCAGAGCGTGGCCTAAGTATTCAACCAGGTTTTAACATCTTACTCTGAACTGTGGATTACAATTTCTAAATTAAAAGGTTCCATTAGGCTGGAAATAAATCCCACAGACCGATGTCTACACAGTAGGTATTTGCTTCTTGCAGCACTGGTGATGAGGGGGATTTCTCCGCCTTCCTCACCCACTTTTGTCAAGTGCTGTGGTGTACTTACAGAATAAGTACTGCTTAGTATCACTATGTCACTACAACATCATCACATGTATGATCTCATAGTTATTAGACAGCTCTTTTGCACTGCATCTGTGCCTCCCCATTTCAGAGGTCATCAGGGGTCTTTGATGAAGGCTTCCAAGGTCTTCACATCTGAACTTTCCAACCTTATCTTCGGAGCATGTGCAGTTACGGTGTTCCTTGGTCTGTCTGGTCTTAACTGGCCTGAATCCTTTGTTTTGTGGCTAATTGCCTTTACATTTGCTAATTTCTCATTACTACTATACTTATCTATCTCAAAAGCTGTCCACCTGGTGGATTTTTCCTTCTTTGTCTATTCAGAATTAAGCAACTAGTTGACCATATACTAGCCATTACATTGTATAGAAAGTTATTTATATCAGGTTACAAAGGTATAAAAGTTATGATTCAGGTTATATTGATATCAGGTTATACAGATACATTAAATTACATTGAAATCTTATAACTCAAGCTATATAAGCACCTTGTAACCTAAGTTATATAGGCATCAGTTACAAACACTGTCCTATGCTCTAACATTTGTGAAGTTTCCAGGTTCTTTCAGGTGTTTACAACACTTGGGCCAAAGAAAAGAAAGAGGCATTACTCATTAAGGGGTTAAATTGCATTCATCTCACTGTACAACTGGTTCTGTGCAAAGTGTGAGAGTTTTAAGTGTGTTTATAACTCTCCTGCACAGAAACACAAAGCAATGGCCTGTCAAACTGTGAGGAAGGCAACACTTAGAGCAGAAGTACTGTAAACAGTTAAACTCAAGAGGTCAGGATATACCAGTAAAATGAACTTTATTTCAAAGCTCTTTAAAAAGCTTCACAATAACACTAACAGAATTAGCATTTCCTTCATTTTATGTACCCCACATGAAAAATGTATTCTTTAGCAAGAGATGAAACGTAAGCGTTTCTGCATGCTACTAACACATTCCACCATCTCATTACCTGGTAAGTACTTTGGACTGCAGCAATCAAAAGCCTCAGACAGAAGGATTTCTTCTGCAAAGTCCTTATGAAGGGGACAGACATTGGCTTTTTCTGACATACCCAATTAGATGTCCAGACAAAAGAAAACTACCTTGGCATCTACAAATGCCTACGAGTGTTTCGGTTACAACCTTTTAAAGGAGCAGTACATTTCAAAGCAAGGGCTTCTTTTCATCTTTAGTGATGCAAGTGGTTATATACTGCACAGAAGCTTAGTATGAACTCACAATTCCACAGGAATCTGAAAGTTACCAAGGCAATTTTCCTTTTAGGATAGTCATGACCAACACTTTTACTATTCTTCCTCCCACAACATAACATATTCCCAGACAAGTCTTAAGAAAAAAAAATATAAATAGTTTCCAAAACAATGCATTCCCACCCCCATCACATACGACAGCCAAAACATCTTCTGTCATGGGATGAAATAATTTGCTGCAAGTGCAGTGGCTTAGTCCAGGTCCATGTTAATGGTGTTTTGATCACTTGGATGACATTCACCGTTTTGCTGAGGCATTTCAGAATTTTTGTCATCTCCCATGTCTTCAGTTTTATAATCACTCTGCTCACTTAATGGGTTTTCCTCCTTAGGAGAGTCAACCTTTGGTTTTGGTTGTGTCACAACAGGCTCACAGACATTGTTTAACTCCTAAAAAAGATGGAAAAGATGTGGGCAGAATGTGTATTAAGGAGCCACTAGCTTCCCTAGTGCGAAAAGACCTGTGTCCAAAAGACTGCTTGAAATTGGATTCTGCGTTTGTTCCCCTGAGTCCAAACTGACAAGTACTTATTGTACTCTGACATAAATTAATTGGTATACTTTCTGATGTTCTGTGGGCAAAGTTCAACTAAGTATTTAGGATTTCACTTTTTTTTCCCAATACTATTTTGTCTCTCAGTAAAACACTGAAAAACAGAGTTTTTAAGGTGACTAAAAGACAAAATATTAATGAGCTCCACAGAATTGTATACAGTACACTAGAGCTCCTCTGCTTTCTGCTGGATCACCTCCTTTCCATACTTTCTACCTTTCAAGAACACTAGAGAAGCAAGATGAAACTGGGGAAGACAAAAGGCACAGGTACCAGTCACTTTTAGCACCAACCTCTAAAGATAGTTTCTTATGGTACTTACCTGTAGCTTTGCCTTAATTTCACTTGAATGCACAGCTGGATCCTGATCTAAGCTCTTCTTAGCCTGTGCACTCACAGCATTATTCATCCACTCTACCACTTCACTAACACATTTCTCTACTTTCATCATTTCCATCTCATCAATATGGATGTATTTCTCATCCTGTCCAAATACAAACATTTTGTATTAGTTAATACTGTCAAGTGTTAATAATGTAATGAAGTTATGCCAACAAGTCTGTCTCAATTATTTATAATTTGTACATCTCTTCCAATAGTCAAAACAAATAGAAGTTAGCTGCAAGGGAGATCCATTACAGCAAGAGACAACAGGAAATACAGATGTGACTATAAAGCTTCCTTTACCCAAACAAACAAGAAATCTGGTTCACAGACGGCATAGAAGCTTCACAAAAAGGTCATGTAATAAAATATAAACATTCTTAACAAAGCTGATAAAAAAATATTGCCTCCCTTTCTGGAGGAGCTACCTGTGCTAAAGGTAGTTTAGACATCGAGATTCTGATGTACAGGGAAAGGACCACAGTTTTCAACTTTAGCATTCCCTGCAATGCTATAGTTACACAATTAACTACTATCAGGAGAAGGACCTACCCAGCAACACAACCAATGAATCCATATTTAGAATTCTTAAATAAAACCAAGTTTTTAAATATACTATTTACAATGATGCTAGTTATTTCACATATAACACTACTAATGATTTCACTTAATTTTGTAATCTATAGCTGTGAAGACATAATTGTTTCTGATGCTAAGCCTCAGATTTAATTAGTCTGAGTGTTGTGAGCCATCCTATTAAAATTCTTTAAGCTGAAATTCAAGGAGCAAATTTTCAGACTGGAAAGCTTATCAAGAACATAATCTACAAATACCAATGAAAAAAAAACCAAACAAACCAAACACAAAAACCCCACAAAAAACCAAACACCAAATACCCACATATAACAAAATTGTCTTTTACTTTATCTGCAGGTAGGTTTTACACTAATGCTTCTCACCATACAATAATTCTTGTCCCTGAAAGAGGAGCACATTTCTAAAAAACCAGTCAGATCAGTTTTTTAAAGGTCAAGAATCAGGCCACAAGTCTAAACTCTTTACAAGAACACCCTCTTCAGCCTGAAAACATCCAGAAGTATCAAGCAACTGAAGATATGACACACTGCATGAGATTTTTTCAGTACTGGGAAACATTTGTGGTGTTAAATTTGTGACCTATATAGCAGCAGTTCACAGCTCATCTGAAAGTGCATTTGAAGCCCTCCAGCCAATGAGCCTCACCGAAGCACTGTGGTTAAAAAAAGGCCACTTACTTTATTCCTGAATTCCCCAGCTATTGTAGCATAATACTGGAGCCTGTGTCCCAATTCTTGCAATAGCTTTGGTCGTTCCTCTGCTTCTTGAAAGCGCATTTCAATTGGAGTACCTAATTTCTAGGAAAAGCAATTTCTACATGTTTATGTGATTCATTAACATTCGTTAATGTTGTTTAGCACAGTCTTTTGGAAAGTTTGCTTTTCGGGCATATTAACAGGCCTACCTTTAAATTCTCTAATTTTTCTACGTACACCTGCTTTGCTTCATCCTCACCCTCTTCATACAGCCAGCCTTCTGTCTCTGCTAGGAGGGCAGAGAATCCCTGCAGATCCTGTGTGTCAACATAATTCAACACAAACATCGAAATACACACCAATCAACCATGTTTGTCTTGAAGTTTGTCGTGAAGTAACACAACAGAGGTAAATATACACATGAATCCTTAGCCCCCTGTATAAAAATTTAATTTCTACTGCAGCTTTTGCCTAGTTTAGTTACTTAAACCATGCCAGCTTCTGGACTAAGAAACACACATCTACAACAAAGGTAGCATTTATAGATTTTTGTCTTTGATTAAGTCAATGCTTGGGGCTTAACTCTAATTCATGGTTTTGGTTACACATAAAGCGACACAGTTTCCCCTTCCAGTCACCAACTGGAAACAAAACGTTACCCCATTTATGACAAAACCTTTTTTCAGGGATATGTATTTGTTACACCTCAGCCTTATTCTGGGTTAGTCACTGCCATCATTCAAATGAAGTTCTGGTTTTGCAGCTATGTCCAGGGTGGCTTTGAGCAAGTTTAACCAAGGCATACAAAACAGATACTTGGTATTTGCAGAGAACTTTCTGAAACCATAACATACCTTTTCACAAACAAACTTTTCATATGGCCCAGACAACTTGTCCCTGAACTCATATACATACTCCTCCACTGCGTTCTTTGCATCATTTCTTTCTTTCTCCAGTTTATCTTGCATAATCATCTTTCCCTGTATACCACAGAAAATATTTTAATGGAAAAATAACAATGTTCAAACAGCATTCTATGAAGGACAGCTCCTATAAAGTCTTCCAGAGGCCTTGGTTCACCCAACTGTTGAAATTTTCATTATTATGCAATAGATTCATCTGAAGAAATGGGTTGCACTTCTCTGGATTACAACAGTTTAAATGAATCTGTGATGCCATTCCACGGATCAGTGCTCTGATACTAATTGCTATAAAGGACACTTCAATCTTTCTGATAAACATTTGGCAGTTACGTGTTAGAAGGCAGACAGTATGTTAGCTCATGTGTGTTAATTGAGCCCACACTCCAGGGTGACAGTACAAGAACAGAGGCTGCCTTGAGAAGCAGGTGAATGGTTAATAACTGCACACAAGAAAGCAGTCTAAACCACACCAACTCACCTCTGTTTCAATATACATATTGAGGAGGTCTTTTCCTAACTGCCAAACCAAGTTAGCTTCAATGGGTAGTTCCACATTCTTCACTTTTATCTTGGGTTTTTTAGCTTCTGGGGGCTGATCACCTTTCTTCTCATTTGTCTGAGTTAGAAAGAAGAAAAATAAGATCATTTTCCTGACTTCTTTCTGATGAAGTACTACTATGATGAAAGACACATTTAGAGGAAGAACACACAAAGGTTTTTCCATGTTCTTCTAGAATCTTCAAAATATGCTCATGAGACACTTTCCTTTTGGGGATTCCACCTCCTATCCTAGTCTCCTTACAGCCTGTTTCCAGACAGTAAGCACTGAGCTGCAGCAAGGACATTCCTCAGATATATGCTGTGTTTGCAGATTTTCCAGAAGTGTCCATCTGTAATGTAGCAGTTCACTAATGATGCTGATGGGGCTTAAGATTTTAACCCAAAGCATTTTTCAACTCATACAGACGAAAAAACGAAATCACTAGCAATAACATGCAGACAAATGTTTCACACTGATTGTTTGCTTTTAGGCTTATGAATTCCTGATCCCAGCTTCCCTCAGAAGGCCTAATAAGCCTGGCCTTTAACTGCTGTTTAAATTGAAATGTCTGCAACCCAAAAAAATGAGCTGTACAACACTGCAAGAAGATATGGAAGTGGTAGAGAA
Organism: Euphonia xanthogaster; assembly: GCA_034509185.1. Taxonomy (NCBI): domain Eukaryota; kingdom Metazoa; phylum Chordata; class Aves; order Passeriformes; family Fringillidae; genus Euphonia; species Euphonia xanthogaster. The sequence continues at coordinate 47,255,103 of JAYDZK010000001.1, forward strand.
AGGCTTCTTGCAGGAATCCTTTTGCAAATTCTGTACAGAAATCATCACAAGATACAGATATTATTTTTCACTACAGTAAAGATGTGAAAATGAAAAAGGTTCCAACACCAAGTTCCTACTTTTCCTGAAATATATTACCATTTTAAAAGCCATCATATAGGATAACATTTTCAACAGAGTTAAAGGGTCACTCACTTTCTTGACATCTGGGATTTTGTTTTCTTCAGAGGGAGGTTCTGATGAAGGGGGAGACTGTGACGTTTGCTGACCATCAGTTTGTACCTGGGACTGTGTTCCAGCCTCACTGTTCTCTTGCTGGATATTTTTCTGAAATGAAAGCCCAGGCACAAAGGATGTAGAAGGCATGTGCACTTGCATTTAAGTATAGGGCACTTTACTTCTGACGCACATACGGTACAAAGTGCCCTAGAAAGCATTCTGTGCACACGCAGAAACACACACGCTTCAGCTATGGAGATACAGACTAGGCGCAAGTTCAGGAGGAGTTCATGAAAATGTTACCAGTGCCAGGCTTGCTGCACAATACTTGTGTGCGTGTGTGCACGTGCTACCACTTTTTCTTACAAAAAGGGCCTTTTAATTTATTGAGTCATAATGTTTACTTTTTCCCCCTCAAAATTATTAAAAGATCAAGTAGAGTATAACAATGTGCATTATTCCCCAGTGCTCCCCTCTCCTTCAATGCCGTAGAAAACAATTCAGCTTTTCCTTTCACAAAAAAAGTTTCAAAAAACTTTACTGATACAAAGGGTTATATACAAATTCTTTCAACACAAAGTGTATGGATGATTAACAATCCAAATCTAGTTTTCCTGTTTGGAACGGCTGGATAACTATGGCAGCTGTAAGCAACCCCACCCTCAAACAACCTGCCGCTATTTGGCACTTTGCACAATAACTGATTTTGAAATCCACACACTTTCAAGATAGCAAAAATTGTCTCCTGTTCTTGTAAAGACAATTTCCTGACATCTGCACACATCTTAAAATTCATCTCCTTTTGCTTCCTTAGAGGAAGGTATTTTTCTTCCAGAGTATGTAACAGCAGAACACACTTTCATCAATCAGTAAGGACATTCACACACGAGAAAGGTCAACTTACATCACTGAAGTTTTCAATAGGCCTCTGGTCCTGTGCTTCCACTTCAGTCTCAACACTGACATCTTCACATTCTTCACTTTTAACTGGTTCTACCATAGATGCAGTGGACACACTGAAAATGCCATGAGTATTGACACGGACTTTCACTTTGACTTTAGACTTCTCTCCGTCTTTCTGGGCTGCCACATTCTGGATAACATACCTACCTAAAACCAAAAGAATCAAAACTCACACAGTGGAATTAAGTAGGTAATATTACAGAGCCAGGAAAACATCTCCCTTTTTCATAGACAAACTGTTTCCTAAATATTTGATGAAGCCTCCATGCTAATCTCATGGTCCCTCAAATTAAATAAGTACTACTAGAAAAAAAAACCCCAACAAAACCAAAGTACACTGCTTTTCAGCCAAAATCAAAGAGTAGGTTCTCCTGACACAACTAAAACAGAGTAAATACAAAACTGGTGCTCTCTGTGTTACTAGTGGGCTGAAAGAAAACTACTGAAGGGCTTGTCTAATGCCAATATTAAGTGGTGCCTTTCTAATACAAGTTACTGCCCAACACAGAAACAGTATTTCTAGAGGCTTTCCTTACAGCTTCTAACATCCATGGAAGTCTGCCATTACCTTTTATTCTAGGGCAGAACCCAATTGTTCTCTAACTGCTGTAATACTTGAAACAAGCATTGTGAAACTAATAGACAGACAATTAGCTCAACAGTAAACGAAGAATCAGATGTCCTTGACATTAACTGCAGACATTTTTCCTTATGCATGGATTACCAGAAGACTGACCTGGAGACCAGAATGCTCACTTAGCTGCAAAGTACAAGTTCCCCAATTTCACAGGCCAAATACAGACATTTGCACACACCATTCCTTCAGCAACAGATCTAGATCACAAACACAAGCTTTTACCTGCCTGTCTCACAGGCTATGGAATGCAATCCTCTCTCTTGTAAATCCAATAATACTTGAGTTGTGTGAGCTGTTCTCTCTTTCGTCAGTCTCATAAGAACTACAACTTCACCCATTAGTCATACCAATAATTCTGTTCTGAGCAAAGAATTAACTGGCAACTGGGTTGAAACAGATCTATCTTCAGTTCTGTTCTTACCAGTTTTCACAACAGCAGATAAACAGTTTCTCATTTGTCAAAGTCAAATTAATTGAACACTGACAAACCCCACCATCAGTCTTTATGATAAGAGTCAACCACAAAAGGCAATCTGACGTTTCTGTAACTACAGAATACAGTCAGAGAATCATAGAATGGCCTGCATTGGAAGCAGCCTTAAAGACTGCATTCCAAACCCCCTGCCTTTCTTTAGACCTGATTGCTCAGGACCTCATCCAACCTGGTCTTGAATACCTACAAGGATGGGGCATCCACAACTTCTCTGGGAAACCTATTCCAGTGCCTCACCACCCTCACAGCAAAGAATTTGCTCCAAATATCTAATCTAAACCAGCTCTCTTGCAGTTTTTAAAGCTATTCCCCCTTGTATTGTCACTACTTGTGCTTGTAGTAAGTCCCTCTCCATTGTGCTGGTTTTTCAAAATACGCAGCATGCAAACAAACAACATTTAATTGCATATTTAGAAGTCAAGAACAATTATTTAATTGGCCTGTCTTTACCATCAGTCTTTTTCTAACTAACCATGTTGTAAGCTCTTTGTAAGTATCAACACTGTCAAGTGCTGCAATTTGTCAAAAAGTATGAAAGAACTGCTTAGAAATGTTACATAGACAAATCAATACTGTAGTCTTGTAGCTGCCACTATTTCAGACTGCTCTGATGAAAAGTTACTCAGCATTATGTCAATCCCAGAAGGTACAGGTAAAAACAACAACTAGTTATTCAAAACATGCTTTTTTATATATAGGAGATATTATTCAATTATTCCTAGCTTGCTTCAGTGATAAGCAGAAAAGAACATTTAAAAAGTTAAAAAGCTATCTTTAGTAGTGATAACCACATTTTAGTTGTAGGCATTGATTTTTTCCCCCCACATTTCTTTGTTTAGCCAAAGCAACATTATAAGCAAGAAAAATAAAACATACCAATTCAGTTGCCTCAGGAATGGGAAAACTCTGAGTCCTTCAGAGACAAAAACCTGAATATATACATCATAACCATACTGCACAACAACAGTTACTCTTTGATTTCAAATTGTTCTATTGGAAACAACACTATTTCCAGGACAACTACTTACCAATTTTTGACTCAGGATATGGGACTCCATTAGGATCAGAATAAAAAGCTTCTAGCTCAAATGGACCTTTCCTATAGAATGTAAGGACCTTAGAAAAGGGTGCTGCATGATTTCTGCTGAAGACCTCATGAACTCTGTAATTAAGGGAAAAGTATCACTTTAAGCAGGGTCTTTGAGCTGGAAGGTTTTGATATAGGATCAGAACTCTTTAGAGGAACATCATGTTTTGAAACATTTACCCTTCTGAACAATTCCAATAAAGACACTTCACTACTGTACTACAAGGGAAAAGGATTTACTGTTCGCTACTGTAATGAGAACTTGTCCTATTCCACTATTTGAGCTTGAAATAGTGTATTTTGAATCATAATTTGCACCCTTCTTAGTCTCAAAGGGATAATTATAGCCCTGTTAATTCCTTGCTCATTTATGTTCCATGGCTCGGTTGAGAATCCTGACACCAGATTATTATTCATTCCTCAACATGACAGAAAAACAACCAGGTTTACTTCATGTTCTATGGCATGTCCGCTGTTATGCCAGCCTGATCCCAATTTCCAACTAAGTTTTGTCTCCTAACCGTGGAAGATCTCATCTAATAACCTAGATGGGAGAAAATGAGAGCTTTACCTAGAATATGAACCCACAGGCTGCTCTCGTAAGTGACACAACAATTAGGTCCTGCACCTCCACAGGAAACAGACAAGAAGATAAAAAAGCTGAACTACAAAGAACCTGAAAAAGGCATGAACAGATCTCTCTAGAACTGTGATTTTTCTACAGGTTGAACTTGGAGCTCTTTACATCCTAGATAGCAACTGCATTTCCCACAGGCATGGTACAATTAGTAACAGATGTCAGTCATAAGAGACTGCAGCAAGGAATTACTCTTACAAATGTTAAATTTTTGCTAGGTGTTAAACTCCTCCTGCAGTCAGATAAATAGCATCCATATAAGTTCACAACATTTCCCTAGTACCTAATATTACTAATAAATCAAGAATCTTAGGTGTCAGGCACACCATGAGTAAAAAATGAAAACCCAGAAGGCAAAGTGGAATCAGGACCAAAGGACTGATTATTATATTCCTAATCCTGACAACCAGATAAAGGCAAGACAAGATACTAGTTGGTAGTTCTTTCACTTACTTTTTTAAAATATTTATATTTTTACAAATGAGGAATTACAGTTCAAATTTCAAACTGTGTCTTTACAATCTTCCCTGTCAACCATCTCTGGTACATGGCCTATGGGTTTTTTACATGAGATTGCCAAAATCCTAGTTCAAATGCAAGCAAGAACACGACTCCTGAACTATGAAGGTCAAAAGCTTCATGGAATGGTAGTCGGAGCTACCTACCCTTCAGTGTCCTCTGCTTCTGTGTTCCACAGCAGAGATATTGGAAAAGGTGTAGCATCTGTCACAGAAAATTCTCTCACTTTAAAAGCTGGAGAAAGAATGGCACACTGAAAAAATAATAATAAAAAAAAAAGCTTGCATTAAAGATGGTTAACTACTCTATTCCACTAGCCAAGACAGCAAAAAATTTTCAACAAGTGAGAACTGTATTGATTAGGCAGAACTATTTCAATACTCAATTTCAATGCAGCATGAGAAAAGAAATCTCACACACAAGTGTTTACATGCTGTGTTAGTAGGCCTTTTGCAGCTTGTGAGTAAAGGTAACACGAAGGAAATAGCAGGACTATAAAAAAGGGAAATGCTGCAGTGCTTAGTCCTAAAATAAGTGTTTATCTTAAGGGTCTGCTTCTTTCCCTGAATACAACTGATTGCTGGCAATGGGAAGATGTCAGTGAGATGAAATTAAAGAAACAAGTCAAAGAGAAGAGGGTGAAAAAATACAAGAAGTTAAAGGAGAAAAGGAAGAACACAGAATGAGTGGTTTGCTTGTAAAATATAGCTGGAAACAGTAAAAATGGGAGGGAAACAGAATAAAGCCTGTTTCACATTGATGGCAAGGCTGAGACCAGGAAAGTTAAACTTGCAGTATCTCCATAGGAGTATATATATGGAGATACTTGCAGTATCTCCATAGATACTCCTTATACCTTGTTGAGTAAAAGTATCTTTCAGCTTGAAAACAACTTACATTTTGGGCATTAAAGATCCCTAGATCGTGTTCTTCTAAAGAGCAGAGTGGGCTCCTTAGAGAATGCACCCTGCAATAGAGTACTGCACCAGGGAGGAGTACTCTGGACTTTTTAAACAGTACAGTCCCATAAAAAGACCTAGTGAACATGTATGTTCCCTTGAGTACTTTAAAATGGACCACTTCTACAATTTTTCATAACTGCTTGACTAATTCTTCATGGAAGAAATGCATCTTCTAATTTCATCAAGTGTTGCCAGTACTATACCTGCAGAGCACAGCCCCTAGCTATGGCTTCATCTGCATTCAGTGTTGTACTGACATCCTTGCCAAAGAATTTAGCAATCCTCTCTTTGACAGCAGGAATACGGGTTGCTCCTCCCACAATCTCTACAGCATTTATATCTTCCACTTTCAGCTGTGTTTGTTCCATTAATGAAAGCAGAGGCATTTCTATCCTTTGCAGCAGGTCAGCACACAATTCTTCAAACTGTGACCTAGGAAAAAAAATGGAATTAACTAAAGAATGCCTGTCCCATAAAAACCTTGCCCGGTATTTGTTTCCAAACTGATGCTGACCAGGTTGGTTAACTACACTGCAAAGAGACCTAAAGCTAAACTCCTGTGAGTAGGCCAAAGTGGCAACCATAGACAAGGTAGTACACAAACAGCTGCTTTCAAATTTTCCTAAGCCACTATCAATGTAGTTAAATAAGATAAAAGTTTTGTTTGAGCAGCTGTTAATGTACTTGCCTCAGAGCAGAGGTTACAGATAAGAAATCAGAAAACACTGACACTTCCTTTATAATGAAAAACTGTTGCCTAAATACTGGAAGAAAAAGAACCCACCACTCTTAGCAGTAGCTACAGAACTAACAAATGAAGCCATGCCTGTGAACATGTGCAAGAGAGAGAGACTTCATTTACACTTGGACCATACTCAAATCATCACCCAAAAGCACTGTTTCTGCCCTCCATTTCTCTATCAATATCCACAGTACACTAAGAAGAGAAAAAAAGAAACAAAGTTGAATTGTTGCTATCTTAAGAGAGTATGGGATTTAGGCTACCTAAAATATGCAAAAGGTCAAAATATGCAACCAACCCTCTGGTTTGCAAGCATCAATCCATGGTTTTACGAACATACTCTTTAAAAAGAATCTAAACTCCTTCTGCATGCTTTATTGCACTGAAACATTACTCAAGTAGCTGAACATCACATTTCCCAGCCTTAGCTATTCTAGCATTACAAAATGTCACAGCTATTCAGCACTTACACTTCATTTTAGCACATGAAGTTTCTTTCAAACTCTGAAAGAAACACTTGTTCAAAAAAATGGTCACTAAAGCAAATGTCTGTCTTGTACAGAACCCACCTGTTCATTTTTCCAGATACATCAGTATCATTCATGAAACACTCAATATTTAGGGGAATGTCTGTGCTATTTGAACTCATTAGTTTCTTCAGTTTCTCACATTCCTGATACAGACGAAGAAGAGCCCGAACTTTGGTTTTTGGATCTAGTTTGTACTTTGATTTTATTTCTGCACAAAAGTAATCTACCAGCTTTCCATCGAAGTTTCTGCCACCGAGGAAAGGGTCAAATGCTGTGCCAAGTACCTGGTTTGAAAGAACACTACTTAGTCTAACATTAATAAAATCAAAGGCAATAGCAGTCTTCCAATATCAGCAAGTCCTTGCTTCAAAATAATGTTGGAGACAGGTCAGCCTACCTTCCAATGCACAACCACATCAGCTAAGAATTGATCTTCACTTTTACAGAGGAAATAGGACTAAGTAGCTAAGTGACAATCCTAAGTATTCAAAATTTTCATCCGTACACACACATTTAGATAAAGCAAAATAAATTATAGCACTAATATTATATATCTTATATTTGTGTATTGCAAGAAATTTACAGCCTGTTTGAAACAATTCTAATGAAATGAAGGACACTGATGAAAACCTCTCCCTTTTGACTTGTTGCCACTTTCCATGCATTAAATTATTCAGAATTTAAAATAGAAGGCAGATTGGCAGGCTATTTTAGTCTAATTACTGGTAAACCTTTTTATTTCCATTTAATCTTACTACCTTCAGTTTACTCTTGTTGAATGCACAGGCTGATACTTGAAATGCAGAATGTCCCATATCAACAAACACAACTATCCGTGGCTTCTCTTCAGGAGCTGGAAGGTCTTGTTTATAAATTCCGTAATTCAGAGCCACTGCAAAAGAAGTGTCAGATATTATCCCCACAATCTCTAGTTTCCAGTGGCATACCACAACAGCCCTGTAAGCATTAAGCTGTAAGATCAAAAGCATAAAGACAAATCCAGACATACACCTGTGCAACATATACTATCTTCATGGAAGCTTTGTTCCCTTAATCTAAGCTGTAGGACTTGAAAAGCAGAACATGCTCCCTTAGTCATGTACATGCTCCCTAAGCATGTTTGGGATTTTTGGGTTTGGTTTTTTGGTGTTTTTTTTTTTTTTTTGCCTTGCAAAGTAATCAAAAACACAGAACATCTTAACAACAAAACCCAAACTGTGTTTTGTATTTCCATTGAGTATCTTCCAAGCTGGGAAATTTTGTCTGAGAGTTGTATAAACGGTCAGCAGAGTCATGTGTCTGTTTAAAATCCTGACTATAGTAAAACAAAGCCTTGGAAGTTATGAGGTGTTGATGTTTAATCAAGACAATTTCTTTAGAAGTGTCTAAACTGTGCATCTGGGCAGTACACTAAATGAACAAGTAGTCCAGACACACATAGTGACTCCTAAACAAGTGCTCAGGGAGAAAATTATCAATGGAGCTTGATCTCATCTACCCCTTTACACTGAAAACATTAAACCAAGTAAAGAACAGTGAGTTTTTCAAGTATTTGTCTCATATTTGCCTTTTCAAGTCAGTCCTTTTTCTTAAAGTAATTAAATGCCCCCTCTATCCCACCTGTCAATTGCAGGAACAACTGCTATTTTATCCTACTTACCTGCTGTCATGTCATTCATTAATCTAAGACAATTTAGACCAACAATCTGAGCTGCATCCAGAAGGGACCTCCTTTCAGCATCCGTGAAAAATGATGGAACCTGAAGAAAAAGTAGGTGAGAATACAAAGTTATTTCCAAAAAATGAGACATTACACTATTTATTTTAAGGTATTAATTTAAAAATTGTATCTATTCCCCCTCTTTGAGGAAGACACTTACTGCAAGCCTCTAAAATGCAACTACCATACTGAATTGACATTTTAAATATTCTATTCAGAGATGGAATTAAACCAGCATCAGCTAGTTTACATGAGCACACACTAGCAAGAAAGAAATGACTTATTTGTATACAAATGCTAATAACAGTAAGTGCTGGCCCAAAATGTGAAACTGGGTATTATGAAGACAGTGACATGAAATACCTTCATCAAAACTAGCAGGTAGACTCCTGTCCAAAAAAGGAAAGAGGGAACTAGAAGCATACAGCAACACTACAAATGTCAGAGATGGAAAGAAATAAGGGATAACAAATGAAGAGAATCTATTTTGGCGGATATTACTTTGGGCAAGAAATGCTAAGGAATTCTGAAGTATTATGCCGCTGAAAATTTTCTGTTTTCAGTTCTCTAGCATTGGCATTGGACAGTGCCTTCTGATGTCCCCCCTCCAGGGACACATGAAGAACTAGCTTTCCAGGTTCAACTGGAGAATCAACATTTCTAATAATAACAGAGCTAAATATTCCTAGATGCAACATGAGACAGACTTGTTCAGAGTCACGGAGAACAGAGAGAGGCAGGTGTTATTTTATACTGGGGCTTTGCAATGGAATGACTGATCTTGATCTGAGGTCATTTTCTGTGCAGTCATAACAGTGAAACAAAACAAAGTTTGCTGAAAGGATGAAGATAAGCAGGACAGGAACTAAAATTTTCAACTGACAGAGGGCAAATCTTCATAAACAAAGGAAATTGTTCAAAGTTATCAAATTGTTTTAAATCCAAGAAAAAACACAAACATATGTATTTACTTCAATGAGTAATTAGTGTGCTTAGTCATGAAAGCAAGCTGTTCCAGAAGGATTTATACCTGGATCCAGAAACATTTTGGGTCCAAAGGTCCAGACATTTCCAAGAGAATGAGTTCATGAAGTTAGTCAGGGTCTGGAATATAGCAGCAGCCCTGGGATTTCTTTAAGTCAGAAGCTCTAAACCTAGTTTGGATTAATGCCTTTGTAAGTGCTTAGCAGAGTTCTTTTTCACTCTGCATAAATAGAAATAAAATGCCCTCAATAGCTAAAGCTAAAAGACATAATGTTCCTGCACACTACAATTACTTACAGAAATAACACAGTCTGTTACTGGCTTTTTCAGGTTACTCTCTGCAGTCTCCTTCAATTTAGTCAATAGCATAGCTGAAATCTGTTCCACACTGAAGATGTGCTCCTCATCCATGTACATGACCTGGATAGAATAGGTAAAATAATTCCATTAGTTCAACTGAAGGAAAATTACATACATTTAACGTTCTTTGATACACTGCTGGCTAATACTCTATGAATCACGACATGCTTCATTATTTCATTATAGAACTTCAGTTTACAATTTAATTTCTCAGCTGAGTGTTTTTAGAAGCAATAATTCCATTCTGTCTTAAAACATCAAGAACTGTATCAACTCCACAGATTAAGGAAATGGCCAAATATGACAAGTTTAAAATGTGGCACACCATTAAGTAAAAATAGCCATCATTTTTCAAACTGATGCCAAATGCAAAAAATGTACAGAAGTACTTGCTGTGCATTTTTCCTTGGCATTTTATCCTTCTGCTCAAATATGTGGGTGTCTCTGAAAGGAAGAACTGTGCAACGACAGTTCACCTGTGCACATGAAACAACTCAAGCTTAAGATAAAGCTTAGCAAAAAGTTTATTTATTTCTCTCTTAGCAAAAATTATTCTTGAAGCACCATTTTTATCACACAAGAGAATATATTACAATGATGAAGTGAAGTAGTACGTTACAGCTGATGCTTGGAAGTAACACTTCTCTTTTATTCACTCAGTATGGTTTGGGGGAAAATGAGGCATTTTGGTTTTAATAGAAAAATTGTTCTCTGAACCTCCCAGTCTTAGTGAATTTTACTGAATCAATTATTAAAACTTTTTAACCATGGTTAAATAGAAATATTAATTTGTTTTCCAATCAGCCTAAGGAAAAAAAAATAGGAAAAATACCAAGTAGTAGAGTTCTCCCAACACTAGACTCTCATATAGTACAAGACTCCATACACACTGATTAAAGAAAACAAATAATTTCTGTTTGAATTTATCTGTTAACCTCACAAACCACAAACAGCAAAAGAAAAAGCATCTTCCATTTTTTTCTGTGATCTATTCCCTGCTTAGGACTGATCTATACTGAAGTTATGAGGGACCAGTTCAAGCTAAAGTCTTCAACGGTGAAGCAACACTGATTGTTGTGCCAGCAAGGCTTCATTATCAGTAATTGTACATATTTCTGTAAATGGACACAATGTTATTAATGGCACCTATTCTATGAAAAGCTGACATCGTATCAGTGAAGTCCTTGAAATGTAAGCAAGAGCCAAACCTGCAATGTGGTAGGAGCTGGTTTTGAACACCTTTTTGCAAGTAGCTGACTCCAGGCAGTCCACTAAAGACACACTTGCCACTCACTTAAGGCAATCATTCTAAAGAAGAGTTCTGACTATTTTCTAAAAGCATTTGTGAAACACCTAGTAAGTCTGCTGCAATGCATTCCACACAAGTGGCAGAAAGTCATACTTTGAAGTAAAACCATACAACCTTGTATGGTTTACAACCTTGCAATTATCTTAGCAGTTTTTCTGCCAGTGCGTTTGAGCTAGATGTCCAATTTGCCAACAGGGAAACTTGCACTTCAGCAATTATTTGTAAATGAACCTTAAGTTGAAGGTTAACATCCACTATTTAAAGATAAAACTGTCTATGCATAGAAGAGCTCTTCTTTAACAGAAAGATTAAAACAACCTACCTTTAGGGTAATTAAAAGGAACCCATATTTTCATGACTAGGTGCAGAAATGTAAGACTCCAGATTTAGCTATACAACCCAGAAAGATACACTGCAGATTTACCTTCACTCCAACTCCACCATTCTTCATGGGAACCAAATCATAGCTCAACTTTTCTTTTTCCTTCTGAACAAAAGGATCATTAAATGCACGGCCATGGAATCTCTTGAAATTAGATACAGTGTTGTGGGCATGAGTAATTTGCTGTAAAGAAATACAGGATAGTTAGAAATCCACTCTTAATCAGCCTGCAATGTTCAGTGCTGTTCTGTAGGCCCCCAAGTACAGGTCTAGTTTTCAGACTACTGCTCACTACCTTGTCACAGCTTTATTTAACACTGGTAATTACTGTCTGGTACTTTTTATCAGCTCATTAATAAGTTAGACACAGACTTCCAGACCATTGCTTATTAAGGATTATAAAATTATCTATCTCTGAAACCTTGAGACAACTGGGTGAACAATAACATGATCAACAGAGTCTACTACTTTAGTAAACTAATTTATGATAGAATATGATAGATAATGATAGAACCGTTTAAGTTGGAAAATGCCTTTCAGATCAAGTCCAGCTATTTACCTAACACAGCCAAGTCCACCACCGTCCCCAAAAGCCACATCCACACACCTTTTACATACCTTGCAGGACAGTGACTCCACCACTTCCCTGGGCAGCCTGTTCAGATGTTTACAAACCATTTGGTGAAAAAATCTTTTCCTAACAGCCAATCTCAACTTCTCCTGGTGCAACTTTGTGCTCCTTTTAGGTTATTATAGATAGTGATAAGGGCACACCTGAGTTTCCTTTTCTCCAGGCTAAACACCCCCAACGCCCTCAGCTGCTCCTCATCAGACTTGCACTCCAGACCCTTCCCCAGCCCTGTTGCTCTTTTCTGGATTCAGCATCCTCCTTGCAGTGAGAGGCCCAGAACTGAACCCAGGATCTGAGGTGTGGCCTCACCAGTGCCGAGTACAGGGGCACAATCACTGCCCTGGTCCTGCTGGCCACAGTACTGCTGATTAAGGCAAGGACACCACTGGCCTTCTTGGCCATCTGGGGACAGCAGGCTCATGTTCAACCACTGTCAAAAAGCACTTCCAGGTCTTTTTCCACCAGGCAGCTTCCCAGCCACTCTGCTCCCACCCTGTAGTGTTAGATGAGGTTGTTGTGACTCAAGTCCAGGACACTGCACTCATTAAACCTCACACAGTGGCCCTCAAACCCTTCAATCCAGCCTGTCTACATCCTTTTGTAAAGCCATCCTGCCCTCCAGCAGATTAACACTCCAGTCCAACATGGCCTCACCTTCAAACTGACTGAAGGTGCACTTGATCCCCTCTTCCAGATCACTGATTAAAATATCAGACAGAGCTGGCCCCCAGTACTGAGCCTTGGGGAACACCACTGGTGATCTGCTGCCAGCTAGATTCAACTCCATTCACCGTAACACACCGTAACTGGCTATCTAGCCAGTTTTTAACCAGGTAGGAGTAACACCCTAGTTGTGCCAGTCATCCCCCCATGTTGCCACAATGGCAACTGTGTCAGAGTTTTACGGTTGCACAATGGTGTCCAGCTCCTCTTTATTGCCTGTGCTGCAGGCATTGATGCCTGCTGGCATGCACTTCAGCTGGGCTATTGATCCTGCCCCTTTTTGCAGAGGAGAAGCCCTAGTTCCTATGAGACCATTCTCAGGAGCTTCCACAGTTTTTAAACACATCAATAATAACCCTTGTGTCACTGCTGCTGCATGGACCTCCATCCCATCTCCACCAAGGCAGCAGTATGAAGGACCTCACTAGAAGGACCTCACTCTCTCTTGAACACTGCTGCGGTGCCCCCTAGGCTTATCTCTAGCAAACTTGGTTGTACATCTTTCCCCCTCCAAATCTGGTTTAAAGCTCTCAGTGATCCCTCCTAGCTCCTGTGCAAAGATCCTTTTCCCTCTCTGAGACAGGTGTACCCTGCCTGTTGCTAGCAGTCCAGCTGTCATGTAAACTGACCCATGGTGAAAACCCCCAAATTCTGCCAATGGCACCAGGCTCAGATATTGATCTGCTGGCTCTTCCTGTTTCCTCCCTCATTTCCCGCAACTGGAAGGATAGAGAACACATGATAGCACTATTTGTGCTCCTGATACCTTAAGCAGTCATTCCAAGACCCTGAAATCTCTCCTGATTGCCCTTGGACTTCCTGGTGCAACCCCATCCCTGCCAATCTGAGAAATCAATAATGGATAATTATCTGACAGCCACACCAGGGTAGGAATTTGGACCCCAGAGAGGCAGCAGACTTTCCTAAGAAGCGGTTCCTGCCAGCATATTGGGCCTTCTGCTCCCTTCCAGTCTCCTGTGGTAATGCCCTCTTTTTCTTTAGGGAAGCAGTTTTGACACAGGCAAACTTAACCTTGGTGACAGATTGCTCCCTATCCCTTCAAGACACTGTTTTCCAGCAGGTGGAAGAGAGAGAAAGGAATCCTCTGTGTGTCAGGTCTGCCTCCCAGGCATGCCCCAGGGAAGGCAGGGTGCAATTCCACTATATCATCTCTCACACTCCCTGATAGTCCTCAACCTACTCACCTCCCGCCAGAGTTCTGTCAGCAAGTGGAAGAGTACCTGGGCACATTTCCACATCTGTGCTCACAGGTGCCACCCAGTACCGGTATTGAGAGCAGGGCTCACCCTACAGGTGCCACCCAGTACTGGCAGCGTGTCCGTGCCCGAGCAGCTGTGCCAGCCGTGCTGGGTGTGGAGCTGAGCGAGGCCGTGGCTTTCTGCCAGGTGGATACCACTGCTCCCTGCCTGGGCTGGCCCTGCCTCAGCACCCTTCCTGCACACTGCTGTGCCACACCCTGCTCACCAGTGCTCCCTGAGGGCTTATTTGATATTTGGGGGAAACTGCTGGTGTTGCTCCTGGCCCCACCTAGGTCCCATCAGCCACTGCCACTCAAGCTGCAGGCTTCTGGCAGCTCTTGTCTCCCCGTGACACTCCCCCAGGTCAGGAAACCCCACTGTGCACTGCACTGGAGCACTTTGCTGCTGGTTGTGCTGGCAACCAGAGCCACTCACCTTGCACCTCACTTCTGCCACCATGGGTGACAGAACTTAGACCAAATTCAAATGTTTAAAGACTGCAACTACATTAGAAGCTGGCTTCTCTGTCTGTAAGCTGGCCCTCCAACCCAAGCCACACCACCTCCACTTTAAACATTATTACATTAAGCACAAGCAAGGGCTTTCCTAGTTACTAAGCGTCAAGCTTAAGGGTCCCCATACATTTCAATACTTACTTTTTTCTCCCTGAGCTACTTTGAAATCACATCATTTCCTTGTTCACACTCACCTAGCAGCAACTCAAATTCCTGCACTAGATCAAAGAAGAATACAGTGCATAGACAACTTGGAACTTGTTTTGCTAACATCAGCTTGAACTATGTGCTAAACTACAATGCAAGCTCCCCAGAGCAAGCGACACAGGGAAGCATTCGTTATCAGAAATGCAAAGCACAACAGAAACCAGACAACTAGAGCAGCCTAAGAGATAATGCAAGTATCTCAGAGCAGACTTAATTCTATTTTATTAGAGAGAAATTATGAAACTGTGTTATTACCTACAGAACAGATTTAGGCAGGCACCAACAGACTGCATGATAGCAACTCAAATGCTGAGCATACCAAGGAATATTTCTAGCATTCACTACCCTCAAAGAAAAGCATCAATCCTGGTTGCATTAAAAATTTTCCACCATGAAATACAAAGAATTTGAGCTACATATTTATTAAAAAACTACTCAACTAGGACAGTTCTCCTACAGAAAAGCTCCCTGACAAAAAAAAGGAGGCCATACGCCCACTAACAAACAGTAACTTTCAGACAGCTGTGTCTGTGGAAAGATGTCACACTTGGACTGCCTGCTGAGAATCATCCTTGGTTTATTCTAATCACCAAACAGTGCCCAGCAATTAATAGTACGAGCACAAGTTAACACAGGCCAAAAATCATGGCAGGAACTATTCCAGTACTTAAATGTGATTGAGTAGTTAGGTTCCTGTGTGGAAGATTGTTGCCCAGCATGGTTTTATTTATTTGTATAGCCACAACTTCAGAGTGCTTGAATGCTACGTATTTCACAGCTGTATGGCTGAAGAATGTAGCAGCAGGAATTATTACCATGTAGTGGGTAGAAAAGCGCAAACACTCTGGCAGCTTTTATAGCCTAATTTAGAATTAACCTCAAAGCCTTTTCTAAGAGAACAATCTTAAGATATTTTTAGAGTAATTGTATGCCATTAGGTCTGTAGCATGTTTTAATATCTTCCTGCTTAGTCACAATTAAGAAAGCTGGGAATTTTGATCGGTTAACTAATGTACTGTTCTCATCTCCAGTGCTGCCATGCTTACCTAAAGGTTACAGAAATTCACTGAAAATTTGCTCCAGCAACAATTTCTCAAATATTAAAGAGAGCACCTTTGAGTATTTTGAGCTCTCTCAAAAAATCACACTGTGGAAGTCACTGGTCAAAAACCTCTTTTTATTTTATGGGATTTATTTTTGATGTTTTGCTTTTTATTTTTCAAATGAAAACAGTCATTATACTCCTTGATTGAAGTAGCTACTACACCTGAAGACACCAAAAATGTAATTCTCAGTAGTCCATGTCAGGAAACTTCCACATTTACAAAAGAAACACAATTCACATCTCAGGTCATCAGCCAAACTGGACCACTTACAACTACAAAAATAAATGATCTGTCATCTTTTATCATTTAAAGTATTACATTTTTTTTTTCCTGGCAAAAATATTTAGCTTCAACTTCTAGGAGAGCCAAGCATGAAACACTCAATCAAGTAACATCAAACAGGTTAGTGTGACAGTAACTAAAGTCACAGGTGTCCATCATTGCAAATACACACTTGTAAATGCAGTCTAAGGGAGAATCTGCCTCACTTGCAGCTTACTTCATGTTTTCCACAGCACCTACTGGAACAATCTAACAATACTGAAACATGCTTGAGAGTACATTGGGTTCAGATCATTTCTCATTTTGAGTAACAATTCATTTTTGCACACTAATGAATCATACTAGCTTCTGACTTGCAACAATGTCAGCAGTCAACTCAGCAATGCTGAAATGAAATTTAAGAAAAAACCACAAACACATGTATTTACTCCATTACTCCAAATGCTAACCTGTAACTGAATGTGCACATGCTTGTTAACATGTAAAGTATTCGTATTTTCTCAGCTATTCAAAATTAAGAGGAATGCTATTACAGTGAAATAAAGTCTCCTTCAGTGCTCTCTCCATGGAAACCCACTGCAGTCCTTTTGCTACATGAGAGAGATGCACAGGCCAGCCGAGGCTGCATGCTTGATCTCCCAGCAGCAGTTATGTAACAGCACACAATACCTAAGGATTTGTTTAATCATTACAGTTTGTTATCCTGAGACTTGTTGGAATCAAGTTATCCTTCTAAACTGAAAATACTACTTTAACAAAGAAAACATCCAATCTTTCAAAGCACATTAAAAAAAAACCCAAAACAAAAAACCACACACAAAACACCAAAAAAAGGACTTGCATCTTCAAAACCAGAGGCATTTAATTTACAGCAAATCCAAAGGTAGTAAGATACCCTAAATAGCTTCAAGAATCTGAGCCAAACCTCTCCCCTTACATCTAATTTTAACAAACTATATACAGAATTTAAAATGTTTTCCTTCAAGTGCAAGGAAAATCATGTATGCAATCATTAGGAAAAGAAACCCAGTGACCTTAACTTGTCAGAATAGGAACATATTCAACTGGAAAGATTTTACATTAATGAAAGAGAGAGCAGAAGCATTCTAGCAAAAACATCCTACATTTTCCCAAAGAAAGCATGGCAGCGTAGTGCAGCATTTCTAAAATAAAAGACTTAACAAGAAACTGAGGCTGTTTGGCTTTGAATACACACAGCCAACTCTCTTTACACACACTGGTACTTCAACAGTTTGAAGCAGGAAATGACCTACCTGGTTTTTAGCCGCAACACCAATAGCTCTGTTTTTGGATCCAAATGAAACCACCGACCTGGAAAGAACAACATGCTAATTACCTCGGTCCTGACAACAAACACGACTGAGAACTGTCACGGATTCATTTTCTACTACTGCAGATAAAACAGTTAAGTCTTTCCGTCAAAGTGTCATTCTTTGAGTTTACAGTAGAAAACTACAGTAAGACTTTTATCCGTCTTAAAGCCTTGGCTCGAGTGGAGGACTTTTCACAACGGCTTATCCAAACGGTAAAACGGGATGATCGCAATTCAGAGCTCACAGCCGGACTACACCCTACCCGTCTGTGCATGGCTGCTTCCAACTTGTCAACTAACTCCTGCTTGGAGCCAGAGGCTTTGTATATCTAACCTCTGACTAAAGGAGAGCTGCCCTGGAGCAGCTGGCAGAGCCCATCCTACGCAGCACGAGTGGGAGCGTGTTCGCTCGTGTCCCACTTAACCCGGGCTGCCCCCACGGGGATCCTCCTGGCCGCCCCCGGCGCTCCCAGCCCGCCGCAGCACGACCCGAGCGGGCTCCGCGCAGCCTCGCATCCCCAGGGCACTGCCCCCGGGACGAGCTCCGGCTGCGGGGCAGAGAACGGGTCGGCACCGGGACACGGGGGAGCAGAGAGGGTCGGGACCGGGGAGCGAGCGGAGGGGACAGAGGGGAACAAAGCGGGTGGGGACCGGGGCGGGGGGCACAGAGCGGGTCAGGGTCTCGGGGGGTACAGCGGGACCCAGCGGCTGAGGGGATCGGGGCACACAGCGGTTGGGACGGGAAGGGGAGCACGGGGGCACACAGCCGATCGGAGGGACACACAGTGGGCTCCCGCCCGGCCCCGCCACCCTGTACCGACCCCCCGGCAGCCGCCGGAGGCGGCGAATGCCGGGGAACGCGCTGGCCCCGTACAGCGGGAACCCCCCCACGCCCCACCGCGAAACTTCCAGCACCTTCTCCACGGCGGGCGCTCCGCCGGGCACGCACCGGCCCCCGCCCGCCATCCCCCCCCACTCACGGCGTGCACCGGTCGCTGAACTCGTTGGCGACGGTCTCGATACCGCCGGCCCGCGCCACGGCGATGTAGCAGCTCTGGAATCCCAAATCAAAGCCCACCACGGCCATGGCCCCGGCGCCAGAGGGAGGCCCCCGCTCTGCCCGGCTCGCTCCCGGTGCTGCTGCGGCCGCCGGTCCCCGTAGCGTGCGCGGGCGGGCGGGCGGACGGGGAGGGGACACAGCGGCGCCGCCGCCGCTTTAAATATGACAATGAGGCGAAGTTTCCAGAAACTGCGGCAGCCACTCACCGGCTCCACGTGCGGCTTCCGCTTCCGCCCTCGGCCGCCTTCTCGAACAATTCCCGCCAATCGGCGGCGCCGGGCGCGGTGACGTATGCCGTTCCCACGGCGACTGCGGACGCCGCCAGCCCCGCGCGGGGCGTGGCCA
>JAYDZK010000001.1:47293815-47310739 GCA_034509185.1 Euphonia xanthogaster
CTGACAAGCCGGGGGGAGGGAGGAGTGAACTAGGACCGAACTATAACAAACATAGGGGAAACAGAACATACCATTTTTAAAGAACTTACAAACACAACCCAACAAGGAAGCACACAAGAGATGGAAATGCAGTCAGGTAACATGGAGACACTGTCTGAGAGTGCAGGTATGCCATTAGGAAAGCCAGGGCCCACCTGGAGTTGAATCTGGTGAGAGATTCAGCTTGTGAAAGGTAAGGAAAAGGGCTCCTGCAGGTGTATCAGCAAAAGGGAGACTAGGAAAAATAATAATAGGCCTTCTTATGAATAGAGGACAGGGTTAAAAAACGGACATGAAAGAGTGCAAGGAACTTGGAACCTTCTTTGCCTTGATCAGTATTATTAGAACTCACCTTCAGCAAACCCAGGGCCCTAAAACTCATGAGAAAGCCTGGAGCAAAGAAGAGTTACTCTCACTGGAGGAGGACTGCTTTAGGGAACATTTAAACAAACTGGACATACAGAAGTCCACTGATGGCAGTCACATAAAAGCGCTGGCGGAGTTTGGCGATGTCAGTGCAAGACTTGATAATCTTTGAAAGGTGATGGTGACTGGGGGAGATTCCTCAAGACCAGAAGAATATCATCCTGGTCTTCTAGGAGGCCAAGGATAAGTTGGCTAGTGGTACCTCAGTCCCTGGGAAGGTGCTGGAGCAAATAACCCTCAGTATCACTGCCAAACAAGGAAGGACAAGACAAACATGTGAAGGACAAGAGGGTGACTGGGAGAATTCACTGTGTTTTTATGAATGGGCACTCGTGCTTACCAACCCAAAGGACTTCTGTGATGACATGACTGCCTTCCTGAATGTGGGGAAAGCAGTGGGTGTTGTTCATCTCAACTTCAGCAAGGAGCTTGAGCTCAATCCTACAATGTCATAACAAACTGGTGGAAGTGTGGGCTGTGTCAGTGAAGTGGATAGAAGGCTGTCTGACTTGGTGGGCTCTGATGAGCAGCATGGTGGCTCCAGTAGTGTTTAACCTTTCATTAACGACAATGGGGTGTGCACCCTCAGGGAATTTGCAGAGAATATTAAATGTGCAGGAGGAGTTGTTGCACCAGTGGCAGTGCTGCCATTCAGAGGGAGCTCAGCAGGCTGGAGAAGCAGGCGTACAGGAAACTTGGGAAGCTGAGTTCAGTGAAGGGAAATACAAAGTCCGGCCCTTGACAAGGAGGCGCCCCATGCTACATTGCACACGGGGGGCACATTGTCTGGGAAACAGCTTTGCAGGGCAGGACTTGAGAGTCCCGGCATGCAGCAAACTGATCATGCACCAGCAGCGTGCCATTGTGGCAAAGATGGCCAGCAGCCCCCTGAGCTGCAGGGGGAAGAGTGTTGGCAGCAGGGCAAGGGAGGTGACCCCTCCTGTCTGTTCAGCGCTGGTGTGATGCACCTGGGGTGCTGCATCCAAGTCTGGGCTTTCCAGTACAAGAGAGACATGGACATACTGGAGTGAGTCCAGTAAAGGACCATGAACATCATAAATAGATTGGGACCCCTGATGGACAAGGAGAGGCTGAAGGAGTTGGGGCTGTTTAGCTTGGAGGAAAGAAGGTTCAGGAAGAAGCTCCAACATGTAAATACCTGATGGGATGCAATAAAGAAGACAGAGCCAGACTGTGGTACTTAACAGGACATGAATCAGTTTACACAAATTGAAATACAGGAAATTCTCTTGGAACATAATTACTTCTTTCTTTGGTTTTTATTTATTTTGTTGTTTGGTTTGTTTTTTGTTTTTTTTTTTTTTAATTTAAGAATGAACACTGGAAGAGGTTGCTCAGAGAGTTTATGGAATCTGTTCTAGGAAATAATCAAGACCTAACTAGACAAGGTCCTGAGGATCCAGTTCTGGTGGGTTGAACTAAATGACCATTAGGGATCCTTTCCAACCTCAGCAAATCTGTGGTTCCGTAATACCACGATGAGTAGGTTGCTTAATTAATTCCCTGAAGAGCTTTATCTGTGCTCTCAAAAATGTGGTGTGAAATAGGTGATCTGATTATTGTTTGGTTTGTTTCAAGGATCATGTGTGTTAATATTTTATAAAGCTTAGGAGCAGTGTGGCATGGGTTATTGAATGCACTGGGGTGACAGAGGCAGCATCTCTTGTCAGTCACAGTTGTCTTAGGTTTCATGTGTCATTCCTCAGGTGCATGTTAAAGCCTGAAAATTAGGCTTGTGAATAAGCTGAATTTATGAGGTGACACTTCTTCAGGTTAATACTACATAATTAATACATTTCCTGGAATAAGGATGTTATGTGTTGATCTTGTAATTAGGGTTGTGTCAAGAAGAAGGTGTGGATCTGGTTTGTGTAGGGGAAGCTAGTCCTTGTCTGAACTGTAATTACTGCTATATTGTGAGAAAAGGAGGAAAATGACCTTGACATTTGCTCAGTTGGTTAGAGCCTGGTGCTCATAACATGGATTCAGTCCCTGTACTGGTCACTCATTTAAGAGTTGTGGGTCCCTTCCAACGCAGAATATTCTGTAATTCTGATTTATGACCAACATGAGTCTGAGTGTTAGAATGATTTTTGGGATGTCTGGATCCAGCTGTGGGATTTGAGATGCAGGTTAACCCGCACCTGAGATGTCACTGTGAACCTCAGCTCCTGGACACACTTGATGAAATTTGATCTCCAGCTGGAGGAGCATAAGGATGTAGGTGTTCAGAGGTGGGGCACCCTAGACCTGGGACAATCTTGTCTTGCTGTCCTATAGTGTAGGTTTCTAGTGCATCAAGGGAATGATAATGGCTAACAGTTCACTCTGAAGTCAATTTCAAGCAGTAAATAATTTAAATTTGTGGTGAGACAATCCACTTGCATCTGTTTTCCGCCCCAGTTTTTAAGAAAACCATCAATTTGACCATGAAGAATAGTATCTTGAATTCCTTCCAAATTGTAACAATTTGCTTTCATTTGCATCTCTTTAGTGCTTTTAAGAAAAGGATTTCTTAAGAAGAATCTTAGCAAGGCTTTCTTATGTTAAATGCAACTACTTTTACAAATGAGCAGGCTGAGACAAATTAAGTGACTACATCAACAACAAAAAAGTAGCACCAGAACCCATTTTATAATTATTTTTTCTAATGCAAACCAGAAGTGTATCAAAGGGTGGTGTCACTATAAATAGTTTAGGATAATGCTACTTCATTGCAGATTAGTTGTGTGGGGTCCCTGTTCTTTTTGTTAACATTTATTTGGGTCTCACACATTTACAAGTTTGAATGTTGTTTAAAGGTAGCATTCGAAGCCTGTGATAGGCATCTTCACTTTTGATAGAAATTTCTGTCAGCCACTGTAAGTTTCTGTGGTTCTAAGAGAAGCTTTGGTAATTCAAACTTTAACCTAAAAACAGTGCACTGCAGGTCTCCTGTGTAGTAGCACATTAGGCTGTTGCCAAGTGAGCTACTGGACTGAACAGATTTTTTTTTTAAAGGGATTTATTTGCCTTAAAGCCAAGAAAATTGGCTTCATATTAGAGTGATTTTTTTTCAGTGATGGTGTGGGACTGTCAGGCAGCAAATGTTTAAATTCTATAAGAACAGACTCTCATGTTCACAAAGATTATTACAAATACAGTATCATTTAAGGTGAAAAATCTACCTAAATGATGAAGGGGGTGGGGAGGGGAGTTGGGTTTTTTTTGCTGCAGAACTTCATCAGTTGTGAAAGTGAGCTGCTGTAATACCAAAGAAGTCTGTTTTTTCTTTCAGCTTTTGCTATAAGTGTAGTTTCTGAAGGTGCAGAAGATGAGACTGAACTACCAGTGCTGCAGGTAATAAATTTTAGTTGCTAGAGCAGGAACATTTTACAGACATTATAACATTAACTGGAATAGACCTGAACAAAAAGCCTAATATCTGTGGCATTGATTATTTTAATTATTGACTTCGGTAGTACCAAATTTCATGTGATGTCTTTCTGTTCTGAGTCATATAAGTTCTTAGTGCTATTGCTGTTGAGAAAAGTTTTGAGTGTATAACCTTTATTAATTCAAAGTTTTTGAGTATATAAACTTTATTAATTCAAATTAATTCATTTTCCTTTTTTCTTGGTTTTGTTAAGTATAGAATACATTGAGAGGGAAATGGCTGCCTCTCTGCCAAATTAGCATTATTACATATTACCACTCAGGCTGAAACAAAGCTCGTGTATGAAATTTCAAATTAACCAGATGAGGAGAACTAATGGTCAGAGCTATCCCTAGCTTTAAATAGCATCCTGAGTGTTAGGTGTGTATGCATGCTTGTCCTTTCACAGACTTCTGACTACCATTTTTATATGAGTACATATTTGTAACAGATATTTGTGTATGTATAAAAGAAATTTAAGGGAGGAAAACAAAAGAACTGGAATGAATCAATGGTTAGAATCTATAGCTGCCATTTAGATCTAGTGATCTGACATCAAATGCAATAGAAGTATAGTCAGAAGTATGTATTTCTAAATAATTTTTGGTTTTGATGATGATTGCTATAACTACAGTAATTTTTCTAGGTGAAAAATATCCCTATTGCAAAGTGCTGATCTTCCACAGTGTCTGGGAGACTGTTGTCATTCTGTTGTCATTCCTGATAGGTTGCTGTTTGTTAAATTCCATTGCTGTCTCAATCCAGCTGTTACCTTCTTATATAGGATATAATTTATTAAAGCTTTCCTACTATTTTAGAGTTTCAAAACCTTCCCTCAGATGAGGTCAAAGGTGCTTCCTAGAACTCTTCAGGCCAAAATACCTTTTTTTTAAAAAAAGAATAACATTAACAGGACTATAACAGGCAACAATTGTTTTGTGTTTTAATAAAAGTAATTTTAAATATGGCTTATTCTTCACACAGTGTGCCACAAAACACGAAAGTTTTTGTTTGCATGGAAAGTCAATCTTCTGTGTTTTTTCTGATCCAGGTTAACTTTGAGTGTTAACTTACTGTGCTACATAATGACAGTGTTGTATATAGATACCAAAATAAATTAATCTCATGACACATCTTTTAAACTTTATTGACCCAGGCAGCAGGAAAAGGATCATCAGAATGGATGCAGTTGCAGTAATTTTTGGAAAGGTTTTACAGATGGCTACCAGGGAAGTTGGAGCTTATTCATTTCAGTGTAAAAGTCAGAGGAAAGATCATCTGATGCAAGTAGAGCTAAAAGGATTACATACATCTGATATTTAAAAAAAGGAAAGGGGCTAAGTATTTAGAAATAGAACTTGTCTCAAGGATAGGAAAACTATGTATGAGATTATTACTGAGGAAATGTATGGCATGTCTATCTGAAAGTCTTAAAACACTGGAACCAAGATAGGTCTTACAATATTCTTATGCAATCCGTAAAGATGAGTTTGATTTTCATGTGGACAAACCAAAGCACTGGGGTGCTGACACCTGGGATAAATTGTGCACCAAATGAAGGCTCTGTTTTCCTTCCTACAATTTTCTAGGCAGTGCAGAGATACCTGATGTTTGTGATACCTGAGTAAATTCCAGTGCAGTCATGTTAGGTGCAACAACCTTTTGATATTTGTCTTGATATAAATTGCATTTGAGTCTTCCTTTAAGAATTGACAGAAGATAGATTTGATAGATAGAATTGATAGATTCCTTTAGTTTTGATAGAAGCTTGATAGTAGATTAATTTAATAGAGTGTGTTGGGTTTTTTCCCTACCCTGAACAAGTGTGTTTTTATTGTAGAGCTCCATATTCCAAACCTAGTGCTCAGGAGATACATAATTTAAAAAAAAAGACATTGTTAGTAATAATTTAAAGAGCTCTGGTATAAATTGAGTCATGGAAACACATTTTCTCTTTTGTTTTCTTAACCTTACTGTATTTTCTGAGTCATAGTATGCAAGCATATAGGATATTTCTTGCAATTCTTGATGATGAATAACATTTTACTTTATTTTTCATATTAGTTTTTGAGTTAAAACTTTTATGTATACATTTATAATCTGATGAGTGCTTTGACTCCCAGTGTGTTTCTGTATAAATATTTTAGGCTTTTTGTATATTCTTACTTGGTTTTTTTTCCTTTCTTTCTTTCTTCTAGAACTCTGAAAAAAGTAGAACAATTAGTAAAATAGGCAGAGGTAAGTAGAGTAAAGGGCTGTTTCACAAATACTTTTTTTTTTCTTTTCTTGGTTCATGTAGTCTCATCAAACAGAAAATTCTAAATCTTTGACTGTACTTGCAGTTCTCGTAGTTAAGTTTTCTGTGAACATGTGCTCTTGCACTGTGAAAAGGATGAATTGCTATTTGTAGTGCACTATAGTTTAAAACAAACTTTTATGATACTTAGCTGTTCTTGTAACAATTTAAGATGAAACTGAATTTTACCATTCTGCTAGGCTCTAACTGTACTTGTAATAACTAGGGTTATTGTAAATTGCTTGTAACAAATTATAATTACTTTGTAATATCTAGAAGCAAGTATTTAGGAAGCACGTCAAACATTAATAGGTAAAATAGTGGTAAAACAACTTTTTGCTGCTGGACAGGTGATAAATAATGAAAATAAAAATTCTGCAAGGTTCTGCCTTCCCTGAAGACCAGTCTGATGTCCTTCTGACAAAAAGTTAGCAGACCTGACTTGCATTCTCTGCACGGTAACTGTGGACTTTTCACTCTGCTAAACCCTCCAGACTTGGCTCTGCTTGTTCTAAAAGGACCCAGCTTAATTATGTCTGTCTTCTGGCATTTCCTAATGTAATATTTGTCAATAATGGGAGGGTATGAGGAGCACTGGAGAAAGTGAAGGTTTTGTGGTGTCTTTCCTATTACTACTGTTAAAAAAATGTAGTGGATTAGATGGACTGCTGGTCTGATACAGTTCATCTTTTTTTTGCCTCTTCCTAATAAAGTTATTTTGGTTTGAGGTTGTTTTTTTTGTTTTTGGTGTTTTTTTTAAGGTCTTTTAACCCGTTTCTATAGGTAAAATGTAAGGGCTTGAAACAGAATGTAGTTCTTGATGGTTCTTAGTTCCTCTGATATTTCATTCTTCTCTTTTGAACTGTTATATACAGATCAGTAGCACCTTTGGAAATTAATCTTTCAAAAGACTGTTCTTTCTCTTGCTTCATTGGATGCTTCTCAGCTAGAGAAACAATTGAGGTGTTCAATATTGTAACTGTTTTCTGTTGACATTTTCATACACTGAATGTGTCTTTTATTAACGACTTTAAACTACCTGTAGCAAAGGAAACTATTTCCATTTGATTTAATCATCAAAGTAGATGTTATCTCACTCCTAGGAAGTATGCTATTGTGGAATATCACAGGTGTTGTTAAATGTACCGTAAGTGAAACGAAGCGCAGTTCAGATGCTTCCATATCTGTAAATATACTGGTACTAAAACGGCAATTACTAAAAACAAGGTAGTGTTTGCTTTTTGTCTCTGTAGGTGTTTTTGGTGTTGTGCATGTAGATCTAGCCCTTTGACTCTCATTAGCATCAACAAAGTGTAGTTTCAGTTTTCCCACTGATTTTAATTTTTGCACAGGAAATCTAGCAAAGATCTTGCTAGGTAGCTATTAGTTGTTATTCAGAAGTTTTTATTATGCATGGGATTTTTAAGCAGTTTGTTTGGTAGTTCAGAGCATGAACACTGTTGAT
This sequence comes from Euphonia xanthogaster, assembly GCA_034509185.1. NCBI lineage: Eukaryota > Metazoa > Chordata > Aves > Passeriformes > Fringillidae > Euphonia > Euphonia xanthogaster. The sequence goes on from JAYDZK010000001.1 coordinate 47,301,478, forward strand.
TCCTACACTGTGTAGGAAAAATGTGAAATGAATACTGATATCTAAACCAATGCTTTTTCCACCTCTGTAATATATCACCAGAAACCTCATACAATTTGACAGTTGTCTTGATGAATAAGCTAATAAATTGAGGGAAAATAATATTGAGGGAAAAATAGCAAAACATCTAACGGCAGCTTTGAGCTGTCACTGGTCTAAATTAACAAATAACTTTTTAGAGCAACAAAGCAATGTAATCAATAGCAGTCTTTTCATAACCTTAGTGCAGGTATTTGTGGTTAATGCTTTTCCTGTTCACAATGTTTTCTTTGTGATCCTTCTTCATGGGCTCAGTTTTACTCTTTTTCCTTGTGATTACTTCTCTCCTTCTTTGGACTTCCCTTCTTTTCTTATTCTTTTTTTTTTTTTTTTTTTGGTGTGAACTTTGTTCCTTCTCCACACAAAAAAAACAAAACAAAAACAAAAACAAACAAACAAACAAACAAACAAAAAAACAAAAAAAACCCCCAACATTCTATACAGATCTCCTGGGCATTAGTTGCTTTCCTTGTGGTGCTGTCTCAAGTTACTATATTCTGAGTTTCCTGGTACACTTTCTATACAGTATCTGTAAAGCTCAGCCTTTTGTGGCCAAGCAATCCTCCTCACTGATTGATACTTAGTTAATGGTCTTGAGTGGGTTAAGCAGCATAGATCAAACTTGATAAGAGTTCTGGAAAAGGCATCTGTCCTCTCCCTTTTATTATCTCGTCCTCTGTTGTTGTCTGCTGTGCTCTGCTTCTGAAGGGGATCATATCTTCCAATTTTCTAAGATTTCCAAGTATTGAGGGATTATTCTATCCCCTATTATCAAGAAAATTTGGCTACCTGCTTCATCATCTACTTGTATTTTACAATAGGCGCTTTTATAATCCATAAATGTTTGCAAAGCTACTTTACTATTTTCTTTTAAATTGCTCTCACTCTTCTCTCCTGTTTAAAGTTTTTAGTTATGATGCCTTTAAACAGTGTGAAGACACATGTGAGATATTGGTGCTGTCATATTAGATAAGACTATCAGCTCGGTGTTCTTGTGTGTGTGTCTCTCCATCTGATGTTTGTTTCTGGGTAGGGTTTTAAACTCTTTGTTTGGGAAGCAGCTTTTCTGTTTCATGTTCCTGTGTTTCCTGCTGAGGGGAGATGCTGGTCTGTGATGAACACATTTTTACTCTGGTGACAGGGAGTGCTGGTGTCTTGGGGAAAAAGCAACCTCATGAATGTGGCTGCTGTTAACTGCTGTACATCTTCCAGTCATGCTCTTTTTAAGGGAATCTGGAAAAGGGCTGGTTTGGATTTTCATGTGTGTGTGTGTTAAATAATGCCTTTTTACTATTTCATGAAATATTTATATAATTAAAGGAATAGCTTACTGTGTAATAGATTCCTACATACAGCTGGGTTCTTACTAGCTTTGGAGCAAATCAGAAAATAACTTCTTTTATCTTTAAATCTTCCTATTTTCTTGTTTACAGAATTAAAGGGAATTGTATTTGTCATCCAGAGTCAAAGTAATTCTTTTCATTCCAAGAGAGCAGAAGATCTAAAAAGAGATATTTTGAAACAGGCTGTAGATCTTGGAAAGGTAAGTTGGGATAATATTAAGTGCACCTTGTTATATATCCTGTTGCTGCAATGTACTAAAAATATTGGGGTTTGTAGTGCCTTTTTTCAGATCCATCCTATTTCTTTTCTAATTGCTTTCTGTGTGCTTATAAGAAAACAATTTCAGTGGTTATTTACTGATTGTACACTGATTTATCACTACTTTAATTTCAACTATCAACCTTTTTGTGTAACAGCTGTTATTGTTTGGATGGCATTTGATGCAAAAGTGATAAGAAAGACTTGGAAGAAGGCAGCTTTCTCTGTAGTGTGTTTACAGAGAAAAAAAGATGTATTCTTTATGAAGTGAAAAGCATAACAATTTAATTATTAGTTAGAATAATTTTAGCTGAGTATTTTAATAGAGCAGTGAATGTGCTGTAATGTAGATTTTGTCAGAATTCCATTGCACAGTTGTGACATGGTGGCAGTAGAATGGAAATGTGTGTGGACAGTAAATTCCTAAGGCAGGATTCCCCCCCGTTCCTGCTGCAGCAGTCCTCCACACCTCTCTTTTCCCTTCTCTAACTATTCCTTGTTCCCCTGCCACTCCTCTGCATATTGAGCAGAGCCACTCCTCTGCAGACTCTCCCCTTGACCTTCTGGTGGGTCACACTGACCTGAGAGCTGCATGTTGTACTTTACAATCTAATGGGAAATTTGATTTGTAAAGCGTAAGCCTAAAGAGAAGAGGTTTTTAAGAAACTTACACTGAAAGTTCAGTGTGCATAAACAATTCTTTATTTTTTCTTAATTTTATAAAACACAAAGAAAATAAAGAGTGGCATATATCCCCTCATATGAAATAGCTTGCTATGAGGTTACTTGACCTATTTTTCATTTCCACGTTCTATGTTGTAAAGGAAAAAGAAATCTGATGTAAATTGTCTTATGTACATTAGTCTTGTAGTGCCTAAATCAGATTGCTGGATGTTTTAGGCTTCATTTATCCAAGCTTATCAAACCTGTTGTAATTAAATCCATTCTCAATGCAATTTTTAATCCCTTAATGAAATCAGTCATGTGAACAGCCTTTGTTCTGCAGAGCTCTGCTCTTTCAGAGTCCTCTTTGGAATTGAGACAAGTGTTCAGATACAATGTGTGCAGAGAGGATTATGGTGTCAGTTGTTAAACCCAAGGATTTTAGTTGAGTTCTGTAATTGATGTTGCAGAATATAAGTATTAAAAAGTTCAGTAAGTAGAAGTACAAATGGTTTCAGTGAGGCCGGAATATAAGCATGTTTTGTGGGAAAGAGGTGAAATAATTTTGTAATCAGAGTTGTACTGAAATTGACCTGGCATCTAAAAACCTTTATTGGCTATTTGAGAAGATGCCTTTATGGAAATGCTGAAATGGTGGTGCTTTTCTGGTATTAAGAGTTACCTCTTGAACAGCAGTCATGGTGTCTTAAGAGAAGCAGTGATGGGAATCCCACCAATAATCTCATATCTGAAATTTGGGAAAAGGGGAAAGCCATCAGTGTATAGGAAAAAAAGAAATGGGCATAATCAGCAGGTTCTTGGTACATCTTGGTTGTTTTGGTCGACTCACAATGCCACTGTGAGACACTCCCCAGCAATGCTGATTATGGGCATGGGGCAGATCGTCTCTGCAACCTTATCAACATTTGAAGTTGGCATTTTTCAATGCAAAGAATGCATGTGAAATGATTAGTTTCAGGCAAAGAAGTTAAATCCTTGTGTTTTCAAAGACAACTGCTGTATGAAAACAAGACTGAATCATCAGGTTCACTCCTCAGTTGTTACAGGCCCAAACAATAGCTGTTTAGTCCATAAGGTTTCATTAGTTATTTTCTGCTAGTTTGAAATGAGAAATGGAATCCAACTGCTAGATTTGTGTTACTTCATTAAACCAGCACATATGCCGCACTTCAAAATGGATTAAGTAACTGCCATTAATCTTAACAAGTGATTTGTCCATTTGTTTTCTTTCATGGTGTACTTAAAAACATTTTTTTAATGTGAAACCAATCTGTAATTCTGGTCACCAGTAGATGTCAGTATTTTGTTCTTGCTTAAAAACATTTTCCATAGCAATTTATTGAATATTAGCCAAAACTCTTCAGTTCGAATTTAGCAATGGCAAAAATTCATTACAGTTTCTACCAATCTTCTTAATTTTCTGATGTTATGGAACATTTAACCTCTGTAAATTAGACCTTCGTAAGAAGCACCAAATAAGAATAAGGAAGCTGTTGGGAGTGTAGTATTTGGGACTATGCTCTTTCTGTCTAAAAAAGTCAAAATCAGGATTACTTTTTTGCTATTACTTTCAAAATGAGAAAAGAGGTAAAATAATGTTTTTGAAAAATTACCAGAAGAGTGGTAATTTAGGTGCAGTCAGTGCTTTTTAATTGCCTGTGATTATGACACTGTTTAGAAGACAAAAGTCTGTATATTTCCCTATGAAAACTGGTCTAGTTTTTGGTTCTTGGAGGGTTCTTGCATTGAACACCCTTGGCCAATTCAAAAAACTATAATTTTTCCTGAAAAGTCTAAAGATCAAATGGGGTTCTATTAATAAAGTTGTGGTTATAGGATTTAGTGGAAGAACTTCTTTTTCAAGGCAACTGAGTTATTTTTAAATAACTGATGATGATTTGTGTATTTAGATAAAATAGACATAATTTGCTTGAGACTTTTCCAAATTAATGTCATAAATTCAATGCAATCCGTAATGAACCTCTTGCTTCAATTTTCAGTTACTTGCTCAAATTCGGGATTCTAGTTTGAAAACCCTTGTTTACTTCTCTCCCTCCTGTAATGGCTTCCCATTTCATGGAAGCCTCTTTCCAGCTGAGACTGGTCAGGCAATTAATTTTTTGATCCTGCAGTTTTAAAAGGTTTAACAGATTATATTTAGGTGAGGTGTTGGGCTACATTCTGACCTGCCCCTCCATCTCCATGTCTACAATAGTTTGTCTTTATGGCAAGGCTTTCCACCATATCAAGATTAACCCTATTTTTTAAATTAAAACAGGCATGTTTTAATGTCAAAATTTCTCAATATTACTAGATTGATTCCCTTTGGTTTTTTTGTGTAAAATAATAGTGTGCCCTTTATTTCCTTCCTAGCAACAACTTTCTTTTTTTTTTCTACAAGGATTTATTCATTCTTGTGTTTGCAACATCATCCACAACTTTAATATTTGCATTTATTTTCCAAATCTGTTCATAAAACTACATTTTCATTATGTGGGGAGAGCTTGCAGTATAAAACCCTAATAAGAGTGTGCATTTAAGTGGTCAGTGTATGAAGTTCCTATTTCTACTTTTTTATCCACGTTAGCACCTGTGTTTGTTTTATGTTGTGTTACTTATTCTGCTTGCATACATTGCCTCGTATCAGTATGCTCTTGGTCACTTTTCTTTGTTTTTCTTTGTAATGCTTCATTCCTTTTAGGATTTGCATTTTAAAGTGCAACTGCTCATTCTGGGGCTTCAGTATGTGGGTTCTTCTGTTGTGAAATGCTTCTAAACTCTGTTCTGTGGAAAGGTGAGGTGCATTCAAAATAAAACCTTTTGGAAGTGGTCCAGGAAAAGTGTACAAAAGGTTCTGCCTAATTTGGAAAATGTATTTCGGAGTTGTCTTAAATCTCTTCAAGGTCAGCTTGCAGGGCTTTACACATTTGAGTGACTTCTGTTTTATCTTTGCTTTCCTCTAGCTGTTCTCCTAGCTTTTTGTTTTAATTGTTTGATCTTTGACTTTCTAATGTGCCCTTGCTTCTCATTCTGCAAAGGTACTGGCATCCTTTTGACAATTGCTAGGCTTTGTTATCAGCAGAATTGATGCCTTGCTCATTAGCTGTTGAAACTGTAAAAGTTACCTACACTTTGTGCTGGAAGGTGAACAGGATCATTTTCCTCTAATGGATGCTCAGCAGATTTGAAGGAATTTGTAGCAGTCGGATAATTCTGCACTAATGAGATCTTTTAAATGTTTTAGTAGTGATGAGTGGGCTGCCCTCAGCCCTGCATTGCAATCATATACCATTTTTATATCACTGCTTTTACCAATCAAATATGAAGCTTCCTTCACTTTTTTAATGCAGAAAATAGGACCTGCCACCTCACAGAGATGTCTTGACATGTCAGGGCAAAATATAAACAAGAAATTCAGAAGTTTAGAGTGCTTTAGGGTAAGTGTCTCTCTCAGCCTCTTCAGCAGCAATCTCTGCATACTTAATAGGATTTGAACAAACCATTTTACTAAGGTATTTCTTCTCTTAGTAAAGAATAAGAGATTGCTATAAAGAATAAGAGATTGCTTTGTCCTCCACTGTTTTTGGCTATATTAAAATTGCTCAGTCATCTTTGAATAGAATGCTCAAGTATATATGAGACTAGAATTACTAAATCATCAGATTAAAATCATTACCTGGTGACAGTTGTTTTGTTCTTGTATATTTTCCTGATCATCTTTACTGGTACTTGAAATACATTCACCAAATTTCTTGTCTTGTGGAAGCTTTTTTCTTCTCTCCTGTTCCTTCTCTTCTTCCCTAGTTAAAATAGGACATTAGATTTACTTGGGCAGAATGTGTTGTGGGGAAGGGACCTGCTCCCCTGTGAATCACACTGATTTAGCATGGGAGACAACGGTATCAATCTTGCTGTCAGTGAAAGATGCTTGAGGCTTTCCATGAATATAAATCCACTTATACTGCTAATTTTGCTGATATTTAAAGAAGCATCTGAACCCCATAAGTTGCTTAATTTCACTGCTTGAATCATAGAATCATTAAGGTTGAAAAAGATCTCCAAATCATCAAGTCTTTGACTGAATACCACCACACCCACTAAACCATATCAGGAAGTGCCACATCTGCTCAATTTTTTTGACACTTCTAGGGATGGTGACTCCACCACTGCCCTGGGAAGTCTGTTCCAATGCTTAATCACTCTTTCAGTGAAGAAACCTGTCCCAATATCCAACCTGAAGTGTTTGTATGCACTAGTTGTGATTGACAAAAAATTTGCTTTTTAGTAAAAACTCACTTTACACATGAATATTATCAATTATAATACTAAAATCCGATCTTAAACCCATTTTAAACAAAGATCATACTCAGACCAGGCAACATAATTATAGTGGTTCATCTTTAATATTGGCCTTCATGAATAATAGCTATGTACTGTATACCACACATCTGTCTTTTGCATGATTGCATTTATTTAGAATTCTTGTAAACTGTGAAATTCTTGAGCTGTGGAGAAAGTATTTCTCACTGCTTTTTATTCACTCAAATGAAGAGCAAACAAATGGCACTTTACTGCAAATGTTGTCATGCTAGGCTACTGTCTTATTATGCACATCTGTGGTAGCATTTATAATAAGCACTCAAAACTTTTCCAGATTTTTTCCACACCTTTTTATGTCTTGTTACAAAAAAAAGGTCTGATTTGTTAATTTGCACACAGTACTCGCTGTGGTTTTCTGCACACAGTATTTGCTTTGTTTTTTTTGCTCTTGATTTGTGAAAGCAGGGTAATGCTATGGCCTTTCACTGAACTCTCTGAAATTACCCATAATATATTATGAAAACTCAGTTCTTTTTTAAAATGATAACTTGGCATCTGAGAGTAGAACAGAAGTAGAAATTCTCTCTAATGGAAAATAGTACATTTTACTTTATTACTTTGGGCTTCCTGAGGAGCAAAGATTATTGGAAACCGTGCCTTATTAGAATCATGGGTTTTGTTGTTGTGGGAGTTTTTTACACCTTACTGTGGCCTTTCTGTACTTAAGGGGGGCTTAAAAAGAAAGAGGGGAAAAGACTTTTTAGAGGGTCTGTAATAATAAGGAAAGGGTAAGGTTTTTAAACTAAAGGAGAGTAGACTGAGACTCAGCATAAGGAAGAAATTTTTTACAGTGATGTTGGTGAAAAACTGACAGTTTGCCAGAGAGGTGGTTGATATCCCATCCCTGGAGACATTTAAGATCAGTTTGGTTGGGGTTCTGAGCAACGTGATGTAGCTGAAGGTGTCCCTGCTCAGTGGTGAGGCCTGGACTAGAGTTTTAAATGTTCCTTCCAACTCAAAACTGTTATTGGATTCTATGGATGAAGCACTCCTAAAGGAAGAAATAGAGCAAGAAATTAAAAGGATTGGACAGCTTTGGAGAAGCTCCTAAATAACAGATGTGTTAAACAGAAGCAAAGTTCTTTTACAGTGGTAATGTATAATAGTACTTTAAATCATCCGTGAGTTTTATTTGAATGGGATTATTGAAATAATATTTTGTCTTGGATTCTTGGAAATGAGGCTCTGATAAAATTGATATTTATGTCTTTAAAACATGAAAAATAATTTAGATGTGTATTGTAATTTTCAATATTTAAGGAAATTGTTAGAATATAGAGAAGATGAAGTGTTTGATACAATGTTTGAAGCTGGAAATTCCCAGTAAATTGTCTGACCCCTTGGGCTTAGAGGTAGGAGATTTGCTATTACTTTCTTTGACTATTGCTATTGATATTACTTTCTTTTAGAAATCCTTCAGGATGTCTACAGAATTGGCATGTTTTTGAAAATAAAGCTGTAGGGAGACTTCAGTGTGTATTCCACAGCTCTACTTTGTCAAAGTAGTCATAACAGATGACTGTAAGAGCTTGGCTTATTTAACCTCCCAAGGGAAGGCTGAGAAGGTAGGCTAGCTCTGAATGTGTCTTAGGATTGATTAGTGAGAAGAAGAGAGTAGGGGAAATGCTGTTACCTGCTTGTAGGGTATGTAGAGATAGGAGGACATTTCTGAGTCTGGAACTGTGCGGTTCAGCAGCAGTGCTCAGGGTTTCAGCTCTCCACTCCTGCCCCTCACCTCTGGGCTTCACGAGGCAGTTTAATGAGCTCACAAAGCACAGAGATAATAAATGCAAGACACCTACAGATATGAGCAAACTGGACTCATTAGGAGCAAATTCCTGTGCACTACTTTATTTTTCTCTAGTGTATTACAAGATGGCTTTTTGCTCTGCTCAGTTGACTCAGTAATATAACAATGAGCACATTACGGTCGTGTTTTGTATTTCACCGCAGTTCTGGATCTGTTTCTATGTCTTACTTGCAAAATCATGTCACACAGGACATATCATTAATAGTGCTGAGCAAGATCTAGTGTGAGTTGTGTTCTAATAAAGCGTGTTCCCACAAAAGAACACACTTAGGGCAAGGTTTGGTTATGCTTAGATGAAATTCAGTGAGCTGCTTTGTAGGAAAACAAAGCAAACACAGCTCTGCTAGAGGATCATAGAGGATGTGACCTAGCCTGGAAATCCCATTTTAGCTGGGGTGGATCTCTGCCATCCTGGGGTATACAGAAGCCCATTTTGGCCTCATAGTCTATGAAACCATAGCATTTTCTTTTGTTTTTACCCTGTACGGTTTTGTTCTCTATAAATTGCACATTTCTCATATAGGATTTGGTAGATTGATATGAAATTCCATGTAGTGCAGAAAGAATAGAGGTACTTGTTTCAGGTTAACAATTCCCTTATTTAGCTCTTAACTCTTTTATTCTGAATTACCTTTTCTTTATTGGATAATGCTAGTCCTCCAAGTTTTTTCATGTTAAAGAGGAAAACTTTCAATATTTAGATTCAAA
>JAYDZK010000001.1:47310839-47330812 GCA_034509185.1 Euphonia xanthogaster
AACCAGAGCTCTCTTGATGATTTGGTGTGAAATTGATCGTGTCATTAGCATCTTCATACTTCAACTTGCACAAAAAATACTAGATGATTTTAAGGTGCAAATGAGGCTGTGTGAATCTGTGTCTTTAGAATTGGCTTGAAAATGTGGGTCTAACTCCTTTATTCACACTTAGTTTTTCTTCGTGTAGCATTTGCCATTGTCATCTGTGACAGGTATTGCTGATCTCACTGTGCTGATAGAGTAGGTGGTATTTGGAGTAAAAATATCTCATACTGTATTTCAATTCCATTTCTTGGTTTTTCCCTCTAAAGTCAACTCAGTTGTGTAAGTGGGGAGAGTAGTTTCTCAGTCTTCAAGAAGTGATTAAATTATGTTATTTAGATTATAAAATACTTTACTTGTGTCATATGTAGAATGTTGGTAAGTGTGAAAACACATGTGGTTTGTAACTGTGGAAACAATAGTTTCAAGCTAGAATAAGCAGCGAATGCAGTACAGGCCATGGATGCATTTGTAGGAGAGTTTTATGAGATAGACACAGTGTGCAAGTTACATTTCATTACCTTGACTGCACATGCCCTTCCACTCCTCAAAGCTGACACCAGATACATTTTGCTTTTTTGTTCTGTCCTTGTACTGAAGATGGAATAAATAAAATGAATAGGTCAGCCCAGTTCCACTAGGTTCAGAGTAAAAATGAGAAAGGAAAAGCAACAGAAATGCTCCTGTATTTTTTAAGTGGCTGTTTTAGATCTCTAGAGTGTGTTTTAAGCATCTCCTTTTTAAAGTTAGAATTAATGCATGGTTTGAGGTGAGTGGAAGGAAAGGATCCTGCAGGACATGAATTTTCATATTTTAAAGGAAGTTGGGTAGAGAAAGACAGCAGGTTTATGAGAATATCAAAGAGAAAAGATACCTTGTAAGAGTATTTTATTAGCTCAAGAGAGAGAGCTTTTTCTGTATCATCACTCCTTTGCTCTGCACAAAGGAAATAGACTATAATGGTACAGCTACTGAGATTATGTAATTTACTTCATATCTTTTGCATGGGTAAATGCTGCTTTTATCTAAAATTAATCCAGTTTCAGCCTTCAGTGTGATAGAAACACTGAGTATATTATTATTAACTACTATTTTCTTTGTTTATTGTACATTAAATACATGGCTTCCTGCAAATACTAGCAGGTTTTGTATGCATGTAAAAATAAATGTTCTTATAAGGACAGAGGTCTTCCCTTTCGTCTTCCTATCTGCAGCCCGTTAAGTAAGCATAATTCTGTGGTTTTACCACAAACTTATACTAAAAATAAAAAAATAAATCTAAGTAAATAAAATCAATAAAGATAAAACTATACTCAAGTAAATGTTACCATTTTCATATTTTAGTGAAATACAAGGTGTTGAGACTACTATGACTAAGATTTGCCACTTCCACTAAAAGCTATGAACTTTTGGTTTTTCAGTAAATTGAAAACAAGCAGAAGCATATTTGTTAGGTTAGATCGAACTGGAACCATAAATCAGAAATGCTGATTTTTGAGATGCAGGTGAATATCCTGTTACAAGTTGGAGTTTTGGCATTGTTTCTTTTCAATTTGGGTCATTCCAATAGCATAAATCCTTATTTTTGTATAAGGTAAATGCGCTCCTGAGAGACACAGTTATTCCTTACTGCAGTAGATGTTTTCTTTAGTATATGAAATTTGGAGGTTTTATGTATTTCTAGATGCTGTGCTTAACTGCCCTTTAAAAGGATTTAAAGTAAACTTGACATAGTCAACAAATAGTGCAAACTTTATCTTAGAGCTTTTCTTAGAAAAGAAATTACTTTTGTGTTTTAGTGTGAATTTTATGTTAATGGCATCATTCACAAATAGCATTCATCAATCAGAGATGTTTGGGACATGCAAGCTCTGAGTGGAAAAGGGTTAGGGCCTGGAGAGACAGGTGCACCCCTACAAATCATGGTCCTCTCTGTGCTTGTGGGAACACAGACCTCCAAATACAGACACACAAAGCCTCCTGGCCAGGAGTTAAAAATGTATCACCTTCATATTTTCTGGAAAAATCCCTTTGCCCAGGATTCTTTTCCTGGGAAGCTGAGAAGCCTCGGAGAAAAAGGAAAACATTATTATCTCATTTGCTTCTCCTGTGTTTTGCTGCTTTGGAATGTGGTTGGAGATTGTTTATCCAACAGGTGGTGGTTTCATTGGTTTCATGTGAATCGTTTTGACTTAGTGACCAACCAGAGTCAAGCTGTATCGAGGCTCTGGAAAGAGTCATAAATTTTTCTTTAGTATCTTTCTAGCCTTCTGTCTGTATCCTTTTAGTATTCTTTAGTATAGTTTAGTTTAGTATTCTTCAATATATTCTAATATCATAAAATAATAAATTAGCCTTCTAAGAACATGGAGTCTGATTCATTATTTCCTTCCTGCCACAGGGCACCCCGCTAGTACAAGAGAAATGGAATTTAAGGAGAAGACAGGACAGACTGCAGTGATCAGAGCAGGCCATGGCAAAACAAGTGTCCTGCCCAGCAAATTGTTACAAGTGTGACCCCCTCCCTTTTTTCCCTGTGCTTACCAATGATTTTTTCCTCCTTGGCCTGGTTTCAGCTAGGATAGGGGAAGAGAGGGGTTGACTGGGCAGCTATGTGGTGCTTAATTTCTAGCTGGGCTTAAACCACTCCTCAAACACCATGATCCCTCTTCTGCTGACCTTGTACTCTTTCCTAAGCATCTCATGTGACGTTTTGTGCCAACCCAAAGTGCTGTTCCCCTGAATGCTGTGGTGAGTCCCATGCTCCTGTGGGCAGTGACCCCCTGTCAGGCTGTCAGGTGAGCAGGGAGCCTCTCCTCTCTCTTTAGCTGGTGTCACACCTGGACAGAATGACGCTGCAGTGGGGGATTGGACTCGCTGGTGGAGTAGGGTACTGCCTGTGTATTGGGGGATGTATCTGCATCCAGCTTTCTGCATGTATTACAAATTGTGCACTTTGGTTTATCAGAAGGCTGTGTTTAAATGGTGTTTTCTTGGAAACTACTCCAAGGAATTCTAGCTTATCTGCTAGACACTGGGATCTGCCACATCAAAGAGGTTTCAAGTAACAAAAGAGCAAAGGAATTTTTGAGTATTTTCCTTTGTAGGAAAGCTTCTTTGATCTTTCAGGAAGAAAAAAATGTTAACTCCTCATTTTGATTTTTCTGTAAATCCATCGGTTTTCGTCATGATGTTAGTGTGACAAGTCAAAGCTCAGCTCGAAGTAAAGAGTGTTGGAACTCTCACTTAAGCTGTGTGTAACATGATTGTCCAATGGAAGCCTTTGCTGAACACCCTTCAGTATTTATAAGTATTTCTTCACAGGATTTTATGGTATGGCAAGGAGATTACTATGATCTATTGATTACATGGGTTCTTATGCAAAGCATGGAACTCTAAGTCTGTTAGCTTTATAACTAAAAGACAATTAAGAAATTACAGGTTGGAAGAAGCACTAACCCTAACTTGCAGTTCACCTTGTTTCATACCATCCTAAGTCATCTGTTTTTCAGGGCTGCTTGCCAGTCAAAACCTAGTAACTAACTTGAAAACTAATTAGTTGTTCCAGAATAATTTTTTAAAGACTGATTGATGTTTAGGAAGTACATATAATTCAAGTTTAATGGGAATATTTTTATTTTTCTTAAAGGAATTGCCTACAGTTCTGCTTATTCATCAGATCGACAGGCATGAAGGTGCATGGACAATATTGCCATTAATGACAGAGTAAGTGTAATGAATGTCAGTCATTTCCATAAGTTTTTGTAACCAAGAATATGTGTATTAGTTACTCAGACCTTTTTTGCTTTGTTTAAAAAGCAAAAATTTTTAATGAGAGTTGCAACTTTATATTTTAACTTATTTTCTTACTGTGCTTCTTTTTTTTTGTTTTATAAAGCAATTTTCTGATGAACTTAATTAAATCAGAGAAACCTATTTACAATAAAAGAGCAGTAATAATAGAACTTAACTGAGCAACAACCTTCTTCAAATCACAGTGCATTTTAAAATTATAAGGGAAGTAAGCTAGTCTAAAGAAACGTCATTTTTAAATGTGTATTTTTCTATTTGGTCCCCACTTCTCACAGTGTAAGGTGTGAGGTATTACAGAAATTTTGATCTTTCAGATTACTTGACTGAATGAAGTGGAATAAATTGAAAAAAAAAATAGTTCATAATACTTGTTTGGGGCTTTTATTGCTTATAGAGTCGTATGTCTCTGTAGTGAAAAGTTTTAGGTTTCAGCATCTTTTTAGATGCTTATATGGCAAATTTTCATGTTAGTATGATCAGAAAAGACAGGTAGTCTCAAATATCTTTTCTTCTTAGCTCATGCAGATGGCTCCAAGGAGGACATGCTGCATTTACATGGTAGTATCTTGCAAACTGTCAGGAAATTGTTTTCGTAATCCTGAAGCTCCATGGTACTGAAGACTATCTTTTGCCTGAAGCTTGCATTTGAAATCTGCAGCCTACTGAGGTTTAATTTAGTTAATATAATTTATTAGATGTATTCAGGGTGAGGTTTTTATGTCAGAGGGGTTGCAGCATAGGATACTTTTCCTTTTGCTTTCCATTACTTTGTGTGTAGAAAAATGTAAATAGTGCTTGTATAGCAGCTGTCTGTGAGATATGTGTAAACTGTGAAAAATAGCAGAAGAGATTTGAAGTAAATTGAAAACTGGAAGATGATGTTCAAGCTATCAATCATCTTTCTTTTCTTCCCTGCTTAGCTCCTGTTTCAATGACCTTGTGGTTCCTCTTCTGAATTATTTCTGTCATGGGGACAGGGTTTACAGATACAGCTCTTGTAAGATAGCAAAACTAAAAGAAAAAATACAAATGCTCATTTGTGTGAGAAAGCAGAAGAAAATTCTTTAGAAATGAGAAGAGGAATCTTAAGTAGAGGATTTCCATCTTGAGATTTCTGGAATATGAGTTTCGTTGTGTGTACTGTTTCACTTAGTACTTTTGGCAAATGAGGACATGGAGTAGTTTAGCAGTATGTTGATGTTTTGAAGTTGGTATTGTTTTGTTTTCTCAATGGACAAAAGAGGAAGAAGGGAGTTCAGCCCATCCTGCAGCAGGTGAGGATGCTTTTGGTTGTGATATAAGATGCATCTACATCAGAAAATTGCTTCCAAAGAATAGATTTCTCAGTCCTGTAGCTGTCAGCATTTTTAAGGAGGTCTCTAAGCAGTTGTGAAAATTTTTAGTTTTTAGTTCTTGGGCACAGGTTAAGTTGGACAAAATATTTAATTTCAGAAGATACAATCAGTGGATGTCTCATGACACAGTATCCTTACTGTGCCCCGAAGGCCTGCTACATTTCATCTCAGTAACCATGTTCATTCAGCAGAGCAGAAATTCCTTTTTTAAAAATTATCCAAAACAGAATCTTACCATGGTATCTCCAAGGTCTCCTTGCAGTCTGAACTCCAAACATCTGAAGTCTCCATAAGACTCTCTTGGAGACCTTAAGTACTTACCCTTGGGAATCATTCCCAAAAGCCATGCAAAGGAAACTGGAAAAATAAATATAGTAGGTTTTTTTTTTCCATTGGGATGTTATTAATTAGTATGCCTCTGTTTTGATGAGTAGTGGAAGAATTAAGGCTAGAGGAACAGAGAAACAGGGAATGTCATTTTTCTGAAGGGAATCCTGCTTTGAGATTATTGCTGTCTTTCAGGAGTCCCTTCAGTCTGTACTGTTTCACTGTACTGGAAAAGCTAATGAAGTTTTTACATTACATTTGCATTTTGTACATTTCTGAATGGAGATTCTTTATGTATCTCTGTTCCCTTCTTTCTGGAATAACTGTTTTTAATAAATAGATAGCAGCACAGTCAGTATCTTTATCCATTCACAGTAGTCCTTGATGTGTAATTCTAAATCAGTAGTAAAATTTTCTGTTTCTGTGTAAATGAAGAATTGATGGCAAATAATTTATATTTGGGGAATGTGCCTTGAATGTGCCATTTTTGTTCATAAGCCACCTTATTAGTGAAATGTTTCTTTCTTTTTTTAGCTTCTCTGTTACCTATGGTAGGAACTCCTCATGGATTTTCTTCTGTGAAGAAGATACAAGAATACAGGTCGTAAAACTGGTAGAAACACTCAGAAGATTTGACAAGTCTAAGGTGAAATAAAAATTTAGAGATTGACTTTTTTTTAAATGTGATTGAGTGTGTTTTGCCAAAGGTTGGAAAAGATCTGTCCAAACACCTTAGAACAGGGGCATAGATTTCTGTTACTGAGGCTGAGAGCAAGGTATTTAACATGAAGCAGTACAAATGCCTGTATAGCTGTTGAAGAACTATTAAAATTGAGCAGAGAAACAATTTTTTTTCTGTGAATAGCCTGAAAATTATGTACCATGAATAAAAAGATAAATATAGTCTGTTTTGCAGTCCCTTCTCCCCATTTTCCTGTCTGTAATCAATTCTGATTATCATCAGACTGAATGACTGACGCTAGTTTGTCTCTGATGTAAAATAGTAGGGTGTTCTACTTGCAGTCTGTTTCTAATCTGTCTTGGTGATAAATATTCTGTACCTATTGGAAAAAAACAACACCAAAAGACTTGCAGAACAAAATAGAAGTACAGTCACCAAGGAGCAGAGCAAATTTGGCAATGCAACTGACATGAAAGGTGCTAATATTTAGAATTTCCAGTGTTCAGAAAAAAACCCCACCTTGGTGTCAGTCCTTTGCCTGTAATAAAAGAAGCCAAAATCTCTTGTGTGAAATATGTTTTGCTTCTTTATTGTAATTCTGCTTCAGGACTCACTTTAGCGTACTTACTTCTTTTTCAGGCACATGACCATGTGTTTTCTCACAGATCTTTTCTAAAATGGTAATAATAATAAAAATTCAGAGGTCTTACCTTTTGAAACACTTGGTCTTCAAAACAGAGGACTGAATATATTGAGACCTTTGTAATATTCTTTTTTTTTTGTTTAAGAAACATCTACTTGTAATTGATATTCTCAGAATAGAAACATGAACATTTTTGTTCTAGATGTGCCCTTTTGCCAGTTTTAGTCTCTCCTTTGCATTACATACAGATTCTAATGAAATTACAAATTACGTTCCAACCCACAATAAAAGGAAAATAAAACATTTTACTTTTGTACATAGTAATTGTCATCTTAGTGTAACAGTCCATCCCTGGTTGCTTATATGCAGTAGTAGTCCATCAGATACAAAATTCAAGGTGATTTATATCAAAGCTCCTTCAATATTCATTTTAAAGCCTCAGCAGTCTGCATAATAATAAAAAGTTGGTATTCAAGTTGCCCAGAGAGATTGTGGAATGTATTCAAAACATGCTGGATGGAGTCCTGAGCAGCCTCCATTGGGTGATCCTGCTTGATTCCTGGGGAATTAGGCTGGGTGATCTCAAGAATCCTCTTCCCACCTCAGCCATTCTATGACTCTGGGATTGAAGTTTGAAAATGCAGTATTTGATTTCAGAGAACAATTTTTAGTTTCATTTCTCACCAAGTACAATTTTTGTCGGAATTATTAATTGTGAGCAATGTACTTCCCTTGTTTTTGTTTTCAGGTTTGCTTTATTCAGCATGAATGCAGTCATCAACTTCCCTAAAGGGATGCTGTAGATGAACAAAATTGTTTCCTATATTCCTTTACAGGAGTGGTTTTTAGGTAAACCATTGTATGATGAAGAATCTACAATAATTCACCATTATGCCTTTGCTGAAAATCCTACAGTCTTTAAATTTCCGGATTTTGCTGCTGGTTGGGCGCTTAGCATTCCACTTGTTAACAAGTAAGAATTGAATTTTAAGTCACTTCCCATTTATTTGCCATTATTCTGCATATTCCAAGTATAATTGTTATAAACACTTCAAAATTAAACAAGAGTGTAGAAATAGATTTCTGTATCATTGCTGTGCGTGTGATTTAGTTTGCTTCACTCTGCCTACATCAAGTAGCTGATAGTTGTCCAGTAGTAACTGTTTAACTAGTTCAATTCCATATTGTAATTTTAAGAATGTATTCTCCCCCAGACAGTGGTTTTATTCTTGGGTTGTAGAGTGGCTGCATTGCCCTCTAGAAGTGTTTCTCATGCTGTACAGACAAACTACATATTTATTTCTGCTTAGACTCTTAGGTGCTTTCAAATGAGATTAGAAAAGTTCATAAATTTCAGAAGTTGAATGTGTCTTACCATAGCAAGGATCAATGTCCTCATGAATTGAAAGTCCTTAAACACTATGCTCTGAAATACACAAAAAGATAATATTGTCTGTAGTTTGAGATGCTGATCAATACTGAGCTTCAAATGTGCTGCTGCTTTTAATCTGTTGCAAATTTTATGCCAGATTTTCTACCTTCTCCAGATGAGAACTTTCTTCTTGTGTAGGAAGAATGTATCAAAGTGTGTGTGTTGGAAATTAATGTTAACATCCTGACACTGTCAGATTTTTTTTAAAAAGGATTTATATGATAAATGTAAGCTTCTTCTTGAGGTAATAAATACAGAAATGTGATTTATTATTATTTTCCCCTTATAAGATGGTCAGTAGTACCAGCTGCACTTTCCTGCATGCACTAGTGATTGGTTTTTTTTAATATGTTTGATTAACTTCCTTCATCTCTAATTGCATAGGCTTGCAAAGAAGTTGAAGAGCGAACCACTCAAATCAGACTTTACAATAGATTTAAAGCATGAGGTAAGCAGTGGTGTGACGAAAGAAAAAATTGTCTCAAAGCTATATATTTGGATGGTGTTAAATCATAATGGAAATAAGAGATTATTCTTAAACATTGCTAAAAAGTTTGACTGCAATGGAATGTTAGATTTCTTTTCCTTCCTTTAGAATATTGCAGTACTTTAGAACTATATTTTAAGCATAGAAAAATTCATTAAAGGGCTTGCATTCATATAAGAATGCATACATGGTTGTATACATTAAGGTATCTTCTAAGGATTGCTCTGTAAGGAAGGAGAGAGACTTCCAATTCAGGAACCATAAGCTGAGGTGAGTAGTAGCTCAGTTCTAGCCAGTCTCACTTTCTAAATCAGACTCTCAGAGATAAATATGGTGGGGTTTGCATTAAATACTCTGAGGAATCTGCCTTTGTGTGAACAAGCAGTGCTGCAACTTGCAGCTTGGAAGTCTGGAAAGACTTCTTTTTGTCTCTGGTGTGCAACACTCTAAGAAGGTTGGCAGAAGGTATTTCACACAGTGAGTGAACTGACTGAAAGGAACATGAGAAGGAGGCTCTAAAAGAGTATCTGTAGTATTTTTTGGAGGCCTTTTTTATTTTTTTTTGCATTTAAAATGTTTGTGCTGTCCAGGGTTTTGTACTGTCACCAAAGTGAACTTCTGAACCAGAGGTGGAAGAAGGGGATGAATCTGGCATAAGCTTCTGGCCTGAAATAAGAATATGATTAAGATTAGGGTAAGGAATGTGAAGAAGAAGGAAGGAAGAACAGGATTAAGATTTTGGCCTGAAATTATGAGTGACACTGAAGTAGTTTTAATTCTTTTAACACTCCTGAAAAGCATATAAATTGTTGTTCTGGTCCAGAAAAAAAAAAAACAAAAAAACCCCACCTTTACATAAAACTACTGCTGCCTTTTCAGATCTCATAATGGTCATAAACCTCATTTACAACATAACTCTATGGTGTACTTATAGAGTATAGATATGTAGCATATTTAAATAAATTTGGTTTTATGCAAAACCATTCTTTTATATAGTTCCCCCTCATTTTCTCAAAAACAATTGAATCTCTCTCAGCTTTCATTTTGCTGTGAGAAACAAAACAGGAAGCTGTTTTCTTTCTCTTGTTGATTTTTCTCAGTGCAAGACCTCGGGCTTCACAATGTCATTTTATTTTAACTTTTCTTTTTAAAACAAAATCATTCATATATTCCCAGTATTCCAGTCTACCTCAGTACTAAAAAGTCTCTAAATATATTGTCATAAGCAAAGACCATTAAGAGCTACTCCTTTATGTTCCACAGATTTCTTAGTAAAAAACAGTTGGTCACTCAACCAGCAAAATTGCTCCGTCCACTTATTATTCTGTTAGCAGGTCTTTGCATATGTTTTATTTCAAATTTATTGCCATCGATAACCTACTTCAGCCCTGGAGTTATTCTTTCTGCACAGTCTCATGTCTCCCTAGAGACAGTTTCACTCCCTGTCATTTATTTAATAAATCACCATCTTCTCTGTCTTAAATCATTTTTTGTCTACGCTCTTCTTGTGTGAATTGAGATTGACAGCAAATCAAAGAATACAATCTGTTGTTTTTTATGATTGTGTATAATGTTAAACTTTATAAGAAATATTTTAGTTTGAGGGACTTCTAAGAACATATACCTCTAGTCTTTGGTATTTTATTGTGCTCTGCATCCTTTTTATCTGCTACACCATGCCACATCTTTTACTTTTCTTGTTAATATCATTTCTTTGTATGCCCTGAAAATTTTTATTTAGTTTAATTACTGATATAGATGTTTCCAATTTTGATAGATTGCCCTGTACATTTGGCAGAAAGGGGAAGGACCACATCTTACTCCAGTGCCCGAGTTCTGCACAGATGATGTGAATTCATATAAGGTTGATCACTGTGCAACAACTTTCAGTAATTTTCTGCCACTTTGTGTAAGTACAATATTTTAAATACCATTTGGTTTGTAAAAGTAAAATCCTTACTAAAACATATAATACTTGAGTTCAAAAATCTCAAAACTTGAGAAAATATTTTTAAGTAAGCTAAAAAAAAACCCCAACAAAATAGTTTGTTCTGGCATTTATCTAGGATATATTTTGGATATGCTTTCAGGCTTCTGTGGCACAGACTATTTCCTGGCAACTAATATTGTGTATGCTTTAATGAGTCTTTATACCACAATGTTTGGTTGGTGCATGATCTATAAATTATTTATCCTTACACTCCTTACGCAGTGAGATACTGAAGTATAGATGATCTTTTTTTGTTTGTTCCCCACAGATGGGAATCTAAAACTTGTTGAGGCTAAATATAAAATGTAATATAGTATTTGATGCCTTAAAGTCTCTTCCACCTCTAGGAGAATACATTTATTATATTATGAGTTAAGTGTAGCTAGTGGCCAAAACGTGTTCCGTGCTTCCAGGAGAGCAAAAGTTCTAGGTGCCAAAAAGGATAACAAATCAAAGTGGTCAAATGGTTTATTACAGTGGAGGAAATTCAAAGATTTCTAGTGTGTATCATTTAAGTTGGTTTTTCCAAGTGTGATACAATTTGTGTTCTCATAGTGACTGATTTCAAAGAAATTAGGTAACATTCTTTTTCAGATTAATCATTCTTAGTTCAACAAGTTTTTCTACTCATGGCCTTTTCCTGATGATAGGTCTTTTAGTTCTTGTCAGAGTACTACATCAATGGAAAAAAAAAATTCCAGGAATGTTATTTCAGGAGTTTTAAACAACCAATGCCTTTTTTTTTTCCAAGATATAAAGATTTACTTTCTGGTGTACCCCCAGACCATATTTAGAACATAATAGAACACCATTCTGCTTGATAGGCTATAGAATAAAAAGATATTTCCTGTTTCATTATATGTACAGACATACATATCCTATAAAATACTACAGGCACAGCCTGCACTTAAAAGGTTATTTTTTGTTTTGTTCATATAGGGAGAGCCAGTGAATAAGGAAGATGTTTTTGTTGCTGTAAAAACATGTGGAAAATTTCATGGTGACAGAAGTAAGTTGTTGGCCGGTCAAGGTAGTAGTTCTATGCAATATAGTTCATAAAATGAATTTTTAAAAAGCAAGCTGATGTATGCTGTCTCTGCGGCTCTTGTGACTAAATGTTTGCAAAATCGACTCAGAAACGGGAAAGATTTGGAATTTTAAACAGCTTATCCTTCAGGTAGAATCTTCTTGCTGTTCAGTGTCCTCAGGATTGCTGTTAAACATTTAAGATTAAAAATAGTTTCATCATTAGTCACTGTTGGCAAAAAACTTGGAATTGAATACCTAAATTAAAACTTGCATAGGATTAGCTCATATTGTTGTAAATTGGAACTCTTGCAATATGAATTAATACAGCAGCTATTAATATCCTTCAGTGAGTTTCCCAGATAATTGCTTCATTTCTTTTCTTTGTGCCAGCAGTGACAATTGTGCAGCTCTTTGGTGGCTAACTTAGCAATCTCTGAGCAAGCTGAAAGGTCCCTCATCTCCTCCTTCCTTTTGTCCTGCCCTCCTCTCCAGTAAAAGATTGAGCAGCCTATGCTGTCATGTTGCTCCTAGCTGTTCCATGTGCACTTTATAATCCTTGGAATGAGAAAATCTGTCCCTTCCAGAAATCTGGTCATATGTAGTACTTTGTCCAACCAGTGGCCCAGATCAAGAGTGTGTGAAACACAATTCCATTTTTCATCTGGAAGTTCATCTGAAAATTGTAGAGTTCAACAAGCAGCTGTAGCCACCATGCTAAAAACAGCAAACAAAAAAACCCTTAGTGCAGCCCAACAAGATACACACAGTGAGCGTTAACTTCCTCCTCAGAGACACAGAAAACAGACACAGAGAGACTC
The DNA here is from genome assembly GCA_034509185.1 of Euphonia xanthogaster. Taxonomy (NCBI): domain Eukaryota; kingdom Metazoa; phylum Chordata; class Aves; order Passeriformes; family Fringillidae; genus Euphonia; species Euphonia xanthogaster. Next base: position 47,323,458 of record JAYDZK010000001.1, read on the forward strand.
TCAGCTTCTGCTAACACATAGTAATGCTCAGCTAAGTGGAGGGAGAACAAGTCTCAACAAAGCTTGGAAGGAAAAATTCCAAATCCAGCTATTGAACAGAAGACATTCCACCTACTTGATGCCACCTACCAGTCTGTTCTAGTTTGCTTTTAGACATTTTGTTACTAAGGAAGAGATTTGTTTCCAGGAATTTGCTTGAATTTTGTGTGCTCTTTAATACTCTCTCCATTAGGCTTAGTTTGTTTATAGGCATAATTTAAAGGGATTATAATTGGCAAAAAAATTGAAAATCAAATAATTGGTTAGTAGTTGTACCAAATTTTGAGAGGTTTTTGCCATACCTGTTGTCAGAGGACAGGATGAAAGCAAAAGCTCTTTTCTTAACTAAGTCTAGTTAAAAACAGGTGGGATTTTTTCATAATAAGATTTATGGAATTATTTTCTTAATGCTACTGCACCTGATGAAAGCACATTTGTAGTGTTTTAGTCACGTAATTGTTAGGTTATCTTTAAAGTAGCTTTTGACAAAACAAAATTGACTGTCCTGTAACTGGAGTTCACTGAAGAGTTCTCCTTCCTGGATCCATGTTAATTTTTTGATATCAAAATTTAAAAGAAGAAAAAGAAAAAAAAACAATCTAGAAAGTCTGAAGGAAACATAAGGCCTCAAAAAGATAGCATAAATATCCTTCAAGAAACACCTGTTGAAGATTGAGGAAAATTCTTGAACTTTCCTCACAGCTTCCAGTGTTATGCAATAGAGGATAATCTTACTCCAGATTTTGAAAGATTAATGGATGCCAGCTTCAGAGAGCTCTTTTTACCTGGTAAGTCATTCTTTATTGTATGCCAAAAACTACATTAATGCAGCACTAAGGCTTGGAAATCGATGTGCTTTTAAAAGCAGCTAAGTTTTACCTCAGAATTTACTTCAGTTAGAACTCTCCTTCTTGCACATACCATCTGTAGTTATAAAAGAAATTTTCAAGGCTGCAAACATGCATCAGGGTTCTAGAAAGGGCAGAAATAAGATGTCATTAAGAGCTTAGAGATGACCTTTAAATATCTCTAGTGGTATTCAAACTTTGGTGTGATCACAAGTATTAATACATATTGATAAATATTTGCATCATCATCTAGTCCAAAATTTCAGCTAGTTTTCTTTGGAAGATACAATTTGCCAGAAATTACAAAGTATTGGTGGATTCAGTTTACAATTGACATTAGTCTGCATGGTGACACTTCCATCGAGACAAACAAGGGGAAGAGAAGGACACTTTAGCCAACAGCCCCCTTGCTGGAGCTTGTAACTGAGATGAGACTCAAGTCCTTGCTTCAGTAAACTTTTCTTCATTTATAGAAAGAAGGGGGGAGTCCACCTAAGGAATTGGTCTCTAATTGCAAATATTTCTGTGTGTTAAAGGATCCTGCTGAGTTTCAGGTCCTTGTTTGGAGAAAGATAAAACGACCTTCACAGGTGCAGCTCTTCTGCCAGGGGAAGTTTGGATGCTCTTGTGTATCTGTGATTCTTCTGTTCTGAAGCCTTGTTTTCAGAAACCTTTCTCATTTTGTTCTGCTGAGAAACATTTTAAAGTAAAACATTTCAACAAAATAAGAAAATAATTTCCTGCCTATACATTTTTTTGTACATAATTCCTTTTTGGATTTTTTATAAAAAAATGAGAATGCTTTTAAGAACTTTTAAAAGTAGTATGGACCACTGCAATATGCTACAAAAGTGGGGGTTTTTTCTTTTCAAAATATTAAGGTCTTTCCATTAGTGCACTGAGTTCTTATTACTCTGTCTTCACACTAAAAGTAACTGTTATCAAATTGAGTGTTGATCAATCAAGAGTAATAAATTCTGTGTGTTCACAGTAGAGGGAAGTGAGCAGCTAGGTAGGCAGCAAACATCGAATTAGGTGATGGATGATTCTAGCAAGGGTTTAAAGTGAATTGTTCACCAGCATCAGGGTTGTATAGCAGCAAAGGGAAGTTATGTAAGTATTTCCTCCATTTGAAGCACTACCTGCTCCTGGTGAGACCTCCTGGATGGTGTCAGAGAGCACAAAGCAGAGAAACAGTAACAGCAGAATGCAGAATACTTGCTCATCTCAGGCCTGACCTCCTCATTTTTAAGATGGAAGGCAGATCATTGTTTCAGTCTGATGGTTTTCCTCTGAACACCCTGCAGATGGTTGGGTTGTTTTTGTGTTACCCATAATTGATTCACTTCTCCATGTAATGTAAACACTCATGGCATCATTATTAGAATTTTGTGTGATTACTTTTAAATCCTGATGTGAAATAGCAAACTAGTAAGAAAAAGGTGTTTTTTTAAGAGAAGCATTAAGCAATCCTCCTTTGAATAGAATCTCTCCATGGGATTAAAATCGATTGTATGATATTTACAAATTGCACTATACAAATACTTCTTATTTATAAATGAAACAATAAATATTTATAAGTTTATAACAGAAATGGTTATAAAATGTCCTGTGAGTGTGTCTCCAGAGACAGGTGCTTTGGAGCATTAATATGATGTTGCTGTCAGATAGGACGTGTATAATACCAGTAAAGTATTTCAAAAGGTACGTTTGGTCTGTTTCTGATTCAGAATATGTTACAGATTTTACAGTTGGATTAAAATGTGCCATTTCAATACTGGAAGAAGGACTAATCTCTGATAGTGTTTGTGCTGATGTGTTCTATGAATTGTACAATAGCAAGTGTAAAAGCAGAATTCCATGCTTTGGTTGGACAAATGTAAATATCACAGTTTTCAATTATTATTATGAATAATAGTATCATGAAATATAGTAATATTTTAGTAAGTCTTTTAAAATTATTTAAATAAAACTGTCCTGGCTGGCTTTCATAAAAATGTTAAATTCTTTTTTCTGTCTAAATATTATAGGAAAGAAAATACAATGGACATTTAGAATCATGATGCTGTATTTGAAGCAGCATATTTATTACCATGTGAAGAAATGTGGCTAACAAAACGTGGTTAACATGAATATTTGGATCAAGTATCTATTTTAATCAAGTTCCTTGTGTTTGAATGCCAATCATTGTTTTGCAGTACCAGTTGTAAAGCAGACCTGGGAAAGAGAAGCTGCCCTTATTGAATACTACAGTGATTATGCAGACATCTCCATTCCTACTATAGATTTAGGCATACCTAACACTGACAGAGGTGAGCTTTTGTCAGTTTTGCACAAACGACTGACTGAAGAAGTGAAGTTTTATGGATGATACGTGTCTTTCATGTCAAAGATGTCATTTAGAAATTCTGTTTTTCTCCAGCACATATGTGCAGCCTAAACTAAAGAATGCTCTTCACACAGGAAATGGAAGGACAGTACATTCAGAGTCCCCCTGTGCAGATAGCATATTCTTTTAAGCAGAAACCTAAATACTGAAATTATGAAAGCATGGTATCCTGATATACTCCAAGAAAAAAAAAAAAGTTTTATTACTTGGAGTAAGAGTAATAACTCTACAGTTATGATTTTTCAGTAGGATCATTAACAGTGAAGAAGTCATAAATTTATTTCAAAAGACCTCAGGCAGTGCCGAGTGGTTACTAAGCATAAACTGCATGCCATATGGTATTCAGATATTATATCCATGTGCCTTGCAGGTCTTGATTTAAGCACAAAACCAGAATGTTAGGACTGAAACATCTTTCTATAGCAAATAACAGGCATTTAAATCAATTTACTTTGTGTTTGAATGTAAAAAAGGCTATGGGTATGATGGCTTCCTTGAGTTTATTAATTTTGTTTTTTTCTCTCATTTGATATATTGTTCTTAGGCTGATATTTTATATCTGTTACCTTCTGAATTACAGGTCTCCAGGCAGTGGCCTGTTAGCCTTATTTGGCCCCCTAGGTCAGTTGTTCTGACCTCTGGGTTATTTCTGCCCTTTTGTTTTGTTTGTTAGAGGCAGAGGGAGCATAGGCAGGGATTCTGTGTGCACAGGTGAGAGAGTTTTCAGGGGGCAGCAAGCCTGCTGAGCACACATGGATCAGTGCTAGAAGCCATGCCCAGTAGTTCTAGTCATGCCAGGAAGCTTCCACGTTTTTTTATAGAATATAATATAGAAATCTTGGATTTTACTTTGGAAATGTTCAGATATCAGTCTACATTAAATTCGCAGTCTCACAAAATCACCAGACTTCCTTCATGTCTTTAGCATAGAATTACTGCATTTTCTCAAAGAATATTTTAACCGAAAGTGGCTTCAAATAGAAATATTGTTATTTTGAGTGATTGTTTACTAAATGTAATATTGATATCAGTAATTACTTTAGACAATCAACTGTGATGAATAAAGACTGGAATGAGGTTTGTCCAAGATCTAAAAAAGACTCAATAGAAGTCTGAAACTTCTTGTTTCTCAGGTCCTGCTTATTGTGAACAAGTGTGTTCCACTTCTGCACTCCTAGCAAAGGGTGTCTTTCCTCCCTGAACTAACTTATAATCTTGTGGTAAATGTTCAGACCTTTCCTTGGAGGCAGTGATCAGGACCTGAGTTGCCAGGAGGAGTACAGTAGATTAAAATAGATTTAAATATTTCTGTAAAAGGAATGGATCTGCCTGATGCATCTTGAAATGCTATGGCAGTGTCTTGGAGTATTTTGCAGAACATTTCCTTCTATCACAGTCTCCTTATTTTGACAGCTCTTTAAATTAAGAGTCGCAGTTAGTCCAGTATTGTTCAGCAGCTTGACAGATAGCTGGAATAAAGCTTGTTTTTAATTTAATTCCTGTTTTATTTAAGTGTATATTCTGTTAATTTATCTTCTTTTTAGGTCACTGTGGGAAAACTTTTGCCATTTTGGAAAGGTTTTTGAATCGTACTTCTCCCAGAACCCCTTGGTTAGTTGTAGTGGATGATGACACACTGATAAGGTATATATTTCATTACTTCAGCAGCTACCATGGTTTATGTCAATAAGAGATTGAGCAATATTCACCTATCCTTTATTTAAGAGACACAGCTATTTTATTAGTCATATGGCTTTATATTACTTGAAGAAAACAAAACTGTCACTTCCCATCAGTATTCTTTTGACAGATATTAAAGACAATGTTGTAACCTGGTTAAAACTGCATATCAGTGTTATTGTGTGATCACACAGTCTGAGTACACCACATTTTGTGATTCCTAGTGTAGGTATGTTTGAGCTGATAGGGTTTAGTCATTTGCTGATAACCTTCCTAAGATGTGTTCCTCAGACAAATGTGTCAGAAGAAAGGTTCCATAAGCCCAGGTCAGTTGTCCAAGCCACCCAGAATGGTGTTTTGGAACTTGCATTTGTTGAAAAATTAGATCCCATTCTGGTAAAACTGCAACATAAGCAAAAAAAAGGCATAGTGAGCAATGTGCAGGATTGTGGGGTCATGAACAGTGGTTCAAGACTTTACATTGCATCATGTGACAGAAGAAGAAACAGTGAGAGGATGTAACTGTGGATAATGCAACATTCATAAAACTAAATCTACCTTTTCAGTTTTCAATTTGTAAATGTTCATAGATAATTTGCAAAGATCATTTTGCTTGGAAAGTGTCATTTCATGTTTTCTCTGAGATGAGATGCAGTTTTGCTGACAAAATGCCTACTTAAAAAAATACTTCAAGCTAATTTGTTCATCATTTGACCAAATTGCACAGTCATATCTCATAGTAAGTTATCCATCATGAAGTTCTCTTAAGCAGTTTGCATCTCTGGGGGAGTTTTTGTTGGGTAGAATTTCTGAATTTTTCCTGTCATCTTTGTACTATTTAATAAAATGCTGTTGAGGGTAGCAATGTCTGATCCAAAAAGAATGTTTACAAGATTTTTTTTTTTTAATGGATTTTCATATTATAGTATATTCAGGCTCCGAAAATTGCTCAGCTGCTATGACCCAAATGAACCAGTATTCCTTGGAGAGCGTTATGGCTACGGCTTGGGAACAGGAGGATACAGTTATATCACTGGTGGAGGAGGGTAATTTATTTTAGTTCCTACTGAGATCTACATTAGTTCCTTTTTTGAGTGCAAATATTTTAAATTATGGCACAAATCCGTTTCAACAGAAACAGTGATGTTTTCCCCAAATTCATTCAATTTTTCTCACACCTTCTGTGTAGTGACACATGCTGGTCTCAAGTCCCCAGCTCTTCTCCCTTACATTTGGGTAAGATTGAGGAGAACACCCCTTTTGAGTCCAGGCCAAATTTAGAAGGAATCAGCTCTAGTAAAAATGGTGGGTAGCTAAATTATTGTTGGAATAACAACAATGGGTATAATTGATGTAATTAGTTTTCAGTATAAAAAGTAATTATCTTTCAGAAAATGCTTCTTGCACTATTTGTCAGTTCTGACCCCTTAAATTTTGAATTTCAAATGTGTTGTATCAGAGGGCTACATTCAGTCTTGCAGTTTTAAATAATTTAGCAACATTTATTAATAACAGCTATTTGGTGTCTTTAGAAGCTTTTATACATTTCATGTGCTTCTTTCTTATTCAGGATGGTTTTCAGCAGAACAGCTGTTCAGAAGCTACTTGCTAGCAAGTGCCGGTGTTACACCATGGATGCACCCGATGATATGGTCCTTGGGATGTGTTTCAGTGGTTTAGGAATCCCTATAACACACAGTCCACTCTTCCATCAGGTCTGAGCGCTATTTTTGACCATTAAAAATGTATTTCACTTTTTAAATGTACACATGAAAAAGTCATAAATATTCAAATTCCATCAATGTGTAATAACGCTAACCAAGATGCTGCTGCTGCTTCACCTTGATTCTCAGCAGAACAAGACTGATAAAATAAGAACATTCTCTTACCATGGATTACCACAATGCTTTGCTAGTTTATGTGATATTATAGCTAACCTATAACTACATTTTATTAGAAATGCAGTCAGAGGTGAGGATTTTGAAAAAGAAATTGAATTAGGAGCCACATGCTTTGCATAGTCGTCATATGTCCTCTAAGGGAGGAAACCTACAGCACAATACTTTTTCATGCAGGTAATGGAGAACTGAGCGTAAAATTTTTCAATAAATCTGCCTCTACCTACCTGATTTTTGTATTGATTCAATATTTACTATTCTGAAATGCCTCATTAGTGAAGATATAAAATATTAAATTATTGCTTTTATGGTGGATTCTGAAGAATGGGATAAGTACGATAAATTGCTCTACGCTAGCACATGGGAAAGAGAGCTTACAAAACATAATTTTCATGTGAGTTTGGGAAAAAAGGGCTGGAGTAGATTTGAATCTTGTTTCTATCTTCCACAGTATTTAACAAGCTAACTGTAGTGTCACAATGGAAAGCATGATGCATTGAG
>JAYDZK010000001.1:47330834-47359615 GCA_034509185.1 Euphonia xanthogaster
AAGTAAACCAAATCCTTCCATGGTATGAACAAGAGAAGTACTAGAAATCTTTTTTTTCCCAAACAGTGCACAATGTTTTTAAAAGTCAACATTTTAATCAGTGTAGCATTTGATGTTTTTCAGGTGTCAATCTAGTTGAAAAACTGGGTAGACCTGCATATCTGATTATGAGCTGAGAAGAAGATAATAAGCTACTTGAGAATTAGTAAATTACTCTGTAGTTCAAAGCAGCTATCAGTGGAGGTGGGGAGTTTCTTATTTAAATTATCAGCTTTTCCTATGTTAAGATTCCATTTCTGATTACATTTACTATTTAAAGAAATGGGAAGACTGAGAACATACTATTTAAAATTTTAGTTCCTTGTCCATATAAAAAAATTATGTGTTTACTCTCCTGTTTTATCACTGCTTACTCTGTTCAATTTAGAAAGAAAACAAGTAATGCATATTATAAATTCAACAGTTACTGAATAATTTTGCTTGCACAGCTATTAAAAAAACCCAAAACAACAAACCAGCCTAATTAAAGGAGAATCAGAACAGAACTCATGTTCCAAAATTGTAAGAATGATTCTTATTGAAAAAAAGGACCTCCTTGTAATCCTTAATAGTGTGCATTTGATACTGAATCACTTTGAAAGTGAAACCCTAGCAGTTTGATTTTCCACACAGAAAATTGCACTTGACTTCTAATTCATCTTTACTGTTGCTTGTAACAAATTCTAATTTAACATCCCTCGAACAAAAATTAACCTGTGAGGGAAAACCACTGAATAAAAATTGAACGTTCTTAATCTAGTAACTCCACTATGGTGCAAAAAAAAATTTAGAAATGGGAAAACCAATTTTGGATTTTCCGTCAACCAGAAAAGAACTTTCTAAGGACTTGACTGAAATATTATGATGTGTGATATTCCTCGAAGTATGTGAATCTAAAATTGTACTGAGACAAAGATTATGAAACAGAAGCAAAGATATCTTCATTCTTGGAGTGTCTAGAATATGTTTGCTCAGCCTTACTGGTTTCCTGATGCCTGCTTGCTGAGGTAGATACATATTCCATAACCTGTTCCAGAGGTTTTTGACATGATCAGACTCTTAAAGAGAACAGGAACCTTCCCATGTTGAGTAGCAGCCAGAATTGTGGTCTTAAATAAAAAATCTGGGCTACAGCAATATATTTGGCTTTTCTAGAACACCAAATACAAATGTTAGCCAAAAAAAAATTACAGTTATTAGAGTAGGTATCATTATTTTAGAATTATAAAAACACCATAATTTTGTGTATAGCTTAATAAAAAGCTGATTCATTTTCAAACAGCAAAAATCTTTGGTCTCAGATGTGTAAAAACTGTCTCTATCCAAAATAAATTCTTCAGGTTCTTGAAGCCTAAATGTTCTTCAAAGTGTTTTTCAAAAGTCGTGAGGGATACGGATTCCCTTTTGCTTTCTCCAGTGGAATTTTAAAAAATAAGTACTCTGTTTTAAATATCAGAATTAAAAAACCCAAAACACTAACAACACATGCTCGGATTTCATAATGTCAAATTCTGTTGCTTAATTTAATGAGTGTTATGTATACAGAACTGTGTGAAGAATTCATGAATACCACCATAAGTAGGTGAAGTGTGCAGTATTGAATCAATTACCAGCTTAGGCATCAAATCAATTGTTTGTTATCCAAATAATTCCATTTTCTTCTTGTTAGTTTTTTTTTTTCCCTAGATGTAAAACACAAATGTTTGCCTTCCATGCATATTTCTTACAAAAACTCTTAACGGCAAAAAGTAGTTGTTTTACCAGGGACCACTACAGGTGGGAATTTTTTATGTAATGATGCCCTCAGTGTCATTGAACTGCCAGAGAAAATGAAATATATGTGGAGCATCAGGACAGCAGCTGCATCTTGTAGCTGTGTTGTAATTCTGTCTGGTTTGATATAGCCTGATAAAGAATAACAACGCAGTTTTCTGGCACCACAATGTAGCCCATGTTTGGAACTGTTACCTGTCATAAACTCTATATATTTTGGCTGCTTATGGCCTTATTAGAATTCTGCAATCACAGTGGCAGTGCTGACAACTCTCAATAGAAGAGGAAGAGAATATAGTTTAAAATAATCTTGTCATTATTGAGTAAAAACTGCATATTTAAAAAGATTTCATACCAGCTACACTGTTTATCACTTGACTTCTGAGATGGTGGCTATTTCATCCTGAGACATGGGACATATTTAGTGTCAGTGTACTTCATTCCCAGCATGATGACTGCAGTGTGAGTTGAAGATTTAATCTAATGCTTTGTCAATTGATTTAATAGAATGATGCAAAAACCCCTTTGTTATTATCTTGTGTATTTTGTCAGCGCCACGTGGTTGTGTCACTGGGGCCATTGAGCAGTGATATCTTTTTTAAATGATTACTGATCATTAATACTGGTGCTTTTGCTTTATTCTTCCATCTTAGGCAAGGCCAATGGACTACCCAAAAGACTACCTTTCTCACCAAATTCCAGTATCATTTCACAAGCATTGGAATATTGATCCAGTGAAGGTGTATTTCACATGGCTGGCAACAAACACAGAAGAGTCAAGCAGTGGAAAAAAAGTTGGATATAACAGAGAGGATTTATAAGCAGTAGAAGAATGTAAGTGTTAATTAATATTCTACAGCTGTGAGACAGTCACTACTGTGATTTTTGTTTTGTTTTCACATTGTTCATCTGTTCATGACATAGGAAGACAGTGTTTTGTTCCTGTTGGTTGCATCCCTTCAGAACAATGGAAGAAGGCACTTAAATGACTTTTGCATTCTTTTCCTCCACTTGCTTTCTTTTTAAAATGATTTTGGGCATTGTATACCAATGAACTTGACTCACATTTAAGATCTCGTACAACTTTATCTGTGTTCTCCTTTGGACTTGGTTCAGACAGCATCAATTTACATTCTGTTCCTTTGTGCTCTCAAAAGCTGAATTTATGTATTTGGGATTCTAATAGTGAATAAGAGTTGAACATCTATTAAACATCATCTCTCGCTGTCTTACAGAAAACAGTTCTCTAAAAGGTTCTGGAACAGTTTCTTGATAAATCATAAAGGACACTCGACTTTTTTTCTGTGACCAGGAGCTAGATTGTGTGAAGGTTGTGCTCCTTATGCTCATTTCTGATAGAAATACTGTCCTTTGCTGGAGTAGCTGGACCAGGCATGAAACCACTGTTGTACCTTTTAAGTTTATTGGCATTTGTGTGGAATGTCATGTACAAAATGGAAAAAAAGGTTAAGAACAGGGATCTCTTAGGTGGCCACGGGAGGTCACTGTGGCTCTTTCAGAAACTGAAGTCACCGTGCATCAATTTGGCAGACATGAAAGTGACTCTTAAGGATTTTTGCAGAACTAACATTTCAGTATTTGTGAAATGCATGCATCAGTATTTCTGATGTGTTCATTTCAATAGCGTATGAATGCCAGCTTTAAAAATTTTGTAGTATCCCTAATTTATATCATCAAGATAAGTAATTTTTTGCATACAACATGTAAAGTATGATTCATATTTAAAACATTCTTGATTTTTTTTTTAGTAATTCGGTTTTGTAAAAATGTTTGTACAAAAACTGGCTTTAGTATGTTCTAAACAATTTTTTATATTGTAAACCTGCTTCTTTTAGAAATGACAGTATATGGCACTTGTATGCTGTTATTTAACTTGGCTTGCTATATTGTAACCAAATACAGGGTCTTAAAGCCATACTGCTGAAGTAATTAGTGTTTTGGTTCCTTTTAGCAGGTTAAAAATTTATTCCACTCCAAAGAAAAGCAATACTTGCTCTGGAGTCGAAGTAGGGGAGCCACTGATTCCTGTCTCGGTAGTCACTGAACTTGTATAAACATTTGTATGTGAATGTAGCTTGTGGGTTTCTAAGCATTGAATAGCAAGCACATATCCATAATACATTCAAATTCCAATTGAGAAAGAGCAATCCATGTTATGTCTTTTTTTCTTCCCACTACCAGTGCCTTAAACAGTAGACATTTTACTGATACCAGGACTATGTTCTCTGATACCGTTGGTGAATTGTTAATTATGTTTACTGTTTAGAACTGTGAAAGCTGAAAGCTGAATAAAAGCATTCTTTAACCTTTTGTGCCTTCTTGCTCTTTGCAAACCAAGTACAGGATTCTTTAAGCACCAGTGAAATAAGCTCATCACCTTAATTGTAATTACTGTCAGTTTTATTAAAAGGCAGCATAATCTTTGGGGTTTTTCATGTTCTGTCCTGACCTCCATATTAGGTCAGTTTTCAGCCTCTAGTTTTGTGCAAATGGAAAATGCTGTTTCAATGCACACCTTGTGATTGGGAGCCTTGATGCTGTCACAAAACATATTTCACTATCAAATTCTCCAAAGGTCTTGCAACTCAGTCCAGTCAGGTCCAGCTTCCAACAGCTGATATTTAATCTCTTCTTGGGCCCTGTGAAGGCAGACTAGATCAACAAAAGATGGTTAGATTTGAGTCCAGGCTGTGTTGTACCTCTAGACTGCTTATTTAAATGTGGGAAGTAATTGACTCATTGATTGATTGCTTACTTGACTTTTATTTCTGGTTTGACAAATGTAGTAGTAGCTGTCCTGAAGTCCATCTTTTCCCTTGCTGTTAGCTCTGGGTTTTACTGCAAAGTTTCTGGAGGTATTTGTAAGTATCAGACTTCTGATTTTAGTCTCCATAGTTTTGAAGGCAACAAAGCCATAATTTGCTCAAGTATTTTTCCCCCAAAACTCTGACTTTTGAGACACTGCAGCAGCATGACACAAATGACCTTTTAGTCCACCACCTAAATAAGATTTTTTCAAGCAAGGGATCACAAAGAGTTTATATAAACAAGAAATGAGGCCTTCTATGTGAACTTGAGTTTTAGAACATTTAGGATGACTGTTACTAGCTGAAACCTAAGGACAATGCTGTGTGTTCATGAGCCTGAACAGTACTAACGTTCCTAATGAACATCAAGTGGATTATAAAGGGTGTAATGTTAAAGAAAATTAATAGAAGAGGCATTCACAACTCACCTGGTAACAGGCAGATTTAAACAGGTCTGCAAAGTTGATTGACGGGTTGAAGTTTCCTTTTCTGGGACATTGCAAGGTTGTGGCATGAAAAAAGAAAATCTGGGAATCATTACTGACTGTTTGTTTTTAATGTTTATAGCATGAAATTGTTCCATGTATTAAGATCTGTCTTTCACAAAATTAGTTTGATAATTTGTTTGGTTGGTTCATCTGCCAGGAGCCAAAATACCCCTTGTACCTTCAATAGAGCAGACATGTAAACAAAGAGTGATGAACTATTTGAGGCCCACATTTGATCATGAGCAAGAAGGAGGGCTGTGAATCTATTTTGACTTCCCTACATCTGCATATGGCCCAGGGATGGAGAGAGCCGAAAGGATCTGACTTTTGTCTCTTCCTCTGCAATTTGGAAGATGGGCAGGAGTCCTGAGGCAGCTTGCAAGCTGGGTAACTTTGTGTTTGTGCAGAGCACTTTGCCCTGACACCAGCTCTGATGGCTGCTGACAGGAGGGAGGAGTCCAAATTACCTTTTTTTTTTCAATTCTTTAATTTCTCATGGATTTTATTATCAGGGCTGGAACTAGAATGTCTCATTGGAGACATGTCTAGTGTCATGGAGGCCTGAGACACCATTCAGTGAGATTCCTAGAAGGTGAGATCAACACTGTGTAAGGTTGCCATAATTATTTACTGTGAGCACCTCCAAAGCCAACAGTGCCAGTGCATTACCAAGAAATATGGAGAAGTAGTAAGAGGTTTGCTTTTTGCAACACTGTAAAACTGAATGCTTTTGTGCATTGGACACCATGATAATAAATATATTTGAGTTTGCTTCAATGCAATTGCTTCTTCTTGTTGTTGATATGAAACTAAAGGAAAAATTTAGAATTCTGAGCAGAATGCTCCCTGAGGGTGTCACCTCATCACACATTGGCTGAGGAATCTGAGAGCACTTGACTCTGCTCCATTAGTGCTGCCTGGTGTAGCTCTGGCTCTGAGGTCCCAGCTCACATCAGCATGGTGGCTTCACCCTCTGTACTAACCCTGTACACACATCTGCTGTGTCAGTACAGAACAAATTCACCTCCCCAGTCACACTGAGGGTTTTTTCTTTAATTAATTGTTTCATTCAGCAAAGAAATAGATTTAATATTGATTCGTAGGCAACTAATTTATCTGTTTCAGTTTGTGACACACAATGTGCATGTTTAGAGAATAGCTTTTTTAATACACAGTCTCATAGTGGTAGCCATTGTGTAACTACTTGATTTAAATTCTGTCCTGAGAACAAAAGTCCTCATGCTTTTCAGATCTCAGCCTGTTGTTTACAGGAAGAGACCTGTGGGACTAGAGGAAGTAGAGAAAGGTGAACAATGCATTTTTATCTACCTGCTTTTGCAGATCCCCTTGTCTTGTTTATTTGTGCCCTTGTCAGCCAGGAAGCAGAAGTACCTCCAGTGAAATCAGTTAATGAAATTTCTTCTGCTAGGACCTGCATTTTCATGGCAAAAATGAAACAGCTTTGGTAGAGTGTGTGTGCACTGGTTAGTTCTGAACACGAGGGGAAAAGACACAGTAGAAATAATTTATTTAAAGATGAAAAGGCAAGTAGGCATTATGCAAATGCATACAGAGGCCTAAAGGACTCACTGTCAAAGAAAGGAAGAACTGGTTTGGAAAACAGGCTGTGGAGAAGAGTGATAGGAAACTACATCAATGGAGTTTAATGAAAGATTCTTTATGGAAAATCTATAGGCATGCTCCTTTTATAAGCTAAAAAAAACAATGCTAAGCTATTCCTGTGAGAAATAAAATTTTAAAGCAATGCTTTTGTAAGTCTGAAGGCTTAAGAACCTGACTGTTAAACAGAAAATCTCCAAAAAAGTTGAGTTGAAAGCACTAGGCTGTTAATATTTTACAGACTCAACTTACAACACCACCCCCCCCCCCAGTGTAAGCAGATTGTTAATTAATATGAAGCCATTAAAGAAAATTATCTACTGGGAAGATTATTGTGCATCATCAACTGATTTGTGCCCACTTCTCATTTATGTATTTCTAGCTGGGGCATCCTCCAGATGAAGGTCTAATCAGACATTTTATGATGTACCCCATCAAGGTCCTCATAGCAGGAGCTCACGTGTTGCCCTAGCTCTACAGGCACTGCACCCCATCTTCACAGGGGTGCTGTGTGACACTGTGTGACACCTGCTCCCCATAAGCCTGGGAGAGTGGCAAGTACAGCACATATTGCTCAGGAAGGAGGGAAACTGTAAGAGTGAAGGCCTGTGAGTTCCTCAGTTGTCTTGAGGAGAGCTCCCACTGCTTCTCCTTCAAAGTAGCCATTCCCTGGCTAGCAAGGCAGCAGAAATGATGTGGGGTGTAACCCTCAGTAAAGACAAGTATGCACTAATAGCCTGGAGCAGGTCAGGCTTGTTTGTAGCTCCAGAGGCTTTGGTAGGTCTAAGGACAGTCAGTCACAAGTGCTGATGGGTGATGTTAGCTAATTCACCAGCCTTTTTTTCCAGAGACTTCTTAAGACTTCCTGTGTTGCTAAGATTCTGTTTGCAAGCTCCTTGAGGGAACACTTTACACAGAGCAAAGTGCTCCAGGTGCAGTGCTTTGATGCAGCCTGTGCTGTGGCTCATGGCCTCATTCTGCCCAGCCATGAAACTGCTGAAAAGTTCTCAGTATATCCCTCGTCCTGACAAACCAAGTTATTAATTGGTTGTTCCTCTTTCTGTTGCTGTTTCTTCAAGCTAGAATTTTCCTGTTGATGGATAAAAACTAAAACATCTGATCCTACAAATGCAAGTTCTGGAATGACTTTACACTTAATAAACAGTGAAATACATTTTTAACAAAATAAAATGTGGATAATCATCTATAGTTGCCAGGTTATTATATTTGTGTGAGTGTGAGAAACTCTGTCGAGTGCCATTTGAATGTCTGAAAAAGATACAATTTGCTTTCATAAGAGCTGGCTTACCTCTACCGTGGTTTGTCCCTTGTTCAATTAAGTGATGTGATTAACATGTAAACAATCCTTGCCTTAGAAGCTCATATTTGTCCTGCCACCATTGTCCAGACCCTGCTCTTGGGCACTTGGTGCTTGAAAGCTGAAGCTCCAAGCAGGGAGGTGTCTTCCATGTCTACAGTTTTCTCTTGTGCTCTGTACATCTGCAAAATCTGTTTAATACTGGACCTGCGAACTGAGCCATACCATTGTTCCTGGCTCGAGAAAAGGAAGATGGAGCCCAGCTCTGGCTAGGCTGAAATACCTGCTCCAGGTGAGTATTTAATTGACTCTCATCAGCATTAATCACAGTCGGTCCCTGAGAGGACTGGTGTCAGTGCTGTACCAGCTTCTTCTGGGTGAGCAGATCCCTTGTACTTCATGCCCCTCAGGCAGTGCCTCTCAGAGCTGTTTCTCAACAGGAGCAGCACATTTGCAACACAGAAACTCAGAACTGCACAACAGCCCAGGCTCCTCTGGAGGTCACCTGTTCCAGCCCCCGTGCTCAAGCAGGAACACGTCCAGCTGCATGTCCAGGTGGCTTTTTAGTACCACCAAGGATGCAGACCCCACCACTTCTCTCAGCAACCTGTGACAGCATTTGACCATCCTCACAGCATAGAAGGATTTCCTGATGTTCAACTGAAATTCGCTGTATTTCAGTTTGTTCCCACTGCCTCTTGCCCTGTCATTGGGCTCCACTTGGAAGACTTCAGCTCAATCTAATCTACACCTTCCCATCATGTGCTTACTGATAAGATCCTACCTGAGCCTCTGCCTCTGAGAAGTCTCTGAAGCTGCCTAAGTGGGGTACAGAATCAATTTGTTTTTGTTTATCTGACTGTTTCTCTTTAACATGGCAAGGTGACTCCAGGCACTTTCCACCAGAGCCTGTGTACAGGTTTTTAATAACTGTCACAGTGCCAGGCGTTTGCTGCATGGTGAGAAGCTGCTGGGAATAATTAGCACCAAGGGGAAAATGTCAAAGAGATTCAAATGTAACATTTATACAAAATGCTGCTGCTTTTTAAAATTCCGATCAGCAGCAGCACAGAACCTCTGTTATTCCCTGTACCCTGAGGTTCATGCCACCCACACAGCTATGCAAAGCAAGTTCCCCACTCAGAGTCCCATTTCTCTTCCCTGCCGGAGTGGTGCCAGCAGCGCTGGGAGCTGCAGAGACCCGTGAGCTCCTCAGTGCCCCGGCACCCTGTGCGTGGCACCTTTCTGCCAGCTGTGTTATCCATGGATCATGGCCCTGTAGGAAGTTGCCCTATCTGTCTGCATCACTTACATCACTGCTCAGGCCTTCTCTCCTGTTGCCTCCCTGCTGTCCTGCTTGGTTTTGCCTCCAGCCAACCTGTCACTGTGCCAAGCTTTCCTGTTCTGCACATCAACCCCCCCAGTACCAGCCATGGGTTATGTGACATGTTCCTCCTGCTGCCCTCATCCCACTAAAAATCAATGGGCAGTTACTGTAATCTGCAGGTTTTGAATCATTTGCGTGTGAAGGAGAGTCGGTTTTCCATTAACCCTTATCCCCCTTGCAGGGTTCATTACCAGTATCCAGCATGAGGTGTTATTGCATCCCCCCTGAGGATTGTACTGCTTCAGCTGTAGGCGCCGGGGAAGAGATTTCCTCCAAAACTCTCTTGATCTGTGCTTTCCCCGACACTCCAGTGTGGAAGTGCCCTCATCTTGCCAGCACAAATGTGACCTGCTCTTAAAACTGCATTCTTTGCTGTGTTGGTCAGATTGAGGCTTCTCCTGCCAGAGCTTCTCTCCCAGTGAAAAGAATGGAGGAAAAAGTGTTTGCTGCTGAGGCCAAGTGGAGGGTTTAAAACGTTTAAGGGATTGGTGCTGGCATCTATTTCCCTGAATGTTCACATGGAATTGCTTCCATGGTGAGAAAAAAAATTAATACATTTCTCCAGAGATGCCCCAGTAGGACTGAAGTGTCAGTTTATATCTTCAAAGCAGGTTTATATCTTCAGGAGCAGACATTTAGCTCCACAGCAGCCCCAACACAGAGTGCAGAGCAATGTAATTACTTTTAGTCATCTCTTGGGGGTCTGATCTATGGGTGGTAACTTGGAAATACAAGGTGTTTAAATTGGTAAGATACACATACTGTTTTCTGTAATTTCACCAGGCCTGTAAAATGTTTTCTTTCCCCCATTAAGTCCTCCTGATTAGTGAGAAAATAGTTATTATTGCAGATTTCCAGATAATCATGATATATTCTTCTCCCATCCAGAAATAAAAAAAAAAAAAATTTACAAAACCAGCAGCAATCTCTTTGGATTGTATGCCTAAAGAGAATGTGTTCTACAATTTATATGTACATTTATAGCACCTCTTTCAAAGACCCATGATTCTGTTAAACCTCGGTGTTGATAACTCCAAGACATGGTGGAACTGCAGTCACCACCATTAAAATCCTCTGTTTACATTTCATTATCCCTGGGCTGGGAAATAATGGTACAATACAGGGGAGCATACAGGTAATGATTTTTACTGTCCTGTGTACTTTTCTCAGGTGCTCCTCATGCCTTGGTTGGCCAAATCCTTTCTGAAGTGCCCTTTTCACTTGTGCTGAGAGGGAGCTGGAGTGCCCATCTCTTCAGCAGAAACTCTCCATGCTCCCTGGAGCCACTGGATTTCTGGACAGGTTGCTGTTGCAGACATTTCATTTTAGGCAGAGTACGTACACACCCAGAGGAGCAGTCCACAGATCTCAGGTCTTGCCCTGTAGTGGCTGAGCTGCTGCGGATCTGCTGAGATAAAGAAAAGTAAGGGGTCCCTATTCAGATGACAAGGCTGCAGTTACCTATCTTTGTACTGAGAAATGTTTAGTAAAGTTGTATTTGTATCACTGTGGATGCAGAGCACTTCTCTCTAGTTGAGGGTGATTTATCACCTCCCAGTAATTGTGAGCCAGAAATAAAAAAATACCTGTAGTGTATGCTCGTGAATACTGGGCTTTTACCTCTCAGGCACTGTGAGGAATGTAGCAAGGCTTTCTTAATTCTGTATTTTTAGAATTTATTTTAAAATGCAGTCTTTCTAATTTATCTCATGCAATGACTATTGTACAGATGGAAATATCTCACATTAGACAAATAACAAATCATTTTGAGTTGACCAAATCATCCCTTTCAGGGTGAAATTAATTATTCAAGAAGTACTCATCCAAATGCTACATAAGAGCTCCCTTCCTTCTGAAATTACCAAATATAATTAAAAATGTATAAAGGAGGAGAAAAGTAGCTTCAAGTAACTTTGGGAACTTTTAATTATTTTCAAAATATGTTCAAAGCCAGTATAAGACTTCCATGTTTAGCCCTCATGCCTCTGACATCTGTGTGCCACCACTCTGCTCAGGCAGCACCAGTCCACAGCTCATCTAAAACCCTGATCTGATTACAAACAAAACCAGGGCAAAGCCTTACATTTAAATCACTAGCTAGAAGAGATTATTGAATAGAAAATTATGAGAGTTTGTTTTTCCTAGCAGCAGGAAACAGGAATTTTCAACAATAAGCTATTGAATAACAAACATCATCTTTGCTGGGCAAGTGTTTCAATTTCATTTATGAATAAGGGAGATTTAAAAAAAGGAGATTTACTCACAGGTTGAAAAACATAACAATGTTTACTTTCTCTAGTTATTTCTCAGGGGTTGTGGATCAGCCCTGTCAGACAGGCAAAGGGAAAGGCTCCGTTAAAGCAACAGAGGCAGATTAACCTGCTGGGGCTTCTTCACAGGCATGCTGCAAAGCTCCACACATTTCATCAGTCCTGCAGGGATAATTACAAGTCTGTCAGTTCCTTCTGAAACACTTTAAACTTTCACACCACTCAGCTCTCAGAACGAGTATTGCTTAACAAATCCCAAGGCCTGTAAGACTCTTAGAAACTTTATGCAGTCTTAAATTTTACATACCTGCTGTTTACTATTTCTTCCTTTCTTTCACTCTGTTTTCTCCCTCTGATCCCCAGCTTGTTTGGTTCTTTTTTTTTTTTTTCCTTTTGCCTAACGAATCTACCACTCAAATAGATTTGGTAGGGAGGCTGAGGGCACTCTAGTCACCCGCCCCAGCCCAACTAGTCTGGCGTGCCCTTGACATGGACACAGCCATCTTGTTTAAACCAAGGCTACCTGTGAAGTAGAAAATGCCCAGAGCACCTCAGATTTCTTTTTCTCCTTGCCATTTTTGCCAGTCTATGCCCTCACATGCATTTTGTTCCCACAGGGGAGACAGATTTGCCATTGGTTGACAGAGTCAATGCAGAGAAGTATCCCAGGTCTATTGTGTGTCAGTGCTCCCATCACTTCCTGCTGTAAGGAATACTCTGAAAAAACAAAATGTGGTATTTTCCAGCTTGCCAGTGCTCAAGCTTGGGCCCTTGGCAGCACCTTCATAAATCTGCCTCCTGAATTTTGAATAACCCATCCCATACCTGAGGTTAAGATCCCTGTATGTACATGCTGAATGCAGTTAGGAGATTTTGTCCAAGCGTTACCATGAATAAAGAATTATCAACTCAAGGTGAACATACTCAAAGCTGAAGAGCTTTACAGGAGGAGGCAGAACTCAGTGCTATACAAGCCCAGAAAAAGGGGGAGTTTTGCAGGCTTTTAAAGACCAATACACAGTTGCTATTTTGTCTTGAATTAATTCCTCTGCACCCAGTACCTGTGAACACTGCAGTGGTATAATTTCCCTTCAGAACTGGAAGAAAAATTCTCTATGGCCAGTGTGATTTCTCTCAACATATTTTTCCCAGGAAATGAGGCTGTTTTTCTTTCTGCTATGACTAAGTCTCCAGATCAGTGCACCGAGTGCCTGTCTTCATTCACTAGTGCCAAAAGGACTATACAGCCCCCTGGTCATTCTTCTCAGGCTTGAGCCTGCATCAGCCTGGCTTATCCTGGTACCACAGCAGCAGCTTTGGGTACTCAAAGGCACATGAAATTCCTGTCTTCAGCTGCCTTCTCCCTATGGATATCACTATATTTGGCCATAGGCTTTAAGGCTGAAAGGACCTAGTTACTGTCTGGTCCAATGTGCTGCAGAGTGAGAGCCCTATGCCCGGCTGGAGGCTTGGCTGCACAATTTGGGGAAGGGTGAGGTGGCTGAGATGGGACCTCGCTGGAAGGAGACATGGCAGAGTCCTTGGGAATGGCACATGTGGGCTTTGTGGGGCTGCGTGGTCATGGAAAGCAGGGAACAGAAAGGATATGTACATTAGGGGCAGGAGGAGCTCTAACATTTCAGCGAAAAGGAAAGGAGACGCAGGCAAATTGTGCCAGACCAGCTTCTCTGTTTCTATATAACCCTCTTAAGGACTGACTAGGAAAAAAAAAGCAGCAGCAGAGGGACCAATTTGCTGAATTTTTAGAAGGTAAAACCAGTTCTCTTCATGTCTTGGAATGCATGGCTTTCCTTGACATTTATAAACCAAAATGTTACTTTATAGATAAAGATGGATCTTTAAATCATGCTTGAATATTATAAAAATTTTACATAAGCTGAACTATTCAAGGATTGATGTACAACTGACTTAGTTGTATTTCATCATGTCCACTGAAATCCCTTTTCTGTGATGATTTAGTTTTGACTCTCAGCAAAATTTCATTCAAAACCAGGCCCTGGTATTGGTTTATCATTGGTCAAGGTTTCTCAGTGTGGTCACACATAAAAATTTCTTCTTCTCTCCACTTTCAGGTTTCCAGACAGTGTCTTTATCCTTCTTGTTTTGGCTCATCCCATAAAATGCCTTCTCAGCTGATTTTCAAGGCCTGTAGCAAATTTTCCTGCATGTGCCTATTGCTCAGGGGTATTTAATCTCCTTCTTCCCGAGCACTGCTCCATGCTGCACTCCTGGCAAAGGTGATGAAAATCCACAGAGACTGAGAAGATGTGAATCACATAAGTTTTGGGGTTTTTTCGCAAAACCCTGCATGGCCTCAGGCAAGTTACTTTGTGTCTGGTGAGACGGGATAGCTGTAGATGTCAATTGGTACTACAGTTTCATGTCTATAAGTCCATGGAAAGTCCTGGATTGCAGTACCTTTGAAAGCAAAGCCACAGACACTTAAATCTAGACACATAAACCCAAATAACCTTCAGTGAAATGTGGGTCTCTGTTTTATCTTACCTTATTTTTCTGGACACTGGAATAATGTGTAGCTTCAGAAAACTCTATATTTGGTTGAATTAAATTTTATTTCTATATTATAGATGAGTCCTCAGGACTTGTTTGGTACACCTATACATTTGTCTACATATACATGAGCTGGGTAATTGCACAACTCCTGCAAAAAAAGCTTGTTGATAACCCTTTTTGTATTAAACCCCCAGAGAGACACTTTCTATCACAGACTCCTTTTGGGTGACAAATGTATTTTAAATACTGCTCTCTATATCAGCTCTGACAGCCCTTCTTAGCTGATAATTTGTGGTTTGGGAATCGAGACGAACAGAGTGTACACAAATGAAAACCTCTGTGATATAAACAGTGTCAGCCACCAAGTCATAAAGCTTAATGTATTGTAACCCATTAGTGGCAATTCTGGCTATACCTGGCAGTTGGAAAGGACTAGATTAAAATATTTTACAAGGCTAAGGAAAGTCAAATTTACACTCAAGATTCAAAGCTGAGGTGAATTGTTTGCCTTCAAAGCCAAGGAAAAAAGGAAGATGAATGGGAGCTGCATGCTCAGCAGTGTGTGAGGCAGCACTGCCCATGGTCTTGTGTCACACAATTCGTGCCAGGTTGTGTGCCGTGGCCGACACCCTGAGTGCCTCACGGCCTATGGCAAACTAGAATCAGGCTCACAGGATGATTTCCTTTGAGGAGGTGCTGGGGAGGGATCCACCACAAATGTAACAAGCTCAAATCCATCCCTGGGGCTGAGATTTGGGTTCAAAGGGAAGGGTACTGTCTGTTCAGTTCATCTCTTAGAGGCCATGCAAGCTAAGCTTCTGCCTAAATGGACATTTCTGAGAATGCTGTATTTGTATAGCTACCTTCTGCCCTCACTGGGATAATGGGAATGGGCACAGGGTCAGAATCCCTCGAGGAAGCCCTCTTGAGACCTCCTTTGTGCCCATGGGTGTCTTTGCAAGTGGATTAGTGAAAACCTTGGAATTATTTTGAAACAAGCCTTTTATCAAGTAGCAGAGAGCAGTGTACCTATGGCCTGGTAGCTTTGGAGTTCTTTTTTTTTCTCCAAATTCTGTTCAAGCTCAGTGTTATGCAGTCCCTCTTATTTATGCTTTATGGGAGGAAAGTGGATCTCACAACAGCTCTTCAGGTTTCTTGCAAGTTTCAAGAAAAGCAAGGGATTTTTGGTGATTTTCACTGAAAAATTTTGCCCAGCTCTACAGGTTAAATCCTTCTTCTTTGAGGCCCTTCTGGAAACTAAGTGATGCATTAGCAGCTCACAACTCCCATTCATTTCTGTCCCTTGTCTTGTCCTAAGGAGGAAGATGATGTTTCATCAAAGGAAGCAACAGAGTTGCCGTTCTTATATAAATATAAAATTATTAATTTGAAAATAGGCATACATTTACTTATTTTCTGAAAAATTTTTCCTACCTTATTATGAAGATTTTGAAAAACTAATTTTCTTATTATACTTTTTAAAAAATAATAATTAGAGTTGACCAGTAAACTTTGATGAGAAAGGCATTTTAAAGAAAAATAATTATTAGGAAGCCCCCAGTGTTTTCCTGGGGAATATATATTTTTTTCCCCCATAGATTTGAAGCAAGTCACAATGTTCTGTGAACTGCCACGTATTTTCTGGACTTTGCAGCATTCAGGGAGTCCTGACTTCTTTTCCCTTTTTTCCTCTCATGGGACACGGTTTATAGAAAATGGTTTGTCCCTTTAAGTGTGTTTGGAGGTCACAGCACCCTGAATTTGTTCCATCCTTTAGCTCACAAACATCAATAAGATAATCATCAACTCTGAGCTGAAGATTATGATATGAACTTATCAACAAGATCAATTAATTGTGCCAAAACCAGGTACTCTGATTCTGCAAATGCTGAAGTGGTTCATTCTGATATTGCTCAAAATTATACATCTCAATTTTTCCCTGGAATGGGATCAGAAGTGTGGGTTTAAGGGGAGCATTTACTGCAGTCTGGATCTTCTGGACTCAGCTCAGTTTGGTTTGGCAAAGCAGCCCATGGAGGAGTGTCCATGCAACATCCTCTCTCAGCTTTGCAGTGCAGGCTGGAGTGAATCTAAACCGCTAAAGGTCACTGAGCTTTGCTCAGTTATGGAAGAACAGTGCTCAATTATAGAAGAACATGTGACTTCTGTGGTTTCATAGTGAGAAGTGATGCCTTGTGTCTATCAGGGTGATAAATGCCTGTGCCTGGGGCCACTGGAACTGTACTTCAGCTTGTACATGGTCATGCAAGAAATAGTCTCTCTCAAGACCCCTGCAGGGATCAGCCCTTCTCCTGCTCACTGGAGTGACAGCTCGGTCTACAATTTCCCTCCAAAAATGCAACAGAAATGGTCACTGGTTTTCAATGAGCAATTACCCAAATAGCAGTGCCTTGGGCATGGAGAGCTGATCAGATTTTTGCTTTTCTAAAACAGCACACAAAGAGCTCCCCTTTGGAGCTTTCATCAGGATCATGTCAGTGGTACTTCTAGAGCTTTGCCTAATGCTTTTTTTCCAATCTTCTGCCTCTTAGTGGTGTGTGTCTGCTGTGTATTTTGCTCTGATATGCTGCTGAGAGCCAGACAGCTTGCTGCCTCTGCATAATCATTATATCTGCAGTGGGAAACCCTGTGACTGAATGAATCAATATCACATATGCCCTGATTCTAGGGAGGTAGAATTAATTATACAAGCCACCACTGATAATGTGCTTTTCCATTGTTTGGCCAAATCTGTCCAAAATTTTCACTGTCCATTGTCTGGGACTCAGTCCATGTGCTGAGAGTTTTCTCAAGCACTCAGAAAAAATTATTCATCCAAATATGCACCAGTCTGTCAATGAAAAAATTCCCAGGGCTGATTCAACAGAGGAAAGTAAGGGGGAAAACTGAGTTTCAAACTGCAAGATAATAAAACCATTGGATGATGTTAGTCCCATTAGGCTAACAGGGTCTTAGGGTTACATGCACAGAGACTTCTGTGAAGATGTGGTGCTTAGGGTTTGTGGCTCTGTTATTCTTTGTACACAGTCATTACTGCAGCAGCTGTCTCTAAATAATGCATATCTGTTTGCATGTTTTATGGGCTTCTTTTGAAGATGTGGATCTCTCTTAAAGCAGTTAATAGAAGTATGCACAAGAGAGTTTGACTCTGTTACTCTCGGAAGAAAATCGAGGAAAAGACTCCCAAGCTCTCCAAGATCTGCAAAGCTGGTGTTGTTTCCTCAAGGCAAAGTGAGCCCAGCAAGGGAACACCAGGCAGAGGCAGTCCTGATGAAGCAGATGTGCTGCCCCTCATCCAAATCTGAGCAACGTTGAACACTCTTCTCAGCCTGCTTATATCCCCACTGTCCTGGTACCAGCACCAGCGGTATACGTGGGTTTTCATCAGGGACCAGATGGGTAATCTTTGAAAAAATCTCTGCTTGGAAACATCACCTAAAATGGGATTGTTATGGGATTGTTTTATTTTGTAGATTTCATCTTACTATAATATTACACCTTCACATGATAAATGAATCAATGGATAGCACTCACTAGATTCTAGCTTACTTGCTGTAGAATGTTTCAAATTAAATAATGTCAATTAATTAATGTTGTTTGGTTTGATTCCTGGAGTAATCCTTGTCACATGCAAAAAAGAATTGATTACTCTAAGCGGAGATGATGCCAGTCTTGTTTCTGCCTCAAGACTCAGCAAAGCTTGAGGGCAGCCCACGCCAGACCTACCCTATTCCTGGTGCCTCAGGAAGGATCCCCATGGGGCAGGAGGTGGCTTTCAGGACAGAGATCAGACTCAGGGGGCAGGCAGGATGGTAAAAGCGTGTCTTTAGTCCCAGTTGCTCCTGAGACACAGAGGAATTTTGTCTTATGCCCTGGGCATACACAGCAGCAACAACCTGGCCGGAGCTCTGGGAAGCCCTGTCCCTCCCAAGCCATCAGCAAAGCAAATGGATCTAGCAGGGAAGGGTTTCAAGAAAAAAGAGAAACCTTCAGGGGAACGCAGACTCATGTGCAAGGTGGGCACTGACTGCTGTGTTCACCATCCCTTGGGAAGTGCACAAGGGATCAGGGTTTCATGCCATATATGAGGCCTCCAAACGGTGCAGAACTGCCCCACTCTGGGCTGGTGCTTGCTGGTGCGTGCAGACACCGGGGGCCAGCAGGGCACACCAAACCCAGGGCAAGTTGTACACCTGGATGGAGGTGGTCAGTACAAAGGCCAGGTGCAAAGGCCTCATTTGAGGAGAGGGAGATCACCATCACACAGTTCCAAAGAAACTGAAGGCTGGTTGGAAAGGACTCTACCTGGAGTCCATCCATCAACCTTTGGATGCTTTGGCATCCAACTGCTGCACCTCTCTGCCTGTGTGTGCTGTACCCCTTTGCCAGAGGAGCTGTAAAATATGTGCAGAAAAATCACTTGTGAGAGTCCTACAAGAGTTCATGTGCAGGAATTTCATTAGTGAGAAGCTGTAGTATTACCCAAAAAATCCTCACTAAGGGCTATAAATCAACTCAGGCAACTTCCACATCCAGGGAGCTAAATGGCTGTAAACTCAAGTGCAACAAGCAGGCTCCTCGCCCCGGTCTGGAGAGCAGACATCCCACCCACAGAATGAGTGGGAGGAAAAAGAAACTAGGAGAGCAACTGAATCAAAACCTTTTCTTCCATAACTAGTCAGCAACATGAGAAAATGAGTTTTCTGAATCATATTAAAGTATTACTCCTGGAAGCACAGGGTCTTCTTAACATGTAAAGCAGGAATAGCCTCTAGAATTTGTTTTTCAGAGAAGTCTAAAATTAGCTGCTAAATTATTCTCCTCTCTGCTGGCTAAAAAAAAACCAACAAGCCATCCAGAGATTATTCACATTTGACTTAATTTGAATAAATGTACTATCACTGACATGATTGCTAATTATCCTTGTGCTCAGTTACTCAAATTAGCATCCTATGAATTGATCAAAATGGATAAGCCATGTCAGGGAAAATATGTTTATTCGTCTAAACCTGAAGTCTTACACAGATAGAAGCATATAGCAGGGCTTCAGCCTTTGACAAGGTGAGACCACGCTGCTGTTTCACAGTATTTAGAACTTTTCCTACCTTGGGGTGAAGGGAACAAGGCATGCTGCCCTCCCTTCACAGCAGATAGCAAAGGGACTGATGGTACCCTTTTCATTGGGCCTGTCTGGAAAAAATGAGATGGACACACTCAGCTGCTCCAGCCCTGTGTTCTTCACTTTTTTCATCCCATTATTACATTTCTTTGTGAAACAACATCACAAAGAAAGGAAGTTGAGTGATACAGAAAGGAACATCAGGATAAGAGCCCTGGATGTGTTTTCCCTTTGTCTGAGGAATATGGCAGAGTTTCCTCCGCAAGAAGAAATACAGAAATGTGCTGAGACAAGTCAGGAGAAGAAAAAGAGGGAGAAATAATGAGTGGGAAATTTGCACTGGGGCTAGGTTAATATAAGAGATGGAGACACAGATGGAGGTAATGTAAAAATGAAGCAGAACCTGCTTGTTGTGGGGTGGAAGTGACTAGTGACTTGAAGGTGGCAGAGACAGGGAGCCAGGAGTGGAGACAGTGTAATTTTGGAGTCCCTGGAAATGCTGTAGCCCCTCATACAATCCAGCATCTCTGTTTCCAATGTGCCTGATTTACTTGGTGGGATCACTTAGCTGTGGGACACCATTTGTTGTTTTTCTTTTTCTTCCTCCCATCCTAAATGTATGACATCATTTACTGCAGAGCTCTTCCAATCGGCATGAGACCCACAGGACTTAGACCATAGGAATACAGTCTCACAGGAGATTTATTCAAAGGTAAGTGAAATCATGAGTCACTGCTTGAAAGCAAGAATTTAAACATAAGAAAAGAAAAGACTTCCTATTTCTTGCCAGAAAGAGCAGGCCGATGACCATGTTAAGTCTTGCTAACTCCAGGGGTCCCATGGGAAAGCCATTACTTGCAGCTTTCAAGCACCTCTGAAGACCATACCTTTAACAATAACAGATCAAAAATGTTCCTACAAGTCTATTAAATTGGTTCTTCACTGGGTTTTTCTTTAGTTTTTATTTAACCCACCAGAAATGAGAACTTGGCCTGGGGCTCTTCAACTAGAGTTCAGATAAAGAATAATGTTTGATGCAAAGTAGGACTGATATAAGCTCTCTTTCACAGAGTATCTTGGCTATGTACTAATCAAAAGAATTAACACTTGCTCCTAATTGGCCAAAGTGGAAATGTCACTGAATATGTCATGAAGAGCATATCCTTTCAAGTAGCCTCAGTAAAAACACGTCCAGCGCCTATGTTATAAAGGCATGGTGCCAGGTAAAACAGACTCAAGAGTCATAAAAGGCATCCTATAGATCCAAGTCTTAGAAATCATAAGTTACATCCTTTTCCGCACAACTTTCCATCACCTGTATTTGTCTCTCTTTTGCCAAAATTGCTGTAAGGAATTATTTTACTTCAGAAAATTAATATATGAGCAATATTCTAAAATTATTTGATTATGTTCACCAACTATTTCTAGCTTTGCATAAATAAGAAATTATATCCAACCTCTAACCATCTTTCCCTCCCTCCACTTTCACCTTTTTCTGTCCGGCCTCCTGCTGAGAGCAGATTTGCCCCCGAGCAGGGAGCACGGGCCGGACAGCTCAGTTCTTTATGGGGACAGACTGCCCGAAACCCAAGCCGCTCTCAGCCGCTGGCTACCTTCGGCAAGCATAAGGTTTATCAGCTCTTTTTAGTGATTATCAGCTCTTTTGAGTTCAGATCTTTTGCTTGCTAAGGCACCACTGGTTGGCCGGCAGACACAGGGTGAAAGAGGAGAAGGCTGCTCTGGAGTTCCACAGCGATGTTTATTGGGGGTCTGTGAAGGGTTCCAGCGACGGCTCTTCTGACCAGAATGGGCTAGAACAGCCCATTACATAGGGCAAGGGGGGGATCAGAAATTGTCCAATAGCAGGGGTTAAGGAGAAGTGACCTATGGGGTTACAGAGAGATAAGCTGGGATCCAAAAGGCAGAAGAGAGGGGCTTCTTTTGCTATTTCACCGTGACTTGGTGTTTTAAGCCTCTTCCCTCCATGGGGCCCTAGCAAGCCCGGAGCTTGCTACCTTTCCTTTTAAAATCACAAATTTTCCTTTGCAGTACTTCCTGCTACAGATCTTAAAATATATCCCAGACACAAAATGTACCTTCCCTCTTCTACACCCCAACACATTCCATTAGTGAGAGGAGAAGCTGACTCATGCTCTGATGATTGATGCATCTCCTGTATCATGCAGTCAGGAAACTTGATGTGCAGCATTACTAAGAGAATGTTTATAATCTGTTTACTCCATTTTTTGGCTAATCCAGCTAAATTTGCTGATCCTGTTGAAATGCATAAAGCCCTTTGCCTGAGTTACCTTTAACTGAGTTATTCTTTGTTTTATTGTGAGGACAATAATGTCATTTAAGCCCCAGAGTGACATATTCCAATGTCAAAGGTGACTCCCCATTTCTACATATAAATCCAAGCATACATAAACCAGGGCTCAGCTCTTAAGAATTACTTCAGGCCCCCAAACAAAATCCCTGCCATTTACCTTTTGTAATTAATGTTCATTACTCTTCTTAATTAAAATATTCAATTAAATTAATTCTATTAATGGTACTGTGTTTGTTATTCAATGTCATAAATAAAATACACTTTCAGGGAATTACATCAGTGCTTTTTCCCATTAGCTTTTTTTATTCTCTAGAAAGCATCTATTCCTCAAGTGGTCTAAATCTGCCACTTTTTCCCCATTCATGTCTGCTTTGGTGCTACCATTGTAACCATCCATGGGGAGCCATGGAAGAGCTTGGGGGTGATGCACAGAATCACCACCCTTCTCCCCAGGCCCTCAGCATCTGTACCTCCAATTTAATCCTTGCCTTTCACGCTTTGCTGCTCTTGGCTGGGTTTGTCAGGCACAAACAGGCTCAGCACAATTCCCTTCCCTCCACCCCATTAACAGGCTTGTGGCAAAGGTTTGGCTCATACAGGATTTCATTGATGGTAAAAGCTGTTCTGCATCTCTCCTCAGGAATCACAAACCTTTTCTCTCAAAGCAAATCAACTGAGCACTAATGAAAACCAACCTTTCAGTACTAAATGTCACAGCTTTAATTGAATCTCTCTCATTTCAGCAGGGTCTTTCAACAGCTTTGTGGACTCAGTGAGCTGATGAAAACTTGAGCTGGAAAAAGAGATTAGTGTGGCTACTGGCCAGGACAGCCCTCCTGCATGATATGTGCCACATCATTGTGTCAAGACAGGATTGATCCAAACAACAACATCCTTCTTGTACGAGTGTGGCTATTGTGTAAAAAAAGCCACATGACTACATTTAAGCGCAAGGTTGTGTTTGCATCTGGTGAAATTCTGACTCCTGGAGCAAATCCCAGCTTATATGAGCAAGGTAAAGCTAATGCTACATCTATATTAGCTCAGCAGGTAAAACTGCAAAAATCAAACCAGTTTTCAGGTATACTAATTCTCAAAACCATGAAGGGACAGGAAGGGCCATTTCAAAACCTAACACAGGATCTCTGTGCTTAAAATCTTCTTAGCCTTCCAATTTTACCCAATGGCCTCCTGAAGAAAAGTTATCCCTACCTACAACAATTTGATTCCATTACGCTCCGGGGAAGTGAGGTCTACAGCAGTATTGCTGATTCATTTGTCCTTCATCCTACCATCCTTTGGTCTTTGGAGCCTTCTGTCTGGAGCAGGAGGGACACAACTCCGAGAAATGGCACCATCTTCCCCAACCTGGAGCAGATTCCTTCTCAGGAATGTGAGTCAGTGAACTGTCCCTTAAACCTGCTTCACAGCAGCATTGAAAGGTTATGGACATAAATAAGGTTGAAAAAAAAAAACACTGACATTTATTTATTTCCCTAAACAGAGCACTTCCTGAAATTAAATATTCTTATTAGTGTAATTGTGAACCAGACACCTAGAAATTTTTACAAGGGCGTGTAGTGACAGGAAGCAGGGGTGTCTTTAAACTGAAAGAGAGAAGATTTAGATTAGATGTTGGGAAGAAATTCTTTACTGTGAGTGTGGTGAAGTCTTGGTTCAGGTTGCCTAGAGAAGTTGTAGATGCCCCATCCCAGTAAGTGTTCAAGGCCAGGTTGGGTGGGGCTTTGAGCAGCCTAGTCTAGTGGAAGGTGTCCCTGTCCGTGACAGGGGCATTGGAATCAGATGATCTGTAAGGTTCTTTCCAACCCAAAGTGTTCCATGATTACTGAATCAGTAGCAATTGTGGAGCTGAATCTGCTCCACAGAGTGGCTGCTTTGGCTCCTGAGTGCCCAGGTGGGACAGGGCACCCCTTTCTCTTTGTGACAGTCCAGGATTTCCCATAAACCTTACCTCACTACAGAGCAAACCATAAACTTTTTCTTTCTTTTGCATGAGCAAAACCCCCTCATTTTATTTAAATCTCCACTGAAAGACCTGATGTAACTCAATTTTTAATGTTTTTTACACATTAAAAACATTTTCAATGTTTTATGCTCATACTTTCTGAATTTCAAAGCAGATTTCTTGTTCTTTGCAGGCTCTATTCTCTTTGAGGTGAGTATTCACCTCATTGTGTAGTATTCACCTACAGTAAAGAGCTGGAGCTCTGATCTTACAAGCATTTATCACCTCCTTGGGATGCAGGTTCCAATGTTATTTGTATTTTTGACCTAACAAATGTCGAGTTCTGTCCACATTCAAGACCTTGCTCCCTCTGTGTGCATGGCTGATCTAAGGGGGTCCTTTCATTTTTCAGTACATTGTCTGCTGGTTGAGTCTTGAAGAATGAGAGGCATTTACAATGTCAGGTTACTGAATTTTGAACATGAAAAAGCTCAGCATTCAGTCTGCCTCTGAATGAGTGAGTAGCAAAGGAGGAAGGTAGGAAAGAACTGGGGTTACAGGAATCACTCTTTGTCTCTTTTCTGCTTGATTTCCATTTATTCAGTTATTTCACCTAGAGCAGAATTTAACAATAGAGGGGAGTGAGGGAATGTCAGGACCATATCTATGTTGATCAAGTAGATCATCAAAACTTCTTAGCACAATAGCTCCCCTGGGTAACAGAGTAGACACAATTGACTAGGGCTCCCAGGACAGCTGGAAACCCAGTGACTCAGGAAATCTATAGTTGAGGCTGCTATTGGGGAAGTTGTCCAGGACTTTATGAATGAGCTGAACAAGTTTCTCATCCTCCATCCACAGAAAGGTGGGATGAAGGGCACTGCTCGTCTTGAAAGAGTGGTTTCCCCACTGCCTTCAGCGCTGTTTCTCTCCTGCCATCCCCTTGGTCTGCTGGCGGCCTCCCTCAGTGTCCCTTGGAGATTCAACTCTCTTTGAAGGCTGGCAGCCACTTCTGTTGGCACAGCTGCTCCAAGGAACCTCATTAGGAACACAGCTTCCATGACTGTGTCTGTCATTACTTTCCACGATAGGTAAATGCGTTTTCCAGGTGCTTGTTGAAAATAAGGCTCTGGTCTTCCTATCAGGCACCACTCTCAGCACTTTACTGCTCAGCTCAGCTCTTCTCTGCCTTCTCTCAGCTGCTTCAGATAACAGCCCAGTCTTGACTTTTTCTCAGGTTGAAACTGGGTGTGCACCCGTGGTGCTGTCCTGCAGTGCTCTTGCTCAGACTTTGACAAATTTGTTTTGCCATTTTCATAGCCACAAAGAATGCTGATGTCAAAAATAATTTCTAAGCATGCCATTTCAACAATGCCAAGTCTTTCTGAACATCTGCCTACTAGGTAATTTTTGTCTATTACATCCCATATCTTCAAACCTCTTTAGGATTTACCTTTACAGACACTGCAGCATTGTGGAAGTAAACACTCAGTGACAACTCAAGCTCTGTTCATATGTGCATAAAAGGAGAAACTATCAAATTGAAATAACTCAGACCTTTTGACAATGTGGAGAAATACCTGCAAAAACCATGCTGATTTTAACATTTTCTGAACTACAGACTGAGCTTTCTAGTGCAGAATACACTAGTAACCCCAGAAAGTAATAAAATAAACTATGCCAAACAATTTTCTTTGCAGAAGGCCATGTCAGGATGTGATGTCAAATGTCCCTAAAATAACACATGCAATATCCATTTTCCTCCTGAGCTGGGAACTGCTGGCTCCTGGAGGGGAGAGGAAGGACTGCGCAGGGGGACTTCTTGCTGGAGACTGATTAAACAGTTGCTTAACTGCTGAATTGAGAAAAACGACCCCAAACCATCCTTGGCAGAAAGAAAAAAAGGAAAAAAAGAACATTTTTGGCATGCATAAAGATACCTAAATATACAAAATGTTGCTGTAAAAATTGGTAAGTGAAGACATTATAATGCCAAGGTACCCTGTATCTATCAGAAAAACAAGGGTAGCCCCCTGCTACAATTGTGCAAATGAAAGCTTTAATTTTTCTTGTTTTGTCCTTCCTGATGCCTAATAAATCTTGAAAATCAGCCATTTACAGCGATTCACAAGCTAGGGAGGAACAGTGCAACTGGAACCCCATATACACAGAAGACTTGGTGAGGAAGCACTAGAAAGAAACACAGATATGAGATCTTTTGTTTGAGAGAATATTTTCTTACAGATATTTGTCTAGCTGCAGTTGCTAGAGATGTTATTTATTACATGAACATACCTAAAAATCTGCTAGAAATGTTAGACAGCTGTCACAGTGTTCAGATTTGGGATGTGAGAGTGTAGCATGGGTTTTATATTCATCTGAGCAAAATGGCTGAATAACATTCTGCAGTGGTACAGCATATAAATAATTCAGCTGCTCAGAAGGCTTTATAAATAAAATAAATAAATAAATAATAAAATATTAGAATAAAATTAGAAATTATTTAACACCACTTTTTAAATTGTAATTAGACCAACTAGCCACTCCTAAAGTCCTATATTTTTTCCTTGTATCTCTCTTTTTTCATCAATGATAAATGCAGGATTTTTCCTTCAGGCGTTAGTGTGTTTGTTTTGACATTGATAAAACCAAACTCTTTTGTTAATTTTTAATTGAATGAGCAGAATATGTCCTTCTGTCTTTGTTGCTGCAGCTTCCTCCAGCATTCACTGTATGGTAACAGAGGAAGAAAAATAACTCTGTGTCAGAAATGCAGATCGTGAGTATTTACCAATGTTGCCAGATAGTTTAAGTTCTAACTTTCTTTGCTTAAATGTTTAGACTCTTAGAGAGTGGGCACTATATTTAGATAAAATACTGCTTCCCTTCTATTTTTGTGGGGTGTCAGCCTAAAGTTACCCCTCTGATTTACTAAGTTGTTAAACACCAGCTGGTGTTAAAAATCATGTTCACACAGCTCTACCAGAAGTGGTTCAAATGGCTGTTGTCACCTGGAAGCATTTTTCTCCAGAGCTGAAAACATTAAATTTGTGTGAGCACTCCAGGCTGCTTCACAGCAAAGTAACCATAAATTAACTTAAATCACCTTCAGTGTCAGAGGTCAGGGGAGAATTGGCATAAGGTGAGAACTGCCAAAAGGCAAGATAAATTACAGCCTGCAATTACCTTACATTTTTTTAAGTTACATTGAATAGAAAGTGCTTTTTGAGCCATAGCAATTAAAAGAGGAAAACAAAATATATAGGGTCACCATTATGGGGAGAGAGGGGCAGCTTGAAAACATTCCAGGCATGGTCCCCACCTAAATGCTTAAGATTTGTTTTTTTAGTGGAATACATCTGGAGTATGATGATAAAGGCAGGGTGAATGGTCAGAAGCAGGCTATGGAAAGAGAAATCAGAGGACAGACTAAAAATCTGTTTCATGAAGAAGGGCATAAGTCCAGTTTATGCAAAAAACTGGCTTCAGAAATGGTGATACCAAGAATCTCAGGTAAATTTCTTGTGCTGGGAGAGGTGATTGAGAAAGTGAGCCAGGCAATTGAAAGCGCAGCTTAATATTCCTGTACAAGTGGCTGTGGACATTATTTATTAGCACACAGCCAGTCTGCGTCGCTCTGCTGCGCTGAAGGTGACCCAGCTGTGTCCCTGCCTTTGCACAGGCTCAGCAAAAGGCTGCCAGGGGCACAGGGTATCCTGAGTCCACGTTCTCCTCGTGGGCGTCCTGCTGTTGTCTCAAAGGATGCACTGGCATGAAATGATAGGCCAGGAGCATACGGCAACTGTGGTGCCACAGAGCAGATTGAAATTGCCGCTAGGAGAAAAAGGCAATGAGGAGGAAATGAGGATAGCTGCCAAATATACTGACTAGACTGAGCACAGGAAAACACCCCAACAAATCTCCTTTATGTGGTTAATAATGTCCCACTAGATAAGCTTTTACAGTTCCATTGCAAAAATGTCAAATATCAATTTATTTGTATAAGGCACTCACCGAGGTACCTCATGTATTTCCTGAGAAGCTGAGGCTCACTGTGCTGCAGCCTGCAGCATGACCTCTTGGGGTTGTCATGGACCAGTCTTGTGTTTTCCATTTATGACCACATATCACAAACCAGAGAGACCAACATTACCCTGGCAATGCCTTGTACAACCTTGTATAACTGACAATATTATGACGCATTGGAAAATAAGAATAGCAGCATTTGACCATAAGGTATTAAATAGTAGGGCAAGTTGCAGAGCACACAAACCACTCCTGATCTCCTTTCTCTTTCCTTGTTCTGCCCAGTTTTTCATGCACAACAAGCATGCCTGCAGCCCAGCCTCAGCTGTCATGGGACCTTCTGTGCTCTTTGTAGGAGTAACTATTGATTTTAGGATCGTAGAAGATTGATCACTGCTGAGTCTGTGTGTGGGACTGAGGTAACAAAATCTAATTTAGAGATGTTCCAGGCAACCTGTGATGGGATCCCTTAGTTATTAGTGAAAAGCATTATTTTGTTTCCATTTTTCAGGTAATCACTTTTATCTATCACAAAGTTTGTTTTCATTTATCCCACTCCCAGAGGAGAGTTGTGTTTAGTTTCTTATGCTGGCTGATAAACATGTGCATATCTATCTATCTATCTATCTATCTATCTATATATATATATACATGTTACGTATATGTATGTATACATGCATATTTATATATACATGCATTGCTTTTTTCCATTGATTCAAAGCAATTTAAAAATGTGCTTTGTAGCTGGAACAAGAGATTGAAGAAATTCCTTGAGCAGTTTTCCTATAAAATTTCCTTTTTTACATAAACTGGTTTTACTCTTTTTCAACATGCATTTCAATGACATTTTAAAAGTCAGAATGTACCATTTTGAATTTTTTTAAATGACAAAGTATTGAAACTTTGAATGATACTCCTTTTGAACTGCAGTAAAATACTGTGTGCTGAAGATTTGGCTGCAGTGGGAATAATGAAACAAAAATAACTGTCTCCGAGTATTGTGGCAATACTTTGCAGCTATCTTTATTATGTCAAAAAATAAGGAAAGATAAACCTGCC
>JAYDZK010000001.1:47366527-47381290 GCA_034509185.1 Euphonia xanthogaster
AACAACACTGACAGAGTCAGAACACAACCTGACACCCTGTTGGTCAGGGTGTTGGTAGCAGTCCAATTGGAAATGTGGCTGCTGTCCTCCTGAGTGTCAGGTGTGGTTCTCTTGGAGCAGGGATCCTGGAGAAGGGTGTAGTCCTCCTCTGAAGATCCAGTGGAAGAGGCAGCTGCTGTTCTTCTGGGGATCCAGTGGAGAGGCCATGCTGGTGTTCCAGAACTCAAGACTATATCCAGGTAGGAATGCTTGGCTCCTCCCTCTGGGCAGAGCATCTCACAATGGAATGCTGTAGTTCTTAGCAGTCATGCAGTGACATTCAATGGCCTGTTGTCAGCAGATATGTTCCTGGAGGGAAGATTGGGTGTGGAAGGGATAAAGAAAACTGCCCAGTTAACAGAAGACAGCTGCCATACAGATGGCAAATAGAATACAATTTGCTTGGCAATCCAGGACATAGTGTCTCCCAGAAGACATTTCAAACATATTTTTCAGAAGGAGATATTGCACCACCGCAGCACTTCCAAAAATTTTCTTTTATCGTTTTTTTGGGAAAAGATGCTGAGGATTAGTCACAAGCTGGGACATGACTGCAAAAACATTTGGAAACTGCCGGTAAGCTACTGAATTAGGGAGTTTTTCCCTGGCCAGCTGTGATGCCTGTGTAATTTCAGTGTGAAGCATGTTATCATGTATGAAATGGCATCTAATTCTGCCACAGTCTATTTATTTGGGGAGTAATGCTAAGCTTGTTCGGAGAATATCCAGAAAAACATTTCCTTTACTTCTCCCCAGCAGCTTGCTACTTTCTCATCTGAGTTACCACAAAGCTGTGGAAGACCCTTTGTAGAATAACAGACAATAAAGACAGTAGATACTAGATAAAACAGAAGAGCAAGGAGCAGCAATGAGGGTGAAGCACACAAGAAACGCCACTTATCCAAAACGTGCAGGGTGACTGGTGCTGAGCAGGACAGGCATGTGAGACCAGCAGGCTGCTGAGAGACCTTTCTGGCTAATGAAATAGTTCCCTCCCTTCTCAATCTGTTCTCTACTGCCTCGCAATTACCACAACTCCACACAGAGGAACTGCCCAATCTGCATAAGCTTACTCAGCAACACTTGCTGCCAGCATCCCAGAATGGTGGGACTCCAGACAACTTCAGAGGGATCAATTTTCTCTGTTCCTAAGACATGCAACAGACAGTGACCAAGACATGGTGCAACGGATTCACATTACTAAAGTGACAGGAGCACTAAAATGATTTAATGGCTGGAAAAGTTCCTAACTGGTTGCAAAATGTATCAATTTGACATCAATGTTCTTAAACATGTATTTTAAATTAGGTGCTTTTGAGACTGAAGTGCTTTTGAGTCGCAGTACAAGTTAAACAGCCTTAAAAGAAACACTTAAAAGGCTTATAGATCAGTGTTTAACCATAAGAATTTTCATTTAATTTATATGTGGGCTTGAACCAAAACCTCAACATCATATTTTGCATATCCTTAAACTTAATCCCTTTTTATTTGAATTTCAGTGGCCTTCTGACTGTTTGTATCATTTATGAGCCTGCCCTCAAAAAAGTTGTGTTGGCAAAATTGCAGTGAGGTATTTCTTTTTAATAAATCTTATGATGATTAAAATAATATTGTTTTAAAGTATAATCAAGTACTGCTAAGGAGATACCAATGTGCCTGTCTGTATTTTGGGTATGTGACTTGGAATGCAAAAATTGCCGTAACACCATGTCATGCTGCAATATGCAATAACATCAAAGAGTTAGTAAAAGTTTTACATAAGAGAGTTTCTTTAGGAGAGTGGGAGCTCATTGAAGTTTTCCATCAGAAAGAATAGTCTTTCTGTAGACATTTCTGACAGGAAAATCCACATGACCTACAGCATGTGTAAATTTTCATTGTCCCTGCCTGCCTCAGGTATTTCAAAATTCTGTGCTCATAATCCCATTTCTGCATTGATTCAGCTTTCCATTACATGTCCATGAAATAATTATAATAAATACATAAATTTAGAATTAGTTATATAAATAATTAATTATAAAATTTCATCCTGCTTGGCATATGCACCGTTTCTCAATAAGCTTAACCATATAGGAAATATATATTCATCTGTGCTATTCCATTACTTAGCTCATTTGGGGTAGGAATAGAGTCTGACACAGATGCTGAATTTCTTAGAGGGTCCAGTTTCCATCAATTTGAATTCCTAAACTATCTAGTAGATTGGATTGTAACATCTCAGAAATTCATTTGGCTCTCAAAAGAGTATTAGTACTGTAAGGGGAGGTTATGTTGTATTTCTGAAACACAAAAGAGAGAATGAATCTCTGCTTCAAACAAAAAATATTATGCTGTTATAAATCTGTATTACCTTTCAGTGCATTCATGGTTTTACTTCCACAATTACCTGAGGCTGATTGTAAATAGCCAAGATTTACTCTCAGAAGACTTACAAACTGAAAACTCCAGCCAGACAAGTCACAGCCATCTTTCTTTGGACTTTATGATCTACACATTGGAAATCTGACTTTATTATGCCTTCCTTTTTTCACTTTGTACTCTCACTTGCACTTTGTAGTCATATTGTCTAATAAAACCACAGGAATTCTGCAATCCCCACCAGTCCGGGTGCAGGACTTTTACTTGCCAGCATTTCATCCTCTTCACTGCAAGGCACCATGACAAGCATACATCTTTACAAGGAAGATTGTCAGGAGTAAAGACTTAATTTTTTTTCTGAAACTCAGACCAAGAATAAAAATATTACATAGAATCACAGGCTTATAGGATGACTCAGGCTGGAAGGAACCTTAAAGATTATCTAGTTCCAGCACCCCTCCAAAGGGCAGCAACATCTTCCACTAGACCTGGCTGCTCAAATCCAATCTGGCCATGAACCCTTCTGTGGATGGGGCATCCACAACTTCCCTGGGCAACCTGTTCCAGTGCCTCACCACCCTGGCAATAAAGTATTTCCTCCTAATATCTAATCTAAACCTGCCCTCTTTCAGTTTAAAGCCAATCCCCCACTCGTCCTACCGCAACTCACCTTGAAGAAAGGTCCTCTCCAGCTCTCTTGTGGGTCCCTCTCTCCTGATGAGATAAATCTTCTCTTTCCAGCCTGCAAGGCAGTGAGGGTGTTCTGAAAGGGCCTGTCAGGCTTTGGGGAAACCCCCTTCCTCTTGTAGGCTCTGGGTGTTGCAATCTTCCATTCTTCTGTGTTACTGGCCCCCTCCCTCCCTCCTGTGTGTGCTCTTGGGGCAGTTTTAGGCTGTTTGACTGAGGCTGTGCTTGTACCCATCTATCCAACATTTTCTCAGATTCCCTGGCATTATGCAGCCCTCTCACCATGTCCTGCAGCTCAGCCACCTGCAGCAGGAGGTCCTCCACTGGGCACCTTTCGCTGGCAGGTCTGCTGACTGCCCCTGCCCCAGAAGACAGGTCTTGGCACCTCTGCAGCCTGAGGTCTGCACAGCAGCCTCTCCCTTCAGCAGCTCCCTCTGCGTGGTGGCATCAGCCACCACCAGATCCCCCAGCCATTGCTGCAGCCTGTGCTCCCAGACAAGAGAAAGCCAGTGGAAGTTTGGAAGAAGATGTGATGTTGTTTGTTAAATTAATCTGCAATCATTCATATTTGTCTCATTAAACAGAGGGTATAAAATCCCCTAAAACAGCAAAAGATTTGTTAATGACGTAATTGTCGTCAGGATCTGGTTCATAGCACACGGCAAATGCTTCACAAAGCAATGAAACAACAGGGGCAAGAGGGGACCTTTCATGCAGTGAATCATAATGGTATTGATTGCTGCAGTAATTTATCATACTTGCCTTGCTCCTGGCATTTGCTCATTGATGGATTCTGTTGGCAAAAACAAAATACTGATAACTTGTTATCATGGAAATTTGCAGAATATCTAATTGGTAAAAAATACAGCACATTCTTGTGTTCAAAGCCATGCAAAACAAGAAAGACCACAAATAGAATAAAGTCATTTGTTTCATGGATATCCAGCAGAGGAAGTATCCCTGCAGTTCACTCATAGCCATTTAAAAAATATAGATTACTAATATACACAAACTGAAAATAAAACAACTAGGAAGAGAGAAAAAATTCAGCTCCTTATATAAAAAAGGTACAGTTAATGATTTATTTACTGTGAATTGATTTTAAAATGTCCATATTTCTTCTCTTTTTTATCTTCTGACAGAGTTACCTTCATAAGGACTTTTCACATGGACCTAAACTTCAGGTTTGATAGATCCAAAGCTCTTCTAAGTGCTAATAGTCTTCTTTGAACTCCAAAGAGTATATATGGACAGGGGGGTACTGTATTAATTTATAAAGAAGAGTAAAGGAAGACCTAAAATATATCAAAACATAAACAAGTAAACCAGGGACTAGGTTTTAAAGAAGAGGTTAGTAGCTGAAAAAATTAAGAAATTATATCATTGCTTTGTGTCTTTTATAACAAAATAATTCCATCTTACAGAATTTTAGAAACTAATACAATAGAAATACAGGGTTGTTACTAACAGAGAATACAGTGGCTGCAGCAGTCACTGTGCCATTGTCCCTGTGACATAAAAAAGGATCTTTGACAGGTGTGTCTATTCAAGAAGCATGTTCCTGTTCATTTTTCAGTAGAATGGCAAATTGTTATCATTTTGAATGCTGGAAATAATTACTACGTAAACTATTTGTAACCATAACCTTGTTGTAGAGCTATGCAATTTAGGAAAAAAAAAATCTTGTCATGGTTTACCTCCATTTCCTTTGAGTACTGAACTATGTTGAGAATAGTAGGAGCAACTTAGTCTGTTGCTCTTTTAACAGACTTTGATAAAAACAGGTTTTCTTAATATTTAATGAACACTTCCTTTCTTGCTACTTTTTTCTTTAAGCAAAATTACGTGTCTCATGTATTGTTTGTGTCTTTTCTGCTCTTTTGATTCAGTTTCTCCTCAGTTATTTATGTTTTGTGATTTCTGATCTTGCCTGTGGTTCTGCAGCTTTTGTTTTGTAGGGCAGTAACAACCATCACTAGCAGAAAACACCAGTAGTAGTTTTCCACACCTTGAGCTTCTAAAAGAAAAAGATTTTAAAAACCCCAAAAAGCAACCAATCAACCCTCAATGAAAAAAACCCTGAATGCTGGTAAAAGGTGGATTTGGAGTTCACAAACAATATCCAACATAACTGTTGGCTAAGTACTGATGATATACTGAGAAGTTCACTGGCACATTCTCACAGTACATCCAGGTAGTTGCAATAGTTAACATTGTACTAAAAATAACCCTCAGACT
Source organism: Euphonia xanthogaster (assembly GCA_034509185.1). Taxonomy (NCBI): domain Eukaryota; kingdom Metazoa; phylum Chordata; class Aves; order Passeriformes; family Fringillidae; genus Euphonia; species Euphonia xanthogaster. The sequence goes on from JAYDZK010000001.1 coordinate 47,371,850, forward strand.
TTGTTATAACAGTGCTGACATGATTTACCAAGACAGCTCTGGCATTCTGTATGGGATAAGTGCAGCCATATCCTTGAACTCTGGTCACAGCCTAGTAGGAAAGCCTACCAGAGAACTTTCTTGGTTTTCTTATTTCTGCTTTTCTAAGAGAAGCAAGAAATCCATAGCCTGATTCTGTTGTGCCTCCTAAGTCTACCTTCCTCTTTACTTTTTAATTGCCTCTTGTAACTATTGCCTTTTATGATACTGTCTACCTTCTCATCTTTGAGAAGTAGTGAGAAAGGAAGGCAAACTCTTTTATCCAAAGTGGCAGGCTGTTAACTCCATTCTGCAGTGAGAGAGGCTGTTTGCAGTGGGTGTTTTTGCAGGGCTCATGCTGTGCCCCTAAGGTGTGGCTATATTCCCAGCTCATCTTCCCCTTCCCTTTTCACAGCCTTGCTTAAACATGACGCTCCCCTGGTGCACTGCCATACATACAGGTGGGAAATGCTTTGAGGGAAGTGTTTCCCTCTGTCTTGCTTTATGAAGTGCACAGGACATTTCTGGATGCTTTTTGTAACAACAAGAATTATTATTTGTGCATAACTTTAGGACCCAGACTCTGATCATTTACTATTCACTTTCAGTACATTTATTATCTGTCTGATAGATGAACAGGATTTCCACAGCAATCTATCAAACCATGAAGATTTGGTTTTACTCTTATCAAAATAAGACTTTCTGCTGGCCTCAAATGGCGCAGGATCAGGCAATACAGCCTTGGAAACATTCTCTACCACTGTATTTGAGCTGAGTGAAACACTTAGATTTATAAAACTCAGTAAGCAAATACTCTATAAAAACAAAGAGCACAAGGGCTCAGTCCTGCAAGGATTCGAGGGCTGTGGTTTTGATCCAACAAAGCACAGAAGTTTGTATTTAGCTTTAAGATAGTTATGCCCCAGGGTATTCCTATGCACTTTGAGTTAAATACCTGTTTAAGTGCTTTACTGGCCAGAGCATTTTTGGCATCTTTTAAGGCTGAGTTCTTACATAAGACTTCCCTCTGAGATCTCAAAGCATTTCACAAAACCCACAAAAGACAATTCTTCAAAATAATAAGGTAAAATACTGTTGTAGGACAGAATATTGTATTATTCCCCTGAGCAGGTATAAGATTCCCATCCATAACTACCTCTCCCAGTTTTCTAAATCTGTGATACAAAAATATTGTCTATTTTTTCTCCATTTACTAAAAAATACCCTTCTCCAGTAAACACTGAAATGAATGAGTCATGTAGGAAAGGCAGGTTTTAAAGTAAGCTACAATGATGAAAATCCCTAGCTACAGGGGTTTTGGGGTGTGTTTTGTTTTCTCATGAGAGCATGCAGAGGGATGGGGTTTATTTCCTTATCTGGGAAGAATTGAAACAGTATTAAGATAAACTAAAGACCATTTATAACAGAGGCAGTAAAGTGCCTTAAGAGAAATGACAAGGAACTGAATAAAATGTCCTCAGGTACATCGGGCAGAGCATCTCCACCAGGTCAAGGGAGGGGATTCTCCCACTCTGGTCTGCCATGGTGCAGCCTTGCAGTAATATGTGTTAATACTGCACAGAAATCCCACTCTAGATAAGTATGTTATAACAACATCAAAAGACCCTACCTAATTTCTTTGTGCAAGCAGTTCAAACACATATGGAGAGTTAAAATGTATTTTAAAAAAACTCTGCAGCACATGTGCCCAAGAAAGACAAGAAAAAAAATATTATAATTTTTCCTCCTTTCCTAGAAGGAATCTCTCCCTACTAGTAGGAGTCCCTACTGGACTAGTTGTTTGCCTGAAAAGCTCAGTTCACCTCAGGACACAGAACTTAAATTTCTGAGTTGAATGACAGCAAGGCAATCACTTGACCTCTCCTATATGCGACACAAATATCCATCCTGACCCAAACTGTAAGAGCTGTGATAGAAGAATCTTGCCCTGTTCAGTTCAGCCAGACTTTGAAATCACTGGGAATTCTCAAGGCCACCTAATGTTCCCTAGTTCCTCTGTCCCCTTCCCTCAGGACTCTGTGTAGCCTCAGGACAGAGAAGAGGGGGAGAAGTCCTTGCCCTTCATTCATGTGGCCCTCAGCTGAAATCACCTCCCAGAGCTGGATGTGAAGGGGCAGGCTGAGGATAGGAAAGACAGCAATGGAGCATCATTGCCTCTGTCTGCCTCCAGGCTCCCTGATCCTGCCACTGGAACACTCCAATATTCAAATGTAGAACAGCTCTGCAGTACATCACTCTGGCTGCTATAGGGGTCTTCATTGACTGTGGGGAAATGTCTCAAAGATGTGTCAGGCAGCTACAGAAGGGTTTCTTTTGTATAGGTTGCAGTAATAAAGGAGTATTATGGCTGTTCTCCATGCCTACTAAAGCTAGAAGGAAAAATCATTACCTTAATTTTCATAAATGGAGGTATCAGGCAGAGATGAGAGAAAACCTTCTTTTTTAAAGGCTAACATAGAAGAAAGTGCTTTAAGAAAGATAGTAAAATCCCCAGCCCTGGATGATTGTGATTCAGCCAAGTATCTCTCAGAAGAGATGTAATCTTACTTGATTACTGGAGCATATAAAAGATTCATTTTAGGTCCCTTTCACTACACATTTCTGTGATTTTTATGATTTGACAAAGCAATGGTAATTAAACCACTAGCTTTTTGCTATGATCTGCCAGATGGATCTAGTAATAAATCACATTCCCTTTGGCATCCTTTTCTCAGCAATACAGAATTTAAATGAGAGCTGACCTAGTTTACATATTCAGCATGAAAATAATTTTGCCTATTTAAAAGGTGAACCTATTTCTAATAATGTGCTATTTAATTCTGCCGACATAATTCCAATGGCTCAGTTTAAACATGGAGAATATTTTTATTAGCATTTTTAACATCTCTGTCATTAATTTCCAAAGCCAGAGCATTTTCACAATACCTCTGGCATTAGTAGAATGAGGTCTTAGTTGATCCTAAAGACTACAAGCACATGTTACTGTTTTACAATGATTTATGTAGTTTCTCTCCTCCCTCTCTCTTTCTTCTTGCCATTCCCAGTCACTCAGCTCTGCCATGAGAGATTCATGCCTCCCCAACTGCTGGGTGCTTTATAACCATATTTTGTTTGTTAAAACTTTACAATCATGGATTAAGGTTTACATTTACATTTCACTGGATGGGTGAAACGCACACAAGGTGCATACATGCAGTGCTCTGTGTCACATGCAAACAACTGGTGTAGTGAGCTGTGTGGTGGTGGCCTTCTCTTCTGCATTTAAACTCAGGTACCTTTCAGAAAACAATTTTGTTACTTGTCTTATTTTATGAGCATGTCATATTCCTCCAGCACAACATCACTTTGGATGAAAGATAACTTTATGCTGGGAAATGAGACAATTTTTCTTTCAGGATTCTTGAAATGTAGAGATCATGCTACAGGCATTAGGGACAGTTTGATAGAGTGTCTAGTCTGACATTATATCCACAAAATGTGCCATATTTTGATGTCCCTGATAAATCACAGTGTACTCTTTTTTTCTCTCTCTATTTTATGAGAATACTTTTTGAACAATGCAGCTTTGGGATTTGCGGGTGAACTGCAATGAACTGAATTGAGAGTCATCCTAAGTATATGAGCCAACTGAGGAAGAAAATAACAGTTTAGAATGTATTTTTATGGAAAAGATATGAACCTTTGTTCATACCTTGGTTCTGGACCACTCACACTCACACTGGCTCTAAAAATGCTACAGTCTCAAATATTCACTTGCATATTGTCTTTAAGTATCTCCTGTTTTACACTAAGCCACTTAGATTCCTCTAACACGCTTTTCATAATTTCTCCTAACAGGTTTCAAAATCTTTCCAGTAATTTTTACCATATGTTAGGGGAGAAAGACTATATGAAACTTAACTAAGATGGCAATTACATCTATTCATGTTTCTCAGTCTCTTAAGCTTGGCTATGGAGTCACAGAAGCACACAGTCACCCACACGTCTGCAACCATTAAAGACTCAAAACATATGTATTGAGATTTCTTGTGCAACTGACACATTCAAGTAACGGAAATTTCCAGAAATTTATCGAAGTACAGCCAGGAATTCAGTCTGAGGCACTGTGAGGAAAAACCCAGGGTGGAGGTTTGAGCGAAGCATGATGCCTCCAGGAGCCCTGGAGGCCTCTTGCATTCTGCTCCCACACAAGCTCCATGAGATCTGACACAAACAGCCTGGCAGGAAACAGATACTGATTGCAGGAACTTGGTGGGCATCTACTAGTTGAAGCAGAAATTTTAAAGTAGATGGTTTCCTGTTTCTGCTGCATTACCCCAAATCCTGTACAGGAAACTGGATTTGACCCTGGACTTCTTTTGGAAAGGTAATATTTCCTCCTCCTAGAAGTTCAGTGTGCTCTCAGCTCAGTGTGTTTTCAGCATTTAAGTGATTCAGTGTGTCATTAAAGTTCTGTGTTCTTTTCTCTATAGGCCAGCTAGCTCTTGAACTGAGTGAGTGAACCTCTTCATCAAACAAAAGCAGGAGACCAGAAGGAAGTACAGCTGACAGCTGTACCACCACTCCAAGGCAAATAAGTGTTTAAGCACCACAATGGCCTAGCTTTTATTTTTTTTTAACAAAGTATTCTTGGTTGGTTTTTTTTTTTGTCTAGCAACAGAAGGCAGATTTTGCTCCACCAAGGAGCAAGGGTGGGGCAAGAAGTAAAATAGGAATACTAGAAAAGCCAGGAGCTGGTTCCCCTCCAGACTTTGCTGTCATAAATAAATACTCTTTGTGGCTTCACTTTTGTTTGCCAAAGGTATTTTTCCTTTTCTGTTATTATTTTTATCATCCTTTTTGCTACAAGAAGTATGACCTACAGAGTCTATACTGAAAAGGGTTCAGTGTATGTTGTCCTGCTGCACCATGAGAAAGCTCCCATAGAAGTGTTGCAAGTCATTGTACTGGCAATGAACTTTGAGCAATTTCTGAAGGACAAAACCATTAATGTTGCATGACTTTGGCTGCCTTTTTTATTTATTTGGGTTGTTACTTGGAAACTTTTGAGACCATCTTTTAACCACTTTAATATATTTTGAGATGTGCAATGAGGGATTTCTCTGTAAAAGCTGACTGAGTTTAGATATAAAAAGAAAATGAGTAGCCTTGTTCACTTTAATGAGTACCGTGTGGCATTCTTAAGCCAACAAGGACAGCACTCCAAAGTGCCACCAGACTTTTAGCAATTAATTAAATTACTACACTAGTTCAGAATGGAGGAGAAAGAAATGAAACTTTGAGATTTTTAATCTAAGCAGAAAGTGCAATATTTGCTTTACATGAGCACACATGAAGATCCAAAGAGAATTTAGGCTGGCAAACTGACACATTCAAAGGAATTTAGGTGTCCATCAATGGTCAATTTTTAACTGTCATCAAATCCAGTCTTAAAAGAAAAGTCATGTTTAATTATTTGCTTGCTAGGTAAGTATTTGTCAAAAACTTGTGCAGTTAGGAAAACAAAATGATACATGAATAGAGAAAGTGTTTTCCTGAAAGGAATGATGAGCAGAGGATTTTAGATAGAGTGATTTTAATTACCACTTTTCTGATGTTCAACAACTTTGAAAATAGTGAAAGACTTGCTGGGAGTGAGGGAATTGTGACAGCCTTCCCTGCAAAACCGCCTAACAAGCCCCTGCTGATAACCTTTTCACTGGAACACACATCTTGCTTCTGTCAAAACAGAGCAGCTACAAATTACCCTCTGGGCTCATTTCCTAGGCTGTAAAGGAAAAATTAACAGAAGGACCAGAGGATAATTTACATGCGAGGGGTTCAGGGCTGAGCTTTATTAGTTATGTTTCTAAAAGTCAGACCAAAGGTGTGACACAGGATATTCCTGATGAACTGCCCAGCTTGACAGACTTGGCTCTTAGGTCCTCCAAAGGACTGAAAGATCTCATCTATGAATTTATTTATTTTCAAGTCAGACACACAGTCTCAAGGTACTTCATGTCAAAACAAATAACTATTGCTTACATTCACTGTAACTCAGCTCGTACTGAGAAAAGGGAACATAAAAATAAAGATAATATTACAAGAACATAATGTGCAATGAACCCACTTTCCAAGCAGGCAGCTGCCCACCCTGCAAGGGCAGTGCCTACCTTCTCACTTCCCCGTCTCCTTTGTGTCTCACACATTCACTTCATTCCTTCTTTGCAGGGAATTTCAGTCACATCTCCTCTTGAACCTTCTCTTTCTCATCTTAATCCTTGAGGAGCAGACTTTGCTGGGTGGAGCACTCTCTATTTGGGTTAGAGCAGTGGATTTTTTGCTAGTTTTTGGGTAGAAGGAACACAAATCTTGAAGCACAGGTGATTTGAGAGCTCATTTGAAAGCAAATGAACAACTTTCTTTTCTTTCAGAATTGTTTGTATACTTTATCCAATGCCTCTTGCAGCATAAACTTATGAGGACCATGATGACAACACACTGATAGTCCCAAGCTTTAGATAAATGTCCCTGATACTTCTCTCTCCTTCCTTTCCTTTCACTGCCAAGCAGACTTTGATTTTCTACATGCAGAGAAGCAAAACTTACTATCATGCATCTGAAATAAGGTACCCACACACCAGAAGGCTCAGGAGTTGAAATCTTCTCTGTCTCTCTTTTTAGAACCCTCGTGCTAATCCCATTGATTTTGAGTTCTAATTACTGAGCTCAATGTATTAAAAGCTGTGAATTGTCATCTGAAGGAGTCCAAATTTTCATAAAACTCATATGAAGCATTAATTATAGGTGCATCTCACTCTGAAAGGACATGACTTACATATTGAGTCCTGTACTATATAATTTCTGGCATAAGTGTTAAAGCATTACCATTTAAGGCCCTCATAAATCTGGGCTTCCTTGAAAAGAACCAGAAAAATTTCCTGGACAAATACCCAAGACCAGTACCAATTCTTATAGTCTCTAAAGTTCAACACATACCAACATCCTTCTTCTGGGATATAAATACAATATATCAGCTAGAGTTCTGGGTAGGTATAGAAGAAGTTGAAATCTAAAAGCAAAATAATACAACCCTCACCTGAGTCAACCACAAAGTTTGTCTTGATTACCTGACTTTTTAATTTCGTAATTAATCTAGTCTGTTTATTAAATTTTAATTGTCAATTCAGTTTTCTTCTTGAAGTGTTTCATCTTTAATTCATCGTTTTTGGCAATCTATTCATTTCCTCACTCTTCTTATTAAAATTCCAGAAAAACTATGTGAACCCAGCTGATGCTGCTGCAGTCAAATCCCAAAATAAATCTTAATCTCCAAAGGGTTAACCTCTAGTTAAAAAAATCCTGCCCACCAGGTGCTGCCACCAAAGAAAATTCTTGTTCCCAAGAGTTTCTTTCTAATTCTTAAAAATAAACTACACTCATCACCACAGAATATAAAATATTTTATTTTATTACTTTATATCAATAGCTTATTTTAATTTTGAAGTGTCTGGTGTCGTGAGCTATGCAGTTTCTCAGCAATTTGGTTTGATTCCAGATGAAGATATTTTTAAAACATTTAAATGTGTTAAATTTGTGGACAATTCCATTTTAAATCTAAGCATATGGTTCTATTGTGTTAAATCCCCCAATAATTCTTTAAATATCTCTTATCTTTCAGTTAATGTCACAAATGTTTTCACTTATTCTATAAAAATATTCCCCCATGTGTCATTCTGATTGTATTTTATTTCCTGTTGTAACTCACAAAACCTATAAATAATTTTTCATGTATCATCTTATTTCAACAAATGTCAGCAATAATATATGCAGAGAGTGTTTGGGGTTTTTTTTAATAATCACTCTATTTTTAATTTTCATTACATGCCTTCTTGGCAGTAAACCAAATAGCTTACACAATATTTGGAAAAGCATTACTGTGGTTCATACTGCATGTTTTTAATCACAACACAGCAATTGTAAGGAAAAAAAAAGAGCAACTTTTGTCAAAGCAGTTGAGTCAAAGGATAGAAGTTCATTTTTCCCCATGCAGTGAACACTATTTGTCTTATATTTGTGTTGGAATTTGCTGTAACTAATATTAGCTCAGTAGTTTTTGATTTTCTGTAAGTAGTGCAGCACTGGGTTCATCCTATTCTCTGATTTTTTGCATGCCTTTTGCACAGAATAATGCACCAAAAAAAAGCATAGACCTTGATCTCCAGAGCACAGAGAGACCTTACAGTGACTTCTGATGGGAACAGTCCTGTCTACCCCTACCTGCTCCTGGCTTTATGTTCCCACCACCCCTCTTGCTTCTCTGGTGCCTGGCAGATGAGCAGTGAGCTCATGAAAAAAACTAAACCAGCAGAAAGCTACTCTGGTAGAGTTACTCTTTGGCCTTAAAGAAAAACCTCACCCTCACTCTAGCAGCCTGGCAAAACAGCATCCAATTAAAAAATTATGCATCTACTGGGTGCCTCTGAGTATTTCAAATTAATTTTCAGTTTTGCTCCCTACCTTAGGGTCTCTTGGCAGAACAGGCTAACAGTATGATTTTGAACACAAAGGCCTCTGTCACCTGCAACATCAGCCCAGACCCCTCATGTGCTGCATGACCAGGCACAGGAAAGTCCTTAAGCAGGACTTGTGCAAGGCAGCAGCTCTGCAGCCTCACTGGGGAGGGTCAGGAGAGGCTGCCAACAAACATGGGAGTCCTTCATCACAAAAAGCTTTCATTCCTCCTTTCAGGCTAGGGGACAGCTCTAATTCCTCAAGCTCTACTTTCCTGCAATTCTGAGGAATTTTTATGGATATGACTGTCATAAACATTGTTGCAAAGGTCTATATTTAATATTGGAAATCCAGGCTGGGAGCATCACGAAGCCTTTGCACATCTGCCTCTCATTTTTGATGGCATTTTGTGCATTTTCAGACACACAGATGTATTAAAGCCAGACCATTAAAAGGCCAGTGTTCAAATTTAGTTTTATTGGATTAATTAACCAGAAGTTTAAAAGGAGCTTGCCTGGGATTTGTGTTTCACTCCCAACAACAAGCTGTCTCCTCCAGCTGATGCCCTGCAACCCACAGAGGGCACAGCTGTCTGACCGCGTACTTGAGACCCAGAAGCCCATCCAAGGAGATGCCTTGTCCTGAAGGAAGTGGAGGGAAAGCTCAGGCATCCAGCAGCAGCCAAGCAGCTCAGGCTGCTCACATCCCACAGCCCTGGCTGGCCTGAAAGCCTCAGCACAGACAGGGAGCTCCTGGAAGCTGCAATGCACTGATCCATGCACAGCCATGTGTGTGAATTGCAGAGAATTGCCTTTGTATGGAGTGCAGGGAGAGAAGGAAGGAAGGAAGGAAGGAAGGAAGGAAGGAAGGAAGGAAGGAAGGAAGGAAGGAAGGAAGGAAGGAAGGAAG
>JAYDZK010000001.1:47396344-47411146 GCA_034509185.1 Euphonia xanthogaster
TTCCCCCCTTTTTTGGTTTTTGTTTTTTTTTTTTTTTTTTTGGTTGGGGTTTTTTTTTTTGGGTGTTTTTTTCTTTTTTTTTTTTTTTTTGGCAGAGGGGGACATGTATTGCTCTTGCATATTTTCATATTGATATTGTTCAATATCCAAGTAACTTTTCATAGAACCATGGAAGCGTTACAGTTGGATAAGACATTTAAGATCATTAAGTCCAACTATCAACCCAGCACCAGAACCATGCTTACCATTAAACCATCTTTTTGTTTTTCCTCCATGATATTTTCTTCCTTTAAGACCTTCATGAAAGAAAATCTTCATGAAAGAATCACACTCGTCAATCCTCCATGTTAACAATGTCATCAGGATCAAAACTGGGATCTGGGTTTTTGATAGGTCTCTTCCATCCTAGGAGTATCCTTACTAGGTTTCTTCTAAAACTAAAGAACATTCCTTAAGTTGCAAAATTGGTTAGAATTATTTATATATTTATTACATCTCCTTTCTCAAAAGGCCTACTGGGATCTCATGATCTAAACTGGAAATCCTTGGATGCAACCAGCAGAAACCTAGCATCTCCTTTTAGAAAACTGAAATAGCATTTAGTACTTGGATAATTTCCCATGGAGATGTCACTGTTATGACTGCAACAGAAAATTACATATATGGCAGAGCTAACAGAGTGTGGGAGGGAGATGTTAGCATTTCCCATTGCTCCCACCAAGGAAACCAGCACCTCAAAAGTACAGTCTTGATTTCTCATAAAAGCTGTTTTTAACAGTATCCAGGGAAATACATTATTTGATTTTCTAGCAGAAAATTAAGGTTTTGCTGCTCTTCTTTTGGCTCAGGGCAAAGAAAATTAACAACTTTGTGTCTCTAATGTTACATTGACTCAGCCAAGCTCAAGGCAGATAGCTGCTGGCATCAGAGCTGGCACCAGCAGCCTTTGGTCCAGACTCCACAGAACCAGCACTGAAGCAATGGAGGGAGCAGGAGCTGAAATACTTTTCCAGCCTTCCTAGCTCCCATAGGAACCCACAGCAGGGAAAAGAAGGTCACAGCATGTATGGAAAACTTACAGTAATCATACTGAGAATGTCAATTATTTAATAAACACAGGGGTTTTTTGAGCTGTTCAATTTAGTGTATTTTACTGTCAATCAATGAATCAATTGCCTGTAAATAAAATACATTAATGAGCTACTATCAAATACCACTATTTGTGCTATGTCTTGCTACTGGAAATTTAAAAAATCCTTGTCTTGTGCAGTTTCCGTAAAACTTACTTTAAATTTCAAAGCAATGTAACAAATCTAACTTGGATTCTCTCAAAAGTTTACATTTGCATATTTTTTACACTTACATATTGTGTTATCAAGTATAAAATGGCCTGTTTTCTAACCATGTTTTAATTTATAATGATCAATGATAAACAATACACTTGAGATTTTTCCTAAGAAAATCTGTAGTCAAATGTCTCTTATTGACTGGATATAAGTAAAAGATGCAAAAGTTTTATTTGATGAATGAATTTATCTTTTTCTGTGGAGATAAAAATCTATAACCTGTTTATTCCATTAGACCAAGCCACTTTTAAAGATGTGACATTTAAAAAATTGTATAACCTCACCAAAGTTGAACCTCAAAGTGTTTCAACTGGCTGTTTTAAAAAAAAATCAGTCCTTTGCCAGCATAAACCTTTAGAGCTGCTTGTTCTCATGACTGTCATGAGTTTAGCAAAATTCTCCCTTCACTTTAGTTTCCCAAGGAAAATTAAATCAGTTACTGTGAGTGTGTGTCTATCCTAAGTATAATAAAGAATCTACAAATATACACTGCAATGTAAAATCTCCACCTAGTGGTCTCTATTTATTGTGGTACACAGATTACACATCAGAAATGCCAATATATCAGCCTGTTATTGCTGAGATGACTGGTGAGTTAAGCCATAAATAGAGACAAAATAACACTAAATAAAGGATATAATCTGCTTTATTTGGTATTTACATTCATATTCAAAACTAAGTAATTAATTTAGGCTATTTTTTGAATAAATAGAAAAAGGAAAGTCAGAATAAAAGAAGACTAGCCCAGACCTTAAGCTCCCTCCTGCAAAACTGTTACACAGCACATGAATAAAACCACTTTCCTTATTGTTTTTCAGGGATGTTGGAGGCAATCACATTAATGCCTTAACTAATCTCACCTTCCTGGAATGTGATGTGCTCACTGTACTGTAAGAAATAAGATGTATTCAAATAAGGCAGCAAAACCCTTTTGAATATGTGTGGCTCTCAGTCCTAACATAGGATTCGTCTGGATGTATAAAGCCTCATCAGGACAGCTGTGCTATTGTCAAGGAGGCATTCTTTACAATTAATTGCATTATTGTATGTGCAGTCACATGACACTTCTTGGCAATTGTCGCAATCACTTGTTCCAACAAACTGAATAAGAAACAGGCCTACTGTATTATTTTTGCCTTGTGATAAGATCATGAGCACCAGGGTGCTTTTTAAACTCCACTAAATCCTGGGACTTGCAATCTGATCATGAAGCAGAAATAATGTTGTATGCCTGTATCTCAGCATACAGATATTTTCTCTTGTTGAAGCCATTCCTCTTTCAGAATGGCCTTTCCCTTGGCTGGAAACCCAAGCAAAACATTAAAATGAAAATAGAATATATTGGTTATATTAACTAAAATATAAATAATTAAATATATTGTATAGGGTAACAGTTTTTATATATGCATTTTCAGCTATTTCTCATATAACACACAGGACAAGGAAAGGAGGATCATGAACATGAATTCTACAGCTTAAGAAATGCAAAATGCTCATTCATGTTACTCATGTGGTATCTTACCAGTGAGGAACAGGAACTGGGGCTGTATCAATCACAGTGAGAGAAAAAGCAAAACATGCTAAATTTGTACATGTAGCATTTCTGAGAATAAGAAACTCCAGAGTTTTTAATAACAAAAAAAAAATAAAATCCATACATCTCTTTTGCTTTGCAATTTGCTTGTTTTAATTAAAACTGAGGAAAATTTTACTTAAACAACTACTTAGTCTTGTGTAGTTTTCTTTTGAAGTGACTACAGTAACACACCTTGCTGCAGCTTGGAAAAATAAACCAGGTCCTGTAATTTCTAAGAAAACTAGGGAAAAAAGCACCAAGCAATAATACTGAAACATGAAATTATCACTCAATAATAAATGGAATCATTAGGTACTGTAATACATATTTTATTTTACAGGTTTCTTCTTGGAAAGCAAATTCACTTGCTACCTGCACATACCTTTTTGTCATTAAAAGATTTGGGGGAATTATGAGCTTTCTGGAATCTATTTTTGCATCACAGAGCGTGAGCTCTTCTGTGCCTGTAACCTGTGAGAGTACTGCACCTTTGCTGCCAGAGGTGAGGCAGGAGGCTGTGCAGAATCAAAGGCAGAAGGACAGAAAGAGGAAAGGCAAGAGGGAGCTGCGAGCAGGGTTTAGGGGAGAGGGGAAATTTATGTCAAAATTTTGTGTGGTTTACAACAGGCATAGTTGTATGGGCTGAAAAACAAAACCTCCCCCTGTCCCGGTGACTGTCAGCATCTCTCCCTTCTGGGCACAGGACAGCCCAACTTCACCTGGGTCCCACGGAGCCCATTAGGACATTTTCCATTTGCTTTGGCACACACACACTGAGGATAGCCATGGTCACTGTGGAGTCCATAGAAGGATTGCTAGGGCAGCATCTCTGTGTTCTGGAGGTGAACCTCTCCCAGGGGAGAGGTCTCTCTGGGGCGCTGAGACTTCTACTGTAACATCTGAGACCGCCACCAGCCCTGGGGATAAGCGTGCATGCATTAGGCTCATCTGCATACAAAGCAGTCCTGCTGCTTCTGGGTTCTGGTTACCTCGTTATCTGCTGTGATGTGCTTAGGCAGGAACATAAAACAGCTGAAGAAAACGTAGAAGCTGAAAAGCTTGAAGGAGAGGGGGAGCTGTCAGTGACTGCAGTGACATGAGTGATTGAAACCAGCTGCTACTGGCTGTGGAAGGAGAGTGGAAGGAACTGATGTTATTTGTTGAAGACACTGATGTGCTAGTATAATGAAAACTCGTTCACTAACACCGGCCTTCAGAGGTGAATTTACTTTGGGAGTTTTAATTTTTTTTTTTTTTGCTTTGTTTTTCCTTGTTCTACCTATATTAAATGTGAAAGCTTCGTATCTCTGTAATTAGGCTTTGATTCATCTCACCTCTCAGCAATTATTAGGCTCATAAATTATAGAGAGACCCTCAGGCAACCAGGTTCCCAAATTAGATACCTCAGCTGAATTAGTTATGATGAATCAGAGCTGAAATGATCCATGTTTAGCAATTGCCAAACATCAGTGCTTGTACCAACTGGCTTCAAAGTGACTTATGGATAAAATCAGAGAAAGGGAGTACTGGATGAACAGAAGTGATAATAAAAGCTAATTTTGCTGCTATTAAAATTTTAAGATAGCATGCTTCCTCACCTGTAAGGAGAAAAATCTCAGTACTTACAGTACCTAAAGTTGGTGTGTTGAAAGGGATCGGTGCAATGTAAAGGGTAAACCTGACTGCTCTTGCTCTCTCAAAGGGACCTCTCCAACAACATGGTTACAGACTCACCATGTTATTTGTTTAAAGACATGAAGTATTTACAAAAGCTGTGAGTTATAAATGAGAATCCTGCCTGAATGAGAAAATGTACAAATTTACCATGTCTTTTTCCCGAAATAAGTATTTTTTGTAAGTAAAACCTGAAAAATTTACTGGCATAGTACATTAAATTAAATCCTTTTTTTTTCCCATGAGAAATACTAATCAATTACTAAAGGTGTGTGAAATATTGATTGCCATTCTGTAGGATGCTGAATGACCTTCTAATTCCTCTTCCTTCAACACATTAATGTGGTAGGCTAGAATACAAAATTACAGTTATACAGTTCACTCAGTTTTACTGCTATTTACAAATTATAAGCCTAGGAGCAAGCAAAACACATAAATTAAGAACAAATTACACAAGTACAGACAGGGCACTGGGACACACAAGGACGTCAATTAATGGTGACAAAGGATTTAGAATATCTAGAAAATCTTTTTTGGGGTAGCTTATAAAACATTAACTTCTTGAGGCTGAGGATTCAGTCACATTTTGGTTTTTAACCAAGCATTTGGCTACAAACAAAGCTTGAATTCTTAAGATCTATTATTTCCTCTTTAATTTGCAAAGAATCACCTTCATTTAAAAGTCCATCTTATAATTTCATTGGATTAAAGGCTGAAAAGCAAGTCTAAACCATTTTTTAAAAAAATGTCACTCTGCCGTATGGCTTTTTCTTAAAAAGCTGTCCAGAAGAACTAAATGTTATTTTTAAATTCACACTATTTTTTGTTAAGGAAAAGATCCTGAATTAATCTGAATGATTAATTTGAACAGCTTTTCTGCAACTCATTGTTTGGTGTTTTTCTCTTCTGCTACCCAGTAAAAGCACTGTGGGGAAGCCAACACAGGGCAATATTGAGTTCCTTCCTGCAGAGTCCTCTGTGAGCCCAAGGACAGCCAGGTGATCCAAATGTCATTACAGCAAGGGCAAAACAGGTCAGGTGTCTAGTGCTATATGACATCCCTACACCATTCCCATTCCAGAAAATCTTTGGTCTCTTATGGCTCCTGTGTCATATCTTCCTGCCCACATGGATGCCTCAGTTACCACAGGACATGCCAGGAAATTCTTGATGGAGTGTTAGTCTGGAGAGCCACACAGCAGCCCAAAAGGTAGTCCAGGTTGTAGCCTTTCTCCAGATCCCCGTGGCTGTGTTCACCTCTGCCTGATCCAGCTGCGCACGTACAGGAGTTCGGTACCATTGGAGATGCCCGCAGGTATCCACACCTCTGGACTGTCCCCCTGCTAATCCATAAGGCTACAGGCCCCTTGCAGGTCTTGTGTCTTATCAGACAGCTCTACATGTGCACCTCAAATTAGGACACCTCAACTCTTTTTTGATGGATAACTGCGTCAATTATGCAGCAACTGGGCCAGAATGATTTCCTTTTAGATTCTTTGTGAAGTTGCCTTATAGTTCTCACTTTCATTATTAGTCAGGGAATTAAGTGCATCAAATATCAGTATTCTAGTCCATAAGCCAATGCAGGAACAAGGAGCAATCATAAGACAGGACATTGTTTTAAACCATAGAGGGAGACGTGCTCTGCTGCCATACAAACTTCAACCAGCAAGGGAAAGTGTAGCTACTTCAATCTGAGAGCACATTAATGTGACAGATTTGGTACTGCCAATGTAATAGTACCACCTGCCTGCCTGTCAAAATGATTGCCTGATCTACATTTCCAGGCGAGAATATGCAGCGCAGAAACAAAGAATGTAAGACAGACATAATGTCACCCCCGAAATCTAACTGGGCTAGAATTAACCAGAACAAAGTGATTCAGTAATCATTCATTTTTTTTCCAGAAGCACTGCTGACAGGATGACAGGCATTTCATTTCTTGGGATAGACAGTATATAATAAAAAAAAAAAAAAATAGTTTAAAGTTAGAAATCTTGGGGGGGGAAATGTCTGTTGGCTCAGGTCAGGACAAAAACCAAACCAAATCCTCAAATAAAATTTGAAATTCTTGTCAAAAAGAATCTTCCCTGTGGCTTTCTAGAAGTGAAACAGACAATAGATCAGAGAATAGCTGAGGCAGGAACATCTACTAGGCTCTATGGAAATACAGGAATCTCTGATCCTGGATTAGGTATCAAAGGGATGTCTGCCCTAGCACCAAGGCCCTGGAGTTCATAACTCAGGATTTCATCTTTTCCTCTAACAGACATGAGCACTCCTCTGTCATTCATAGAATTGTAGGATGGTTTGGGATGAAAAGAAACTTTAAAGCTCATCTAGTCCAATTCCTGCAATAAGCAGGGACATCTTTAACTAGATCAGTCTGCTCAGAGTCCTGTCCAACCCAACCTTGAATGTTTCCAGGGATGGGGCATCAACAGCATCTGTAGGCAGCCCTGATACAGCCACAGCAATAACATTGTTTGTATTGGTTTTAAGTCCTGGATAGATGCTCCACACACATTGTTACATCTGTCAAGAGGATCCCCGCAGTTCTGTCTCTGATACTCTTCAGAAATGCAAAAATCATTGTTTTTCTCCTTTCATCAAAGTAAATTCAAAGTGACACAACCCAAGTGCCTTTTATCCAAGTAGATCACCTGTCTTGGTTATTTTTCTTTTTGGTTCAGTTGTGATGTTTCCTTTTTCTAAAACATGATCAAAGGATGTTTTTTACACACTCTCTTGCCATTGCTGTGAACCAATTTCAAGTTATACCAACTGAATCACATGAATATCATGGGGTTTGTTTTTCACGTTCCTAGAGCCTCATTGACAGGACTTCAGTTCCTGTCACTCTTCCAATAATTCCCTGAAATTACACACCATTCCCTGAAATATCATTTGTGCAGATATTGTACCAAATCCCTTGAAATGCTATTGTGCAGCAGATGAGGTGAAATTTATACAATGCAGTCCAGATACACCAGTATCTGCAGTGTCTCCTGCAATGGACTCACTCATAGGTTTCTGTCACCATTTCTGCCTCTGTCAGGTAGCTACCCTTGGCTTTGAGTATGCCAGAAGTTTCTCCTCTGTTTTTGGATCACAGCTAACCAAATAAACTGTTTCCATGGCTTTTTTTTTTTTCAATATAGACAAATTATGCAAAAGATGGAAGATCTGTCACTGTTTCTGACCTTGCTGGGTTTGCTAATCCTCCAGCACATGCACTCCTGACACTGAATTTGCAGACTGAAGGTCGAGTGGGATGCTGCAGAATGAAGCTTGGCTTACAGACACTTCAGGAAACGCTTACTGAATATACTCAGTACACAAAGTGCTCTTCCACGGCAGCGTCACCACTAGGTTTTTTTATAAAGTTGAACACTTCTAAGGCTCTCGGTGCCAGTGCTGGTTTTGTTTGCATGTTTGTAATGTTATACAAACCTTGCTTTCTTGTCTTATGTCTTCTTCTCTTCTGATTCTGATAGCAGAAGCTGCCATTTATCTCTGACTGTTCTGAGCTTATTCGTGCTTTCCATTCTGACTCCTTTGTTAGTCAGAAGGCTCTCTGACCAAGGTTTATAACAATAAGATTTTAAATCACTCTGCTGTGAGCAGCTGAGCTTAGCACCCAGGGAAAGGGACAAAATCCTGTGCAATCACTTCTTGTCCTTCCCTTAATGGATATCGCATCATTTCAGAATGGCATAACCACAAAAGAAATTCAGGCTAAATGTACCTCCCTGCAACATAGTCTTCCAGTAAAAAAGCTCAGTGTGGTAAACAATCGTAGGATCATTTCTACTCAATATAGTCAGGAATTTTTCCAGAAGTTAGTCGCTTTAAGACCTATCATCTAAAAAAAGGCTTGTTTGCATAATTAAAAATTTGGTAACTACAAAATCTGCCGTTTCATATACTTCATTTACAAATCATGACATTTACATATTTTGCCTGGAAATGACTGAGCTTCTAGGTGCAAAAGGAAGAATTTTTCAACCTTGGAGGAACCTCTTTTACATGAATATATGCAAAATAAAAGGAGTTAAGTGGGTGGGTGTATATATAAATGTCCAAAACCATCCCAGGGCGTTGCTTCTCCATGTTAATTGATGAAAAATAGACAAAATATTTCACCGTTTTACACAGATCTTCATTTTGTTCCCTCATTTCTACATCATATCACATTACTTTTTTTTTTTTTTTCCTGGCTGAAGTGGAATAAATAAACATGTTTGCTTGCTTTGGAGTTACTGTAGCCTTAAGCTTAGCAGGCAGAAGTAGAATACTTCATTCATATGTTCCCAAAAGTGGGAAGTGAGTTAAGAAACAGAAAAGTGATTATATTTTTGGACAGGAATAAAAACCATCTATGTTCACAGAGAACATAGGATGTGTGCTGAATAGATATCCTAATTAGCTGCCATAAAGCATGTTCTTTTCCTTCACAATACGTCACAGCTACAGGCCAGTAACACCAGGTGACTCAGAACTACAACCCCTGAGCTGTGGTAAAGGGCTTTGGGAGTGTCACACTTTCACAGTTCAGGCCAGCCAGGATAAATACTCAAGTAGTTCTTGCCTCTCTAAATGATTGAATTGTCCTTCTTGATGAGAAATCTTTAGGCTTAACTTTTCCTTCTGATTTTGGTCTTTTAGTCTATAATAATGCTAAAATACTCATATTTGCTTCTTCTATTCCATGAATGTAAGCATCTTCTTCAACTGACTATTTCAAGCATCTTTTTCCTTACTTTATTGCTCAAGAACTCATACTACACTCCACTCTTTCCCAGCACTTGAAAAATAAACCTCAAATCAGCTACTCTCCACTTACTTACCAGCAGATGGTGGATACAATCAGTGAGACCACATAAACATCCCCACAAGGTTTGTGAAAACAAAAACATATGCCAGCTCTGACTACTGCATATTAGAGTGACCTGAAGGAAACCACTGGTGACTGTGGCCGCTACCAGCAGGATTGTTACAAGGGACTGAAAGGACATGAGCTGCCACCAAATGCTTAAGCGAAGCCTCCTCTGATTTACTATCTCACAACATGCCCCTTATATGCACTAGGAACTCTTTGCTTAAAATTTCATCTCTGATTGCTCTATGTCCCTTCCAACTGAAGTAATCTCTTCTAGTCTAGTCTATCTCCTTTTTATTTTGGCACAGGAACTAATAACTGCTTCTGTTATTTTTGAATGGTGTATTTCAAAATGTGATATTTCCAAATGATTGCACCATATCCTGTCCAGCAGTTGTTCCCAAATAAAGAATAATGGAGTCAATAGAAATGGGGGTCCAAATTCATTCTTGCTGTGGCTAAAACCTACTTCCTTGCAAGCTTATGGTGCAATAGTGTGACACTGTTGCTGGGCAATTAACCCTTTAAAAGCATATGAAACCTATCATTACTTCCCCTTTCTTTGTTCAAATTAGTCAAACCTGTAAACTTTACTCTCTGACTGCTTGTTAACTTCACACAGGAAAGATATTATCTTGCATGACTTCAGGGGTTTACAGTGCAGATGTCTCTAAAATGGTCACTTTCTCTCTTTATAGTCAATGAGTTCTACAATTTACCTAATTCTGAAGACATCCAAAGCAGGCCTAGCGAGTCATGTCCCAAAATCATCTGTTGACTACATTGGCTATAAAGACAGACAAGGCATGACTGGCTCAGATCTTCAGCTTTGCAAATGACCAAAGACAGGTAAAATTAATTCATTGCTTATAGATATGAAGAGCTGAATCCAAGGCAAGACATCAGAGGTCTCCTGTGTATTTATTATATAGAGCCATGTATATATTGTAGAGTGCCAGAGGCCTGCCAGGTCTCACACACTCTGCCTGAGATCTTCCAGTTTGTTCCCGGCTGGAATGCTGCCACTGCAGTATCTCTAACCTGAGGAGTGCCCAGACACTGTTGCAGCTCTCTCCAGGTCTAGCTGCCTGTGTGCCAAATGGTGCAGTGATTCAATATTCTGCTGGCCAGAGCCAGGGAGCTTGACCCCAGATCATTGCATGCTCACAGAAGTCCCATTTGGCAGCACTTCCACTCTTATATCCTGACACCAATTTTCACTCTCTCATTTGAAATAAGGAGGTTTCTAGCCCCATAGCAAATGAATTCTGATGCCACAAACACCGGGTTAAATTATTTTTGTGTGCTACCCCAGGTTTAGCTGAACATGTAAGTATATTATTGATGGAGTATATAATTGTTCTTTTCCAGTAAACTGTAAAATCAATTTCTTAAATAGGTGCTGATCGTCTAATGGGAGTATATTTGTTCTTTGTTAGAGTTTTTGATATTAAATACTGTGGACAGCACAAAAATAAAATTGTAGATGAAAAGTTTACCATGCCATATCATGGGGTTCATCGCATGCTATCGACAGAGGTAATAGTCCTGTTGTTGTCATATTAGATGATGGCTATGTATTTCGTGTTTGTCTTTCCCTTCAGTAAAATCCATCCTGGAAAGCAGACAGCAGTGATTCTTATATCTGTATGGATTGATGGATTGTTTGCTCCAAATTGTATTTCTAAGCAGGAGCCTGTTTTTAGGTTGTGGTGGGCTGACCCTGGTGCACATCAAAGCTGCTTTATCGCTCCCCTTCTCAGCTAGGCAGGGTGACACCAGACAGCAATTACTGTCACGGGCAAAACAGGTTTGATTCGGGGAAATTACCTGAATTTATTGCAAATCAAAACAGAGTAGGATAACGAGAAGAAAACCCAAATCTTAAAAACATCTTTCCCTGACCCCTCCTTTCCAGGCTCAACTTCACCCCCAATTTTCTCTCCCTCCTCCTCCCCTTCTCCCCTCAGGGGGACAGAGAATGGAGGCAGCGCTCAGTTCATCACATGTTGTCTAACTGCTCCTTCCTCCTCAGGGTGAGTACTCCTCTCACTCCTCCTCTGCTCCAGCATATGACTCCTCCCACAGAAGGCAGTCTTCCATGGGTCCTTCCCATGGGCTGCAGCTCTTCACAAATTACTCCAGCATGGATCCCTTCCATGCAGTGCAATCCTTCAGGAACAGCCTGCTCTAGTGTGGGTCCCCAGTGAGATTACAAGTCCTGCCAGCAAAACCTGCTCCAGCATGGGCTCCTCTCTCCACAGGGCCACAGGTCTCTGCTAAGAGCCTGCTCCAATATAGGTTTTCCACAGGTCACAGTCTCCTCTGGGCATCCATCTGCTGTGGGGTGAGATCTTCCAGGGGCTGCAATGGATATCTGCTCCACAATGGACCTTCATGGGCTACGTGGGTCAGTTGTTTCAACATGGTGTTCCCCACAGGCTGCAAGGGAATCTCTGTTCTGGCACCTGGAGCACCTCCTCCCCCTCCTTCTTCACTGACCTTGGTGTCTGCAGGGCTGTTTTGTATATCTTAATTATTCTCTCTGCTGTTATTCTTCCATTTTGTTCCCCCCACTCCTTAAATACTGCTATCCCAGAGTTGCTACTCCTGTTGCTGATGGTCTCAGCCTCAACAAGTGTCAGGTCCATCTTGGAGCTGGCTGACATTGGCTCTGTCAGACATGGAGGAAGCTTCTGGCAAATTCTCACACAAGGCACCCCTGTAGCCCTCCCACTGCTAAATCCTTGCCACAAAAACTCAAGATACAGGTGCTGGGATCTTGACATAAACGGCTCTTTTAATGGCTCTCAGCTACTTGTCGCAGTTCTCCATTCCATGGTTTTGCCACTTGGTGAACAGTAAAAGCCTTGCTCTGAAACACAGCACAATGTGATTAAAGTCTGAGTTGCACAGCTTGTGCTGCACATGTTCTTCCATCAGTACTTTGGGACAGATATTAATACAGAACCAAGGACACCAGTCTGAAATGAACACATGCCTCAATCAGTTTGTCACAATGCTGGGGAATGTGTTGTTTTTTCCATACTACAGAAGAGATCCCCAGGTGTTTTCTGCTTCAGGTTTACTGCAGCATTTCTGGTTGGGAGACCAGATCTCTGTGGAATCACGAGCCCACCCGTGCTGTGCATTAATTGTGTTTCTATAGTAACTTCTTACAACTTATTCACATCTTGCTGTGTAACAGATGGGAACACGTGATATACAATATATAAGCAGGCTGTAGGACAGCAGACAATATTGAGGAGCTGTTTCTAACATAAAATTGGTATCTATACAGATACATTAAAATTATAATATAGTAATGGAATGAAAAAGAAAAGTGGTCGGAAGAAAGGGAAGAGAGGAAAGACTATTTCAATGCTCTTTGTTCTGAATCTTCTTTCTGCACAGGTGTGACCTGGCTAGCCTCCATCATCATTGTGTTTTCATAGGTTAGCATGTTTTATATAGTTCCATTCAAAAAACAGCCCTTCAGGCATCAGAGTTAAGGAATCACATACACAGGAATGTTGCAGTTGACAATCAATTTTTTTTTCAATAATATTCACTGATGCCATCTGCTGGAATCGTGCAATTGTCATTGAAATCCTCTCCTCATTCCAGGTGGAAATTCCAAACAATGCGCTGTGTGTGTGACTTCCTTTGTTGAAGATTCAATTTAAACCAAATCAGTTCTGCCAGAGGAATTCTAGTTATGGGTGAAGTGTGAGTATTGCTCAAAATATTTTACCTTGTCTACATTCAGAAATTGACAAAACCAGCAAATACGTGTCTACCATTCATCCCCCTCCCCCAGAGAGTCAGTTTATCTAATCTTCATATAATATGTATAGATTAAGGGAAAGGATCTTTGTCTCATTTGGTCTGTACCACCTATTTCAGGATACATCTTTGTGGTGAGGTGTTTCTCCCAGGGTTGGGAGTCTTTGGTGGGAGAAAGCCAGAACAGTCTGGCAATGTGTAAATCTATATTAATCTTGTAGGATTTAAGTAATATATGAGCTCTGCAGAGAGGTGAATGTCTCTTTGTGCATATAAAGTCACTACTCAGGACTGCAAGACCTGAGCAGTGTTATTACTATATTTTAAGGCACTAAAAGTCAAGTGAAACTTCCTGTGTAAGCAACAGAGCCCAGACTGAAACAAGAATTAAATAATGAAGCTCTCAGAACGACCCTTGAAAGCAGTCAATTCAGTTTTCATTGCACCAGGTTTTATGAAGCATAGGCATCCGGGCAGCATGGGCAGGCACATGCTTATGGGGAGTATTTATGGCACTGGGGCACTTGTGAGGAGGAACAAGGCCCTGCTATTACCTATGTTTTCACAACCACCTTAGCTATATATTGACTTTATTGCATATGAGTTGCTGACCTGTTATAACCAGAAGAATCAAGCTCTTAGAGAGAGAATAAAGCAAAACTTTCAGCAAACTTTTAATCTGTTTCAATATTTCATAAAGATCAGAAGCTCTAGTTCATAAATCATTCTGAAGTGTCATCAAAGGGGTTTGGAACAATGAGGAAGATCCAGAAACAGAGAAAAAACAAGTGTGTGGGAAAATCACTGAAAATGAGGAGCCTGAAGAGTTAACATTTCAGAGCTGAGATGGTGAGCCTGAGCGTGTGCTTCAGGCCCACCCAGACTCCAAAATATGATGGATATATTTGAACCACCATGAAAGCAGGAAGTGAATAATAAGGTCATTTTACTGTGGCAATGAGCCCAACTATGAAGTTTTGAATCTTCACAGCACAGATTCAGCATGGGATTCTGCCTCAAGGTATCTATGTTTCCACTTAGGTATGAGAAGATTCTCTCAGATAGCAACACAGTTGACCTACTTTCCAAAACTGACCAACTCACTGAGTGCCTTAATTTGGTAGACACTGTCCTACTTGTCCTGCACATTCCCTGGAGCCTCCTGGGTTCAGCATGTGCCTGGTGACAGCAGAACAGGAGTCCAGGGACAGAGGAGCTAGAGCAGCCTGATGGTTTGTATCAGTGGTTTCTCTGCCTGTATCTGTGCAGGTGAAGTTGGGTCTGGCTGTTGTAGGTGCTATAGGAAATATCCTACCTCAGACACACCAGGACTTTGCACTCAACCACGCCAGCACAATGGATGGGAATGCCAAGGGAGGAGCAAAGCAGTCCCACTGCTGGTACTGTGTGGAAACCCAGGGCACAGGGGATATTTCTCTGTCTGCTCTGGGGTGCCCTGAGCCCCAGGGGAGCACTGACTTTGACCCTCATTCATGGAGAAAGTTTCCTAGACTTCAAGATAGACTAGAATCCACAAA
>JAYDZK010000001.1:47411385-47424568 GCA_034509185.1 Euphonia xanthogaster
CTAGGTGTCAGTTCTTAATTGGATAGTTTAGTCTTAAAAGACCTTGTAACAAGAGACTGTTAGCCATTTTGTGCCTTGCTAATGAAGAACTGCCAAACTCACAGTAGTGAGACTGTTTTACTGATAAGAAATAATAAACACCTGAGTCTGAACATGAACTACAGTCTCAAGTGCCTTCAATCCAGACCCAGAGAAACTGACAGCTGGTACTGCCACAGTACTGCAGAGGGGTGATGACATACTGGGGCAAAAGTTGAAGGCCAGCATCCCAGCGAGGCTGCTGTGCCACCCAAAATATGTGTTGCCTCTGCAAACAGATGTGTAGGCAGCTAACCATCATCCAGACTTCACGTGCCTGCCTCGAAGAGGCAATTTCATCCCCCGCAGCCTCCCCTGACAGACAAACTGCTGCACCTCAGTAGCAAACCAAGTCCATTGCACTGGCTAAAGAGTGGGGATAAGATGGAAAACTGGTCTTGACGCCTCCACTCTAGGCACTTCTCTAGGATAATGTAAACACAGTCTGCCATCTTTTCCTCTGCCTGACAAACTCCTCACTTAAAAACTCACTTTCTCTTGAACTTTGGGATAAAATAGAAATTGATCTTAATCCAGCCTTGTCTGCCCACCCAGATTTGATTTATAAAGACAGAGGGATTTTTCCACATTAATTTTCAATCTGTTCCAACAGAATAATATTTAAAGTATGCCATTTATTAAAATAAACAAATTAATTCAATTTTGTATTTTTCGGGTTTCCATGTGTAGTAACAGAACTGCCTATGACTATGAAAGAAGAAAGAAGCTATCCTTTTTCTGATTAAAATATCTCAAACATCAAAGTGATATGGTACATTCTTAAAATCTATTAGATCTTTTCAAAACTGCTAATTTTTTTCTTTAATTTGTACATCCTGATGGCTCTGTCCTCCTCTGATAAGTTACAAAAAATGCAAGACAGATTGTTAAAAAGCAATAAAGGAAAAATTATGCAAATAGAGATTACAGAATCACAGAACCAAAGAGAAATTGAGGTTGGAAGGCACCTCTGGAGATCTAATCCAAAATATGAACTCAAGTTGGATCAACTAGCAGGTCTTCCAGGATCATGTCCATCTTGGTTTTGAGCATATTTCAAGAATGAAGAAGTCTCAACATCTCTGGGTTGCCTCTTGCAGTGTTTGACAACCATGCAGTAAAGAATTTTTATTTTGCTTACACTTAAACAGAATTTCCTGTATTTAAATTTGTGCTCCTGTCCTGGCATAGAGCATGACAAAGAAAAGTCTGTCTCTCTCTTCTTTGCTCCTCCCCAACAGGAATTGAAACACATTGTTAAGATCCTCACTGAGCCTTCTCTTCTCCAGGATGAGCTGTCCCAGCTTCCTCATCCTCCTCCTGCGTGTCAGGTGCTTCTGGCCCTGAGGGATCTTCATGGACATCTTCCTTAGTCACACCTCAGCATGTACGTCTGTCCTCTGCTGGGGAACCCTGGTATGGATCCAGCACTCCAGATGTGCCTCTCCAGGGCTGAGCAGAGATGAATGATCACTTCTCATGACCTTGTGGAAACACTCTTCCTACCTCAGCCCAGGAAGATTTGCTGGTTTTTACTGCAAAGGCACATTGCTGTCTGTGAACCTATTAGCTCTCCACAAGGACTCTCAAGTCCTTTAGAGCTGCCTTCCAGCTGGTGGGTCCCCAGTGTGTACTGGTACATGGCAGGATTCCTTCACACAGAGGAAGGGATTGGCTTTTTCCTTTACTGAACGTGTGAAGTCCTTGTTAGCCCATCTTTCCAGCCTGTTAAAGTCCCCCTGAATGGCAACACAACCAACTGGTGCATCCTCCTCACTGTTTTGTGCCTTCTGCAAACTGCCCCATTGTCCAGGTCATTGTTGAAGACACTAGACAGTGCTGGATCCAGTACCAACTCCTGGATTATTTCACTAATGACTGGCCTCCAAGCTGGCCTGTTTGTCTCTCAACCTCTAAGCAGCTCAGTTTTCAGTCCACCTTACTGTTCATTTATCTAGCTCATATTTCATCAGATTTTCTATTGGACCTTTTGGGAGACAGCATCAAAAGACTTTTTTAAGTTGAGATACACAGCATCCACTGCTCACCCTTCATCCACCAAGGCAGTCAAGTCACCCAAGAAGGCTATCAAGTTAAAAACATGCTGACTGCTCCCAGTCATCTATTTGTCCTCTATATATGTTTGCAAATGGTTTACAGGATTGTTTGATCTGTCACCTTTCCAAGTTCCAAGGCGAAGCTGACTGTTCTGAGGTTCCCCAGATCCTCTTTCTTGACCTTCCAATCACAGAAAGTGACATTTTCTTTTTTTTCAGTCTCAGAAGTGTCCCCTTATTTGACACAGCAAAGTTTCTTAGCATATAAAATATCTGAGGAGTTGAAAAGATATGCGGGGCTTTTTTGCCTCTAATGTCTGTAATTCTTTATAATTATTTCCATCCCTATTTGCTTAATTTTGAATTAAAATAAAAGAAAAGAAGATCAGAACAAACAGCTGTGCCTGGACAAATATTTTTCAGATAATTGCCCACCATGAAGAACTAAAAGGAGAATTGCTTTTGTGCTGTGCTAAACGTTTTTACTCTGTTGTTACTGGGATCTGTTTAACAAGCAAATATAAAAAAAACTAAAGTTTGCTTTACAACATAATTTTTTGACAGAACACAATGATGAATAAAACAATTTCTTGCCCCTCAGAGCTGATATGTAATCAATGACAAATGAAACACAGGGGCAGGAACTGAAGGTGAACACTGAAAGTCCCAAGTGCAGTTCAATTGTCTGCAATGCAGCGAAGTATTTTAAGGTCATTATCAGCCTGATAGCAGCAGACAACATTCCCTTGTACCTTTTATCAGCGAACAACTGAGCAACAAACACTTCAGCCTTAGAAATCCTAACAGGAGATAATCTAACTCAGAGACAGATCTTTCGAAAGGTAATCTTCTTTTATGTTATCTTCCTACTTGAAAAACAAGATAAAATGGATCACACAGGACTGGCTGCAATGATATAGAGGATGATGTATTTTAAAACAGGGACTTTCAAAGTGTTGCAGAAATCCGTATTATTCAGCATTTTCAGTGTTTAGTGTTTTACAATAAGTATGTGCCCTTAGGATAGTTCTAAAATACTGTGCATTATTCATTGTTTGTCCAGGATAAAAACTCTTGGTTTTTCTACTCTGAACAAAGGTTGTTCACTGTAATATCAACAAAGGTAATCTCAGGTCAGCACATGAATATTGGAACAGAAAGTAAAGTTAGGCACCTTCTTATCTGCATAAATCTATAAAAAGTACTTCAGTATGATAGATGGCGGTGATGGTGGACTGAATGTAGAACTGTCTCTGCATTCAAACACATAGATGCATTACATTATTTATCAAAAGAGAGACTCTTAATTCTAAAAAGAAAGCTGCACCAAAACATGGCATGGGCTGCTCTCTCTTATTATTCTACTCATTAGAAATCTGTAATATGAACAAATTCTGAAAGTCAAACAAGATTATTTCTTCTTTGGTATGAGTAGTATCTCAGTGTTACTTGTTCTGCAGCCTAAAAATATACCAAAACCAAGGACCAAAATACCCATCACATGTAAAATAAAATAAAATGCTGCAATGCTGGTTGTGCACACTAGTTGAAAATTAATTTTTTATTTAATGCCTTTGCTTATAATTAGAATAATTATAATTAATAAAAACAAAGGTGAACGTAGTACAAGTATTTCCTACAAGACACCCCTCCTTCCTTGAAAAAGCTAGGAACCTCCAAAAATGTTCTGGGAATTTTCTCTGCACCTTAACCCAGAGTTTTAGGGATGGCAACCAGCCCTACACTTCCTGAAGCACTGTGTAATTGTAATGCTTGTAATGGCACTATTTTGTAACCTCACTGCAAGTCAAGACAGAAAACTAAAAAGTTCAACATGAAAAAGGAAGATCTTTCAAGGTTAAACATTCTTTCAATGCTCCCTGCTATTTGCTGTCTTCTCTCCATCTGTGTTTTATTCCTGTGAACTGATAATAACATTGTGTAACTGAATGACATTATGCCTTTCAGAAGCTGACATTTTAGTTACTTTTGCTTTGTTTCTGCTACCACACAGAGAAAGGGGCAAGGGAATGACAATGGAGGAATTGGAGAGTAAATAATCTCGTTTGTAAAGGTTCACCAAGCAGCACAGCACAAAGGAATTACCAAAATGTTCATGGCAGCTCTTTAGCTCTTTAATCACTTCTCTAACATGTGGGAGACTTTCACTGCAAGGGAAAAGGTATCTCAAGAGAGGAGTTCACTTTTACTAGAGATATTTTTGCCCTTATTGATAGCGCTATTAAAGGTAACAGCTGTCCTTTGATTTTATTTCCACTTAACAATTAATGTCTCTCATACACTCCCAGGGCCCACACCTCTGTTACAAGAGCCTCCACACTTACTGCCTGGAGCAAATCTACCATATACTCCTTCAGAGACCCTTTGGCACTTAAAAAATGCCCCCAGGGTTTGTGGCATCAATTACAAGTCACTGCTGACCTTGGTCCTAACTTGTGTTTCCCCCATCATGTCCTGTGATGCCCTCATAAAATTCCAGGTAACGAGCTGCTCCTGCTACAGCCTCTCAGCACCCACAATGACCCTGGTGGTCCCTGTGTGACAGTACCCATGAAACTGAGAAAAGGAAGAGAGAAGATCTGGGTGCTTCAAACAGCTCCAGGCACTGGACAAAGCACCATCTGTCATTCTGCAGTGACAGATGCATAGAACAACCAAGGAATCGTGCCACCAAAATTGACACCAGCCACAATTTTAGGATCCGGCATTTCCCCATGCTTTGGGAGCATGGCCAAGGGTTATCCAAGCCCTACTAGGCAGGGAATTTATTTGCTAAGAAAGTGGCATAAGCAATAAAACAAGACTTCAGACACAGCCTGTAAAGCTTTAATGTTTTTACATCAATCAGCAGCAGTTGGCTGAACAAGAAGGAGAGTTCACACTGTACCTATTCAAAGGGAAGCAGAGCTGTGACCACAGCGTGACATCCCTGTGGACCTCCAGGGTTCAAGGTAGCTTTGCTACATCTGATCCCTCCCCACATGACGCTGCTGCCCAGAAAAGATCCAGCTACCCAGGAACTTCTTGCTGTCTTGCTTTTCAACACAAACAGTATTAAACTTAAATCACTGGAGGCAACTGAACTAAGAAAAAAATCAAGAGATGAGAGGAAACTAAACTTATTTTTTTAAAAAATGGCACATATAGATGAAACTATACACAATTTGAATGCAAAAGAGTTATTGAATGCTGCACTTATCAGTATTTATTGTAATGGGGAAAAGCATTAATGCCATAAATCTTAAAAATCACCCATATATAGCCACTCAGAATCCAACTCTTTTTTCACTCTGACAGCCACTGAGAGGATTACATCAGAGTAAAGTGCTCTTTGCCACATGAGATAAATGTTCTCTAACGCTTTTGTTACAAAACACTTATTAAAAGGGAAGGACTCCCTCAGCTTCACTTTTCAATGCTAGGTGATCCTTGATGAGATAGAGCTTCCCAGATGTATAGGTTGAAGTAGGAGCTGTGAGACTATGAAATCCAAAAGGGACACAGACCCAAAGGTGTGGCTTGTGATGGCAAAAGTGTTTAACTGAAACATTTCTCACATTCCTGCTACCATTTCCCCTGTATGAATCAGTTCTGCACCTTGGATAAGAAAGCAGACAAATAAAGAAACATCCTCCTATTGCTGACTAGTGTAAAAGTGGCCCTCAGCTCTCTAAAATCAGCTCCACTGAGCACGAGAGAAACGTTGTCCCAGAACAGAAATATCCAAAAAGAGCTGAGATCATACACTGAAAGAGTGTTTCATACCTACACAGAAGTCTGAAATCTGTAGTCTTCTTCGAGGGTATAAAGCTCCTCTGCTCTGATTTCCTGGGATCTTTTAGTACCACTTGTTTAAATCAGTTTTGGGCACACAGACAAGACGGTAAACAACATGGCACTAACAAATAGCTTAAAAAGCATGAAGAATATAAGAGATACATTTAATATGAAAATACTAAAAAATAATTTCATCCTTCCTACGCATTACTCTTCATCTGCAGATCTGAAAGCCATTACTAATGACTTTTTAAACACAAAACTTTTTTTTAAATTCAAGCATTCATTTCTTATATCACAATTAAAATGAGTATTCAAACAAGACCCTTGGAAAAAGGATCTGTTTGAAAGCAAATATGTATTATAGTGTATATATATTTATATCAGTGTTCATAATTATATTTTCAAATGAAAACACAGCTACCAGAACCTTCCAAGAGGCAATTTTTATCTATGCACGCTTATGAGCTTTTAGGTTTGTATTTTTTGCCAATAGCCCTAAAAACTATGACACCTATAACAAAGATTGCATTGCATAAGAAAACAGAGCCTCTGATAATAGCCAGTTTTAATTTAGGATGTGACACACTAAGCACTTACATGAAATGAGCACAAGCAATGGAGACCAGGAGACTATTATAGCCCTGTGAATGTATGGTAACTTCAGGTAGAGAACTAATGACATCAGAAGGACAGCCTAAAAACTTCTGCTGCACATCTGGGTCTGAAGAAGAAGTGGGAATTTCTGGCAATTTCTAGAAAAGCATATGCACTCCCACCCACCTTTATGTGTTCATAAAAGTTAAACAGTGCTTGTTGATTTTTACTGCTTCATCCTTGCAGTTACAATCACTAGTTCACACTTAGTAAAGGTGAGATTCACTATTTTCTGTTTGATACTGAAAGGTACTGTATAAGGAGGTAAGTCCTTTACACCAGAGGGATGTAGAGGAACAGGAGGCAGGAGGACATAGCAGGTTGTAGAACTGATTTTCACCCAGATAAATGAGAAACAAAAGCTACAACAGCTGCTTAAGCAGACTGTATTAGACCTTCACCACCCTTCCAGCCCAGAGGACTCCCAAGTGCAAAGGAAAGCAAAATCTGGTGATCTGGTGCTCTGTGCTACAGCTCACCCTGAGCGAGGTGTAAGAAGGCTGAAAAGACCAAGGCTGTGTAAGCACACATGCCCTTGATAAATGCAACCAGCACATTTCAAAGCCATCAGAGGCTAAGGCGAAGCCTGTCCACTTCATGCTACCTTTCCAACTTCCGCCTGTTTGTCCAACTGATTTATTGGGACAAGTTTTGCCCTCAGGTGAAATGCCTCTCCTGCTTGTTGCTTCACTATTTAGCCCATGGGTAAAACAGGTTCATAGTTCATAATAAATTTGAAAAAAAATGAAGCCAATGGACAGCTGCCTAAGTCACCTGAATTCTAAGCACTGACGTGAAAGCAAGGTCTAATTATATCCTATTTACTTTCTAGAGTTTCTGGAAATGTGATGATGTTTCAGGCAGCAAAGGGAACTAGTTTTATATAAGCAGCACACACATACATACTTTTCAATCACTCTTCCTCAAGTAGCTTCATCATGTCACCTCAGTCCTGTATTTTCTATTAAGACCTTTAATTCATTAAGAAGGTCTCACCCCCCATTTTGGAGAAGCTTTGTTTCCACTGATGTAACAGCTATGGAAAACAAGCACTATATGCTGTGAAATCAAAGTGAGAAAAGCCTCTTACTGGTTGTTTGATATTATGCAATAATACCCATCCAGACCACACACCACTGAGACAGCAGAACATTTGATTTGAGATATAATAACAGAGAGAGAATTTGTTTCTAGAATTTCAAAGAGCCCATGTGTTAACACATGGCAGGCTTTTTATCACTATTGACAGTCTCCAGGTGAGCATGAGAAGTCTTGCTTCTAAAATTAGGGTCTCCAGAATCCCAGCAAGTGAAAACACACTGGATTTGTGGGCCATTATTTTGGTCATGCTGCTACACACAAATCCAGCCAAGCAGACTGAAGTTCAATTCCCGTATCTCATTCAAGGCACAGCCATGTCATTCACCAGTGCAGATGAGGGAAGCAGCATGCAGATGAAGCTGCTGTAGTGCATATTTAGGGAGTAACATCTTCTTCTGTGTGCTTTGTCAAATGTTCTAGCATGGGGAAAATAATTTCTGTGCTTGGTCTAGTATTGCAACTCCTGTTAAGCAACTATAAATGCTTCATTAAGGTTTATTTCCCAATCACCTGTGACCTGATTCAAAATTGCTCTAAATCAAGTCATGCTATTAGAAAAGTCACTTGTGCAAAGTGTTATAAATCATCATCTTTCTGCATCCCTCTTTGCACTGGTAAAAATGATAGAGAGGCAAGCAGCCACTGAAAACTGCACTGAATGCTTGAGTCCTTTAGAGGGGACAAGCAATTACAGTCTTATTTATTCAGACTTTGGCAACCAATTTCTACCTTTTGGTTCTCCTGCCAGAAAAATCAGTACAATTAGATTCAAGTGCACAGCAAACAGTTTGAGGAAGACATCTGAACAGTGCATAAGCATCTGAAGGATGGTGAACATGAGTACATCAAGATGGTGTCTCTCTCCATGAAGACATGAAAGCTGTTTTCAAGATGCATTTCCTCCATTATTCCCCAAGGATGAATCTGCATCTGGCATGTTTTGAACTGGTGTTTTGCAGTCATCTAACTTACTCCCCTCATCACTTCTGACAAATGCCAAAGTAGCTCCACCATCATCTCCCATTCAGTCTACCCACCTCAGCCCAACCAACAGAAAGTGGCAGAGGTCAGTTCACACATCTCACAAGTCAGAAGCTGCCAGAGTCCTGCCTGAAATCTCATTGCTGGAATAAGACTCTCTTGGACAAAAGACTCTGCTAAGAAATGCAAACTTTTAAAAGGTAAGATCCATTCCAGATACTAGAAACAACTGAGACTATTTAAGAATGTCATTTCTGTGCATTCCCATGATCCTGGCCTTCAGTGAATGGAAACAGGATTTTCTTGGATCAAAATGAAAAGAAATGGATGAGCTCTGATTAGTACAAAATGATGTAATTGTGGATATTCACAATTTACTTAAAAATCATTTTATATATCAGGAGAAAAAGGAAGTGTCAGCTCTTAGCACTAACAACTTCCTCTTTTATCTCTGCTAATGTAGCATATGGTATCTTAGGAAAAGGAATTTGAAAAATCACATGTTTAACAGAACTTGTCACAACTGAGCAAATAGCTGATCTTTGAGTGTTACCAAAGTGTAAGTGAAGGTAATGCAGCAGCTGAAGAACACTCATTCTCGGTACATTTTGAAAAGGCAGGCAAGAGTCAAGCAGAAAGGTGCATAATGCCCTGTCTCGCCATCATACCGAATCATTTGAACATGTTAATTTGAAATTTTCTGAAAGTTTCCCTTGTCCTTCATTGTTCTCCTTCATTGTTCATTATTAATTGAAGAAATGAGAAGAAGTGGAAAAGTTGGGTAAATAAAGCTGTGTTAGCTGCTCTGAGACTTGCCTTCTCTTCCAAAATACAGTGTGACGATATTCTGCTCTCGAGTGTGTCAAAAAGCCCAAACTAGGAAAACTATTTTTTATTAATATAATCAAACAATAAATTTCCATTTTCAACTCGAATGATTTTTCCAGACATTCATTTCAAGCATGTTTCCTTGTTTCCTTGGAAACTGAGAAATGAAGAAACCAAATTAATCCAAACTGCTCTTTCGTATCATTCTCCATCAGTGAGAGAAAATTCCTTCTCATTAAAAGTTGTGCTATAAAATTTCTGTTATGTGTAGCTTCCAAATATTTGTTAAGACATCAAAATAGGCATCTTTAAGGCCAAATGATGCACAGGTCAAATTTTTAAAAATCCAGCATCCTACTCTAAAATATACTGAGCTTTAGAGAGCTTCCACACTAATCACATGATCTTTACCAGTGTGCAGGCCAGTTCATTAAATGACAGACCAGGTCTCAGCCCTGAAGCCAGCATGAATGCACACCTTGTGAGTAATCACTTCAGGCTGGAAATTCAGCTTTCAGCATCCTTGTAGGAACAGAGGTATTCTAATTTGCTTGCAAGGGACTTAAGTACTGTTATTATGAAGGACTGCCACTGTTATTAGACCAATCATAGAAAATAAGGCCAAAAGAGTTCAGATACACTCCATTTCCTTCCTCTTCCACACAGTGACTTTTCTTGCACAGATTCTAGCTCACTATTTCCCCCACATCAGCCTGTCTCCTCTATAATGTCCTTCTATTTTCTACTTCATACCCTGGTTCCCATCATCAGCAACCCAATACTTTTTCCTAGTATACCCCTCATAATATCTTCACCATCATCTTCCTTCCTGGTTTTCATGGGGGTGGGGGGTACTCGAGTGACACAAAATTAATGCTGGCTCTTTCCATTCACTGTCAAACACATCACAACTTGACTATTTCCTATTTTTGTCTGCTTCTAGTATTTGTCAAATACAGGACACAGAGATGTAGGATATCATGGGTTTTGCTTTTTAATAAAGTCAAGTATTTCAAAGGGTAACAGATAAATACATCATTATGCTGTCCTAGCTCCCTCCTTCTACACCCAAAATGACAGATGGGATAGATTGTCTTCTACAGGATGCCACTGGTTCTCAAAACTGTTTTCTACAAACATAAGAAAATCAGATTTTCTCTAACCCACAGCTTTAAGAGATATCCTAATTAAATGTAATTACAAAATCTAGCTGACCTGAAGACAAAGGGGCTCATCCAGTCATTCTAAATCACAATTACCACTCTGATCCTCTTTTTCCGTTGAATGTTAGAAATTTTGTCCAGCATTCACAATCACCATCAATCTCATAGTGGCTCAGATGTATTGTTAGTGTACTCTAGGGAATCAGTCAAGATTTAATTTATTGCCCTCTAGGAGATGAATATTGTGTAACCTTTAAATTAGGTTACTATATAACCTTTAAATTCTTGTTTCCCAGTGGCTTTTGAAAGTTGTGTGTAGCGATTTAATTGAGCTTCTCATGAAACTTTACACCCCTACGAAGCTCCAAGATGTTTTCTGAGAGATTAGTCTCAATCTATAAAATGGCACAGCCTGAAAAGACATTATAGGTGCTCAAGGTTATTACAGTGATTTTGCTGTATCTCCTCAGAGTGCCGTTCCTTTTCTAATGAATTATTATAAAAGTCAAAAATCCAAAATGAAGATTCTGATTTTTCTTATATTATTATCTTCCAGACACAGGTCTGGGTAGATGAGATGCCTCCAGACGAAGACAAACAAGTGAAATCATGTGCAGAGTAAAGGAATACAATGAGGAAAATGGTAAAGCTGGTTAATTGGGAAAAGGGAATGGAAAATGGGAACCCACAGTAAGGGGGTTAGTACTGGTTCTCAGGTATAAGTATTTATATGCAGTTTTCCTACAGAACACCAAAGATGAGATTTTAGGGAAGGCTGAAGCAGTGAGGTGTAGAAAATACTGTCTGTTGCCTCCTCACTCTGAACGCCCTGACATCAACCCAGAATATTTAAGAGGCTGCTTTGCAGAATGCCGAGAGCACTAAAAGGCAGGCAGAGGTCTATTACCCTACTCTCTCCTAATGGCTCTGTGCTGCCTGGCAGTAATGCACAGCACAGATGGTGTATGGATGATATAGAGACAACACTAAATCTTTCACCAGCCTGCGACACCCTGCTAGATACTTCTTTGGTGGATAAAAAATTACCATTTGTGATTACTGAGATTCACAGTAATTTAGCTCCCACAGAGGTGTCTAACTGTAATAGAAATATGCTTTACTATAGACAACAAACTAACATGAGTCATATGTGGTCCAGTTTTCACCCGGAATCAACCCTCAGTAATGTGAGGCTTATATGAGTATTTCATTATTCTGTCATTTTGTCTGTCACTGCATGCCCCTCACGGATTGGGAAGCGTTTGCCAGTTTGACAAGTCAAGCGGAGATTTGGATACAAATCTCAAAGACACTACATTTTCTGAAATTTCATGGGAATTCAAGGAGTAGAAGAGACACCCCAATTAGTCTCTGGACTAACGTCATCACTAATTTCACAGTTTTACTTGAGCATCTTAGGAATTTGGAGAGAGTAATGATACATCTCTTGGTGGCTCTGCACATGGATGTCAGCTGGGCATACAGGCAGGAGGAAAAAATCTACATGTGACTTTGACAAGAGGGAGAGATCTGGAGGATTCAGAGGAAATAAACGGGGAGAATGAACATCCCTCCCTAGGTAACCAGGCCTCATCAGCTATGCTGCTTAAGCAACAGTGTGTTCCTTGTAGGAAAAAGACACCAAATTGCTTTTACAAGCCCACCTGCCTAAAGCTGAGTAGAACTTTACATATATGTTAGTATTAACAGCTGACAAACTTTTTATTTCCCACGCAAACATATTCAGCTTAATGTAACACATTCACCTTCTCATACCTGTGTTCCTACCTCTATTCCTCGGTATTATTACAAATTATCTAAAGCAACATGAATGGGTTTAAGTCTTTCCTGGCTGACTCCTTTCACACATACTGTTACCTTTCAAGTTACCCGAGACCGCAGACTTAAAACCCCATCCTCCACCAGCCCCTCGGTGAGCAGATAACGGAGCGCTGTTCTCCTCCCGATCAGAGCGCAGAGCACTCAGGGCAGCCTTTCTGTTTGTTTTTTTTTTACTTCACTTAACACTTTCTGCCTTATTTTAGACCTGCCCTCCATCCAGGACTTCAGATTAAGACCGCCTTGCTGTCAGGTACTACCAGCACTGCTGTTCCCCTGGAAGTGCCCATTTTACACCCTCTTTTCTATTTCGCACACCGAGCATCTCTCCTCACTAGCGGGGTTATCCGACCCAGCACACTTGCTGCGGAGAGCGGGGCTGGGATCGTGTGACACAGAGGGAACGCGCCCGGCCTGCAGCCGCTCCCGGCGCTGCCAGCCGGGCTCCACAGCCCCACCGCCAGGCTCCTGCCACCTCCTCCCGAGAGAGCGACGTGATCCTGGCCGGCTCTCCCAGGAAAGCTGCCTAGCTTTCCTGCCGCGACGCCCAGGTCGCTCCGTGTCTCCCCGAGAGGCAGAAGGCGGCCGCGCCTGCCATGCCCGCCCGCTCCCGGCACGGCACAGCCCGGCACGGCACGGCACGGCACGGCAGTGCCCGGCCCACCGCCCCCCTCGCCTCTC
>JAYDZK010000001.1:47429948-47487107 GCA_034509185.1 Euphonia xanthogaster
GTCCCTAGTAATTCAAGTTCATTTCCCAAAATAGCACTGATAAAAATTATAGCTTTCATTGACTTTTTGTTGTATTATCCATGTCAACCAAGAAGTGATCTTAAATGCTTTAGGCAAATATCTAAAAGGAGGGTTAAAAATGTAGTAGGTGTTTACTGTCATACTTAAGACTTACTTCTTGGAAATTTGTCCTTCAGAAAAAAAGATTCTTGTAAACCTCTTAACATATTTTTAAATGAGCTGGAACAAGATGTGATATTACAAATAGTATTACTAAGGTCTATTAAATATTAGCCCATGCTTCATGCTTCACTTAATTAAAGTGCTTTGAAAGGACTTTAAATACAAGTGTCAGTTGTCATCATAAGTGAGTGATTGTTAGGATGTGGATTTATTTTATTCTTTTGCATCATAATATGCAGTTTGTCTTGGAGCAGCAATTGCAGCCTTCATACCAGGCCATGACAGAGCATACAAATTTGGCTTGGGATTCCAAACTGGAGCACCTTGCTGGAGTAAGATTGGAACTTCTCAGGCCACTCCACTTGTAAGGGAGTGGAAGACATTCAGAAGTGCTATAGGATATTGCTGTCTTCCAAGTTAAATAATAGGTGTATTCTTGTTTAGACAGAAATTAGTTTTCAAAGATAGGTTCTTTGGACAACAGATCCCCCAAAAAAAGTCTTTGTCTCACCTTGTGGAAGGTTTTATTTGGAAACAGAAAACCTCTGTTAATTCACTGCAGGATAATTCACTGTGATCATTTTATGTGTACCTGACAAGCTGTATAAAAACAATGCAGTGACATTTAGGTTTGGTTTTTTTAACTTGATGAAATCAGCTGCTACATCCTTAATATTTTGTTTCAGATGCATTTACTAAAAATCTGATTGCATG
This sequence comes from Euphonia xanthogaster, assembly GCA_034509185.1. Classification (NCBI taxonomy): domain Eukaryota; kingdom Metazoa; phylum Chordata; class Aves; order Passeriformes; family Fringillidae; genus Euphonia; species Euphonia xanthogaster. The sequence continues at coordinate 47,430,846 of JAYDZK010000001.1, forward strand.
CAAAAGCATAAATATTTTGAGTAGATGATATTGTTCTTCAGAAAAAGTACTGCACACTTGTGTACTTGGCATAAGGAAAATGCAAACTGGTGCTTTCAGAAAGCAAGCTAAATTTCTCCTATGGTGGAAACAGACTTACTTGTCAAGACTGACAAGTTTAGTGTTGCTGGGCAAGAGCATAACTTTAACCTCTGTGTGTGTGTGATGAAATACCCCAAATGATGCTGTAGTTAGTGTTGGCATTGAGGGTGAAATGACAGACAACAAGTAACATAATTGTTTGTAATTGTACCATGGCTTCCTAGGCTATTCCTAAGTCAGTCATAAAGGCAATTTTAACAGACTTCACAGAATTCATCAGTCTCACTTTTTTTTTTTCCGTTTTACTCACAGCATGATGAGATTTGAAATGAGTTAGAAGGAAAGCTGTTTGCTTAGCATTTGTTCAGGAATTATTTAACGGATCTGGTTGATCTATAGATGTACTGTCAACTTGCTTATTACCGAGTGAACATTTTCAGTATCTGAAAATTCTTCATCTTATATACATTAAAAAGTTATATGAATTGCTTGTTAGGGATATTTGTAGCAATAGATGTTCTGAGAGAGGGATTGTTTTGGCTATTACTAGTTTCATTAGACAACCTTTATTAGCAGATTGAAAATGAAAATAACATAATTCATCTTTCATATTATATTTGCCTATTTCTTCTGTCTCCTGATTAAACATGATCACCATTAAGAGCAAGTATGCCCTCCTGTAAAGTCTGGAGTTAGTAAAGCTCATTTTCTTATGAATTTGTATTTTATGGTTCCTCTGATGGGTAGGATCAGTGTTTTTATTATGTTTATTATGTTTCTGCCCATGTGGACTCTGCTAATGTGTAATATGATGTGAATCCATACTCCAGCCTTCATCTCATTCAGGAAATCTATTGGAGCTGTTTGTCAGAAGCTGGTTCTTCACTTGGCCACCCGTTTCTGTAAAGCATGTAGCAATTTAACCACCTTAGAGGTTGCTATCCTGTCAAAAATCAGTAATATTTGTCAAGTGGTTCAAAACTATTGGGAGGGGAAGACAGAGATGTTTGCAGACCTCGTGATCACATAAGCTTCTTAGCTTTAGCAAAGCAGACCTGAAATCTGTATTTTAATTATTCTGCAGCACTTGGGATTCTGATGCTCTCCTTAAAGAGATATTCCCCAAAAAGAAAACTATTTTTGTATGAAAAGTTTAAAACAGGTGCTGAAAACAGATAATATTTCTTATAATGCTTAGTGTCAATAGGACACTTCTAAAAATACTGAATTCTTTTTAATAACTGTCAGACCCACATTTTTTCCCACTGTAAATTCTAAGATTTCATGGGTATTTTGTAAGCAGTAATAGCTACAATTCATTCAAGCAAGACATTTTGATGAGTGTTTATTTTACTTAATATCCTTTACTTGATACCCTTCAACTTACTATCCTGAATGTCTGTAAGAGTTTTACAAGGAGTGCAGAGTCACATGTAGGATTGGGTCACCTGCAAAAATAGTGGATTTAACATATACTGTAAATACAAGGCTCCTGCTAGAAATACTTGTGGAGTAACATATTCCAACACAATGTTTATGTCAGTTTTGTTTTGTTTTTTTTAATGATGTTTTTAAATGATGTGTTATTTCAGTTCTGGTCTGTTGCAATGTCATTTAGCAATCCTGTTCTGGAAGTCATATTACAGAAGTCATCTTGAAATTAATCCATACCATGCTAATAGGAAGTTATCCCATAACAAATTAAAATCAATATCTTGCTTCTTTAACTGCAGAAAGAAGAATAGAAAACTGTTTTCAGTCAATAATGATCAATCACAGTTAAACCTTGCAGGAATCTGAAGTGTGCTGTTGGTATTGACATGCTGTACATTCTCAGGAGTTGTCTTACTGTAAAAACAGGAGGTGAGAAGTAAAATCATGAAGAGGGAGATAAAATAAAAGCAAAGATTGCAAAAATAAATGTCATTTTTAATTTAAGGAAACTTGATAAATTGATAGGAAGGCATTGGAAGGGTGAGATTGGATGGAAATGGAATGAATGAAGAGCAGAATAAAGAATGAAGGGGAAGAAATTACCATTTATGGGAAAAAAAAAGAGGACCAGTAAAGCCTTTTGAAAATCATTGGTGTCCCAGTAAAAGTAGAGCATATACCTCTGAATATACTAATTTAAATACATTCTTCAAAAGTATCTGCAATATTCTTCGACTCCTGTCAAGCTGACTTTTTGAATGGCTTCTTAGATTTCATTCCATGATTTAGCTGTGACAATTAGTTAGCTGTGACTAATTTGCTAGCTGTAAGTCATCTAGGCCTGAATCTTCACTTCTCAAAGTTTGTCTCATAAAACAGTAAAGTAAAATACTTTGTAAGTCTGGATAAGCAGTGTCAGAGAGAATTCTGTATTCCCTGTTGAGGAGCAATACTGAAGGCTTACACAACGAGGCCTTTCTGTCACCACATTGGCTTAATAATGCTGCAATGGTATTTTTCCCCAGTCTAAGCATAGCAAGTAAAACAACTGTGGCCAGTTACAATAGTCTCATTAGGCAGGTGTAAGAGCAAAATAAAATGAGTATTTTATTTTGCTCTTGCAGTTCCTAAAATGCTTACAAATGTTATCTTGGAAGGTAAAAATACACAATTTGTTTTCATGCTTTGTACACCTAGTGTGTCTTGTTGGAAAACACTGCTGCCGTGCTATCATAAAAGAATGAGAGAACAGCTGCCTGTATACTTAGCCCTGAGTGTTGTCTTGGGTCAGACTGAATGTTTCTGAAAGGGGGAGAGAAGGTCACTTACCATCAAGGAAGCTATGATCCAACTGGAGCAGCTTCTGAGGTGTAACGAGGAAGAGGAGGAAGGAGGAAGCAAATCAGAAGGTGCAGTGCTGCTAGAGTGCAGTGTTGCTAGGAGCAATGGGTCTGCCCCCAGCAGAAGTCAGACCTGGGCAGCTGCGTCTGTACCGCTGCATCCGGGGGTCTGGACCTGGACATGTTGCTCAGCTGAGCTCAGCCTGCAGCAGTTTGTTGTACGGGGCGTGAATGCAGATCCAAGGACAAGCCGAGTGGTGAACAGTAGAAAGAGTTGGTTTGGTGCTCAGGATGGCTCCTTGTACTGCCTTTTGTTCTCTGGTAGAAGATTTTTAGGGTGCTAAAGCTGCATACAGGTTTATGGAAGTACCAAATTCTTAGTGATGTTATTTAGAACAAGTTGTTCTAAATTATTTATGAGTCCTTGGAGGAAACTATGTGGATATTCTTCGCCTGAGGTAGTGGCTGAAGATTGCTGAGCAGGAAATAAGGTCTAGAGGAAGGCATATTTCCCACAGGAGCATAGCTATGGGTTAGATTTGGTTCTGAGCTTTTTTTAATAGTGTCAACTGGAAACAAATCAGTTTGAATTCCTGTTGTGCCCAGTTGCATTGCTTAAGGTTGCTTTTTTTGTATTTAATTAAATACAACTTCGGAGCCCAAAATCTATGGTCTGGGGGGTTCTTTTCTTACTTTCTCTGTTGCAGGGTGGATGGGGAAGATGTTTTCATCTAATTCTGCACTGGGTTTCAGCTGCAAATGCTAATGCAATTTACACAAATAAGAAGGAACAGTCAAGAACATATTCTTGTCTCTGACAGATTGCACAGTGTGCAAAGTTCTTTGTAAATACAGGTATTTAATATGATGACATGATTAACTTTTGCCAGCTTTCCACTGAATTTTTTTAGTGAATTTACTATTTAAATTTATAAGCATATTTAAAGAGTGAGAGTGGGATTTCTAATACATTTATTATAAAAAATGGAGAAGACTATAATTTCCTTAGTTCATACAGTCAAAATTGTCAGTAGAAAGGAACAGTGTGGAAAGTGAATGTTGCTGTAGCTGACTATTTTTCATTGTCTTTAGAGTGATTTCCATGCTATCCTTTTCCTATCACTACTTCCTTTCTTCTGCCTTGTAAGTATTGCTGTGGAGTCTTTCTTCTGTTAATAATTCTGGTCTAGTAGTTCACATGCTAATACCTAGCTTTGAGGTATATAGTAACAGGATCTACAGTCCCACTATTCAGAAATGAGTCTCCATTCTTAAAACAATCTGATCATGTTCCCCATCCCTTGGGAGGATCCACAGTGCTGCCTCTGGGACACTAGAACAATTTGTGACTGATCAAAGTCTGATGGTCCTCAGGCCAGTGAATCCACCTGAGAAGGAGCCCTGTTCAAATGTTGTCTGAAGCATTCTGTAATGTTATTACTCTTCTCCTCATTTCTGCCACTATTGAAAAGTGAGAGAAAGGAGGGAATGGCCAAGCTGGTTGCCTGTTGTTTTCATAGATTTGCATGAATCACATAGGTGGTTTGTTGTTTCTTTTTCCCCTTTGGGAGATGGGGAAGAATAGCTGTATCCTTAATATGCCATGTGAGCCATATTTGAGTATTGCTGTGGCAGGCAGTTCTTTGTATACAGTTTATGTTATTATTACAGTAGTAGTTAGAGTAGGTTAAAAGTGTAAATTAGTATTTTGTTCTCTTAATAAAAACTGTGTTTGAAAAAGAGTGCAAAAGGCAATAGTTAAACTGCTACCTATTGATTAAGTACTGTGATACTGTGCTGGGTGAAACGTTAATATTGATATCCTTGAGGATGGCAGATTACTTTGCTTAGCAGAAATTACAGAAGATTCTGAATAAGTTTGTGAATGTTTGTTATGTGAAATTCAGTGTTGACATATATTAGGTTCTACTTTGTTGACAAAGGGAATAAAATAAAACACATACACATCATTGGGACATCAGAGTAAATATCCCTTTGTGTTGATGGATTGATAGATAAGCCAGGCCCTGCATTTATTTTTTTCCTGACCCAACCAGTTATGAACAAAGACATGGAGATCTCTGTTTATGTGAAGCCATTTGCAGTCAAGAAAGAGAGTAGAAGCTGGAGATTGTCAGCCATGATAAATAGGCTTTGGAAAAACTTCCCTGTAAAGCAAGATTGAGAAGACTGGCACTTTTAAACTTTTCCCATTAGAACTATATGCAGAATACTAGCCTTGATGAGGAAAGGGAATTGTGTGTTCTCTCTATCCTTTTTGATGAAAGGCTAAAGTCTGTGTGATAAATTTTAAAAAATGTCAAGTATGCAAGAACTTCTTTTTAGATGCTGTGTCATTAGTTTATGTTATTAACTGACAAAAATATCTGAGCAGTGAGAAGATTCTGTTATTTCTACAACAAAAGATTATATGCTTAAATGCAATATATGCATTTAAGTATTCTTGAAGTCCTTTCTTCTGTAAATCTTTGCACTCCAAAATACAAGCAAACTAGTTGGAGCAACTAAAGAGACACTTTCCCGATCCAGAACTGTCTGCTGACGAATTTCTTGCACCTTCTGTCAAACCATCTGCCGCAGGCTAATGAACAGACAGCATGCTGGATTAGATGTAGCACTTGTATGAGCTATTTTGATAGCTCCTGTGTTCCTTTCAGTGGGAACTCTGTGATTAAGGAAGCTTAGAGTTAAATTTTTGAGGGCAGGGGTGGGCAAAGTGTTCTTTCTTTGAGTTTCTGTACTGCAGGATTCTGTTGACAGAGAGGAGTGACAAACCCACATCTCTGTTTTTGAAGCACGTTTCAATGTTTTCTTATAAGCCTTCATTTAGCAAAAGAACATCTCAGTAACCTATGTCACATGCCCATGGGAAGTAATGACTGAATTGAGAGGAGTGCGGAGTTGTGCCCGTTTTGGGCTGGGGAATCTTCATAATTCCAGGCACCAAACATTACGCTGTAGTACAAAGCAGATACCAGAGCTGGAGCTACAGCCTAGCTGGAACAAATACCAGCTTCATTTCAGACCTCTGTCTCTGAGGAATCACCACCATGACCTCTTAGAGTTTCTTCCTGCTGTGTCTCTGGGCAAGATACCACCTGTGTGAGCTGACACTGGCAGGCAGTGCAACAATCACAAATTTGCAGCTAGAACACAAAGAATAAATTTATTTCTATTACCTCATTAACTGGGGGATCCCCCAGCAATACCCAGGCAGAGGCACACAGATGGAGAGGCAGGCACTGCTAAGTTTTGGTCTGATGCTAAAGAATCAGTAGCCGGCAGTTCACACAGGTTTATCAAGGGCTATTCCAGCTGCAAGGTCATTTGAGTGATTCACAGTCCTCCTCACCAGTCTTTGGCTTTTTAACACATTCCTCCCAGCACACACAGGTATTTCTTCCAGTAGCAGACACAGATCTTGTGTTTGAAGCTCTCTGCATGTAGACTAGCAGAATAAGTATTCCTTTATTTAATTAATTCCAGCATATGTGCTTTTGAAGTATTCTTAGATATGCTTCATAGATGTATTTGTGAGTGATCCAGTTTTAATTAAGTCAATCATTCTTGCATTTGTCAGGATTAAAAAAAAAAGTTAATGATGATGTTTGGTCACTCTTTAGTGATTCCTACAATTACTGTTGAAGTGGGAGCTGCTCGTAAACATCAAAGATCCAGTACCAACAACAGTTGGTGGAAGTGACTGGAATTACCATCAAAGCTGTCAGTGCTGCTGGTGGGTTTCCAGTCTCTAGATCTGCTCATGGTCAGAGCAGAAGCATGTCACTGAACACAGGTGGCTGCTCTGAGGACAAAGGAGCAGTGAACCAGAGGATGCTCTTCCTACAGTGTGCTAGCTGCAGGAAGAACATCCTTTTTGCCTGCTGAACCACTCTTACAAACAGCTGGACTGCATCTGTGTTGGCCTGTGAAGAGTCCTTGCTGGAAGCTTTTGCATTACTACATTTGCTCTCTATACAATAATATTTGGCTCATCATTACTAGCATTTTGCATGTAGATCAACAATGCAATTTTTTTCTTTTGTTTGATTGGGGTTTTTTTAATAGCATGCTGAAGAATGAGTGTGCCCAGGTGTTCCTCAGCAGCACAGGAGCTTCTTTGCTAGCAGAAATTCTGATGGCTTAAAATTTTTTGCTAAATCAGCTATAACTTAATGATGCCACTGCAAGAAAGTCCACAAAGTCAAAAACCATTATGGTCATATTGGAACAGTCTGTATGTTGTGCCTGTGTACACTGTGCTAATAACCAATCATTGGAACTAATTGATTTTTTTGCCCAATCTGATATACAGCCCGTTATCTTTGATGTATTTCATGAACTCTCCTCATGCAGTAAGTTGTATGTAGATAGTGCACAAACAAAAAATATGCTGTGGGTATGACTGGTAGATCAACCCATTTCAGTCCATGCTTTCTGTCCTAGCGTAACTTGAGTGACTTCATGCTTTCAGTGTGCCTTCTTTCAGTAAACTGACCAGCTTAGCTTACATAACTGTCAAAGAGGGCAAGAGTCATTGCAGTTCATTTGTCATTCCTCATCTCCCCCAGCTGTGCATAAATCCATGGAAGTTAAAAGTAGATTTGGGGACTTTCTGTAGTTAGCGTTAACGGGTTGTGATCTCCATTTCTTACCTGAAAAGGCTCTGACATCTCTGTGTAAATACTTATTTTTATTCTTTTATTTCTAGGGATGTCAACTCAGATTAAACTCAGAAGTGAAAGTTGCTAATCATAGGCATTCTGGTGACCAACTAGGGCATGATATTGTGTAATGCAATTCTGTAGTGAATCTCCTTAAATTTTACACAACTAAATGAGCTAAGACAGATCTGTTAGGTTTCCTTTTCTTTTTCTCTCTCCTGTTTATTTACCAGTTTAAATGCTTTAAAACCATCATTGTTGTTTCCTGAAGCATATTCAAATTTCTTCAGTATTTGGGGGGGTGTGGAACAGATTTCAGGGTCTGTCTCTTAGTTTTGTTTGTCCCAAGCAAGGCCATAAAAGGGTAACTAATTTCACCCATGTGAGATCTGTATCCTCCCCAGCTGACACCTGCAGCATCTCAAGCAGCACTGGATGCTTGTGTGTGTATGAAACTAAATCAAGGCGCTAATGCCATATAAGAGACATAAATCAGTTACAGTATCCCAGAGCTAAAATATCCTAATAATTGCTGACATGTGTCCTCTGAACTGTCTTGAGGAAAAATTCTAAGGTCAGAAATTTTATGGCACTTGATGCTCTTAAGGAGGCAAGGAGCATAATTTAATGAACTTTTAAGATGTGGACTGCTGTACTGTAACTCTTTCAAATTTGCCTGTATGCTCACTGCTGCTGGAGGGATCAATCCCACTCAACATTACTGAGTGCATTAGGCTTTAATAGCAATTTGGGCTGGGTCCAGTTATCATGACAAGTAATCTTTCAAATAAAAATCATCTTAAAATTTGGAGTGTAGTCATATCTGTCTTTGAATAGACAGTGTTGCTATTTGTAATTAAGCTGGAACTATTTTATTTTTTTTTAATTTCCACTTAAAACTATCAGTCATAACCAGAATGTACTGCATCCATTAACTGTCTGGGCTTTTATTTTCTAAAAGATCTGAAAACTCAATTAAGTTTTATTTAGTGTGTATAGTGCAGATTATAGTGGGTGTGTTGTTAATATATATTTTTTTTTTTAAGATTGAAAATAAATCCACTCTAGCTTGCCTTATATAACCTCACACTTCTGAATATCAGCTGTGGAATGTTGCTCTACAATTAAAATTAAAAAATTCCCATACTAAGTCTCTATCATTGGGCTACATACGATTCAGAAAGTCCTGTGGATTTTGCTGCTGGTTAGATGGAAAACTACGTTAAAATAGGAAAAGAACACTTTCCACCATAGTCTTGTTTAATATTCATCATATAAATTTTACTACTTAAACAAAGTGATTATTGAGACTTAGTTGGTGGTCAGAATGAAAGATAACAGAGCATTTTTTACATAACAATGTTAAAATAAGCAAGTTTGTTCAATGCAAGATTTTCTAATAGCAGTTTAGTTTATTTGCTGTTTCTTGAAATAAACATTTTCTTCTCTAAAGAAGTATTTTCCATATTTTTTTAATAAACTCTTAAGTTTCATCCTAAGCTTAACAATAAGGTCTCATTTGAGGATGCTGATAGCTTTCAGTACTTCTAGTAAAAATTCTTCAGTATTATCAGTTCCTGTAGTTAGGCTGTTATTTAAAAATCCAGTTTATTTGCATGAATTGTAACTTCACCATTATAATTTAACTAGGAAGTATAATTTGTGTAGGTAGGGTTGTACATTTCTCCTTTTGGATTGAAGTTAGAATGGTTAAACAATTTGAAGTTCAAGTTCTGAAACCTTATTCTCTTAGGTTTGTGTGACCTGTTTGCTGGGTGAGCTTGGCTGTCTGTGAGACCATCTCTTCAAAGTCTTGTAGTTAAATTTTCTTGTGATCTGAGAGTTCTGTGCTTCGTTACTGGGGTTATAATCCACGGTTGTAAACAGTGCAAATTGCATGGTGAGAAATGGCTCCTAATGCCATTTGGAGCACCTGCTATCCAGTGTATGAATAAGGAGATTGAGTCAAGAGCACAAGTTTTGCCTTGTGTGTGGTCAGGATCTTCCAGTTCCTTGGCAAGCTCTGAGAAGATCACTGAAATTCGAGACTTAAGTGTTTGTGCAGGAGTAAGGAAGCTGAAGCAGGAGAAGTTTACAGTGTGTACAAGCTGAGCTGAACTGTAAGTGTAATCCTAGGGCCCTCTGTTGCTGGTGGAGCAGCTTCTGCTCTCTGAAAGATGTGCAATGTAGTGGTTTATATTCACATATGGAGTACTATGGTTAGCTGTCTTGGGAATGTGTGCATCTACTGGCTGGCTCAAAATATGGAGTTGTGATGACCTTGTCACTGATGCACCGGAAAAAGTATTTTAAAAAATCCTAACTCCATGCATTTTTTAGTGGTATTTTGAGTCTTCCCCCCACAACCAACTCCCCCAGTTTATATACTTGTCATGATGTTCTATGGAATATCTCTTTAGCCAGCTTGAGTCAGCTGTCCCAGTCATGCTCTGTCCCAGCTTTTTGTGCACTTGCTCACTGGCAAAGTATGGGAAACTGAAAAGTCCTTGACTTAGGGTGAGCACTACGTAGCAACAACCAAAACATCACAGCATTGTCAACATTATTCTCATACTGAATTCAAAATACACTGTACCAGCTACTGAGAAGATAATTAACTCCATCTCAGCTGAAACCAAAGGGAGGCTGCTGACACTCAAAGGTTGCTCAGAGTGTAGTCCCACACTTCCCAAACAAGAAGACTGGAGCAGTCTTGACATTATCCTGCGCCAGCCAGTGAACAGCCCCCTTTGCCAGACAGTCTGGTGGTCATGAAGCAACTTCCTTTTAACTGTGGTGAAGATAAGGAGTGTGTAAGGGAAATATCACGCAATTCATCATTTTCACCAAGAACAATATGGGAACAATATTAAGGACTTTCTGGGAAGGGACATGAACTCTCTGTGTATATCACAGTTTCTGTGCTGTTAATATTGTAGTTAGATTTTTTCATATTAGAGACACATTAAGATTCTTATATATTATAAAAGCCTTAGAAATTGCTGCCAGAATGATAATGAGATGCTCAAGAGCATAACTTTAATCAGTACTCCCTAGAGACCCCAGCAGAGGTATCACAAGTTGAACACCTTTGTGAAAAAGCAAGAGTTGGGAAACAAGAAATGTTGGCTGTTCTGCTTTCCAAGGTGAGGGGGAGAAACCTTGCAGCACTAAAGCATTAAGGATGTCTCTTCTGAATTAATGAGCTACATAAACAATTTTAACAGTCTGGAGGGGAAAGGAAGTATGATTGTGTGATGGAACAGCTAAAAGAGGCTGAGAATTAACTGTATCAAGAGTGTTGGAGAAACACAGGGGAAATGGGTGAAGAAAAAGATAATTAGATGAAAAGAAGAGAGAAATTAGAAGAAAATCACTGGAAGGGACAAAATGGTTTGGCCCAAATGAGCTAGAAAAAGATGCATTTTTATGTGTATATATATGTTAATAATGCTGGAAAACATATAGAAATGGAAAGAAAACATTGAAATTGTATCATACCAAGAAGACTGTCACATTTGGCATATTTAAATTAAGGTACCTGCTGAAAACGAGTGAAATAGCTTGAAAACTGAAGAGTGAATTTAAAATTTATGGGTTTTGGAAGGTCAACCATTTCCCAGTTTGTGAAAATACCACAGAAGAGGTATTGTATTCAGACATTAAAATCCATTCTGAATTTTGCTAGTGGTATTTCAAAGCCCCATATTTATATTTAGCAGTAAGAGAGGAATTGGCTGGTTCTTAGACAGCTACCATCTCTATATTGGAACAAATGAAAATTTATTGATATCTTGGAAGCTGTGTAGGGTTCATGATGTAATAAGAGAGACATGTCTATGTTCATGGTGTAATAAGTAGAATATTGAGTAATCCAGCAGCTCGGTCTAATATTAGTTTACAGATTCACTGATTAAGGCTGGGAAGGGAAGAACAGTGTTGCCATGGTGAAGTCTATATGATGAAGCACAAGCAGAACAAGCTAGTGAATAATTGATACATGTCTAAGATTAGAAACGATCATTTGCAGCTTGTGCTTTGATGTTCATGCATGCTTTTTACTTTAAAAAAGCTCAGAGAAACATATTAGCACAGACTGTGACAGATTTTTGCATGAACTTCTAGGTAAAGCACCAATGACTTATGTGTGGAAGAGCACACGAATATACAGTTACTGCTGTGCTAAGATTGAAAATTCAGGCATAAGCCAAAAAGTTCCAAAATGGAAAGCTGTTTGTGTGGGATATAGTTGGCCAGCCTGCATATATTACTATACTTCTTTAACAGAGAAGACAAATAAATAAGAATGTTTATCATAAAATTCAGTAAGATATGTTGTAACCTTCTGCCTATGTCCTTATCTCCTTCTGGGTTTAGTCATATAATTTTTTAATCTTTAGAAGTAATTAAGTAAGATATCCCAGGCCATCTTGAATTAAGGAACAGTAGTTTTAAGTCCTGATAAAGCTTAAAAACAAACCTTTTCAAAACAGATAAAAATTTGACTGCTGTTGCCAAGATATCTGAGTAAAGCAATGGAAAGCATTTTTGTGGGATAAACCTCTAGATCTGCTTGAGCAAAGAACTGCAGGCATCATGCCTTTACAAACAGTTTTGCTTAATGAATGTGTGATTTAGTTTTATAATTGTATGATGGAAATCAGTAAACATACACAATAGTTCTAAATACAGTCTATCTGCCCTGTAGCAAACATTACTTCTCATATATTCCTTTTTTTGAACTCTCAGTAGCAAGAGCTATTTTTCCCTATTATATAGCCCCTTGAAATAAATAAAATACATGAAGTTGGCTTGTGTAGAACAATCCTGAGGCTGAGGGTTTTGTTTTCTCTGCTTGGAAGCTGAATGTAATTACTTAGGGGAAAAAGAATAACCAGTGTGGATTAATCCCTGTATAAATACTGCATGATTCATTTTTATTATTTTGTTCAGTTTTTTGATGTCTCAAGTTTGCAGGGCATTTTGTAGTACTCATTAAAGGAAACATCTGCATGTTTGCTAGAGTAAGTTATAAATTGGGTTAATCTCTGGCTAAGTTATAAGCAGGTTATGGCCACATACAAAAACTAGTTCAGTAGTTACTGTGAAATAGTGATGGCAATTGTCAAAGGATAGAATTGAGAGATACTCTAAAGAATTATGGAAAATGTCAGTATCAGGTTCAATTTTAGTTTATTTACTGCCTAGAATAAGTAAGGAGTAGCATACAGCACGTAACAAAATGTTTGGATTTGTATTACACGATGAGGCACTTGATTTCTTTCATTAACTTATGAAGCTGCACAGGCTTCCTGTGCTTTTTTCTGTTGAAAAATGGACAAACTGGCACTAATGATTACAAAGGAATCAAGACATAAAAGCTAAAAGGAAAGGGAGAGGGTTTGAATTTCTTAAACATAGTATGGATAGAGGATCATTGAGGTACTTGATACATATAAAAGTGATCAGCATTTTTTTGTCAGCTGGTTGCCTAAATATTCTTATTTTCCTCAGACAAATGTATTTAAAGGTTGGGGTTTCAGACTAAAGTTTTGTTGCCTGTCCCAGAACTGAATCAAGTACACTGGTGTTTTATATATTGAATGTTTTATACAGAGCAACCATGGTCTGTGTAGAAGAAACTCTTCCAAACTTGTCTGCTTTTTGTACTTGTGTGCATACTTGCCTGCGCAATGTTTTAAAAATGGGTTTATATAGAAAAGGAAAGAGGCTTTGTATCTGAAGCAGCAGTCCCTGCAGATGTAATAGTAATACTTTGGGAGGTCATCTTCAAAAAGATTTTGGTGTAAAATGGTGTGTTTCCCTCTGCATTCTTCGGTCAATGTTATATTTAATATTTGAAAACATCCTTATTAATTGCAAAAAAAAAAAAAAAAAGATAGGATTTTCCATTATGTTGAAGGTCTGAGATAAACATGTCATTGGGGAATATGAACTTGATAAATACACCTTTGAGAACAGACTGGTAAAAGTTACTTTTTGCAAGAAGGGAGTTCTAGCTCAGCAATTAAAATGGAAGTGAAAATTATACAGATCAAAAGCTAATAACTGTAATTATCCTGAAAAATAAAAAGCACTTATCTTTTAGCATGGCCCCATCATTAATGGGAGACTCTTCAGTGAATGGCAGCTGTTGTCTGGTCCTTGCCTTCCTGTTCATCCCTTTGAAATGAAAGTCTGAGGGCTGCAAAGGTTCCCCTCTGGATATTGCAGTCAGCAGTTCCTCCTGTGCTGCACCGAGCCGGGATCACGGTGTTGGCAGCAGAGGTGCACCTTGCGTGACCAGTCCCACATTGTCCTGTGAGGCTCTGCTGAATGGAGCCGATGTGGGCTGGGTTTTGAGATCTACTGGTCAGTTAAAATTACCTTTCAAAAATTACATTTCAAAATTACACAATGAAGGAAACCTGTGTAATTCCATAAATGCCACAGACACAGTTATTTTCCTTCATCAGCTCTTCAGAAGTTTCAAAGTAGCATCTTGAAAAAAGTGGCAGCATTGAAGTCTGTCTGTTTGTTTGTGCACACCTCCAACAAGGCAAAGGGGGTATCTTCTTTTTAATAGATGAGCAAAGGGTTAGGCCTGCATTTCTGCTACCTGGAACTTGCTGCTTTTCTATTAGATATTTCCATAGAAATTTTTCCTATGCCTTATTTCCCATATAGGTTGCTAAGCATCAGTAAATGAATTCTGTATATGTTACTGTCTGTGCATACATGGGAACATTATCACAGAAGTTGCATGCATTTGTTAATATTTGTTTCCATTATTTCTTTATAAGTGGTGGTTTGGTTTGGGTTATTTTTCAGAAAAACAGATAGTACTGAGTATTGCAAACCACACATATTCTCAAAACGTGGAACTGTATCATATAGTTTTCTCACCTTTATATGACAGAGTGGTAGACATTTATCAGAGGCTTCACTGTCAGAGACAAATAGGTCTGGATCTTCTGAGCATGGTGGAGAGAAGCAACACATTAAGGACTCACTATTAATAATTTTGAGAAAAGGTTGTTTAGTCAAGATACATGTTTGTCTCGTCCTGTTGGTGTAAATTTCAAATAAGGTATCATCTGCTTTATTCTGAAGCATGATTAATAGTGGTTTATTGTGCAACCAAAAAAGCAATACTGATTGCAAATATAAAGGCATCCTTACAGATACTTTCTGAATTGTTTAATTTTTCTGAATGAAGTAATTTTTAAAAAAATTTACAACGGAATGTCTCTTTTTGATTTATCTATTGTTTTCAAAATCTTTATGATTCTGATTCTTGATTTCATTTTTGAGATTGCCATTGGCATGACATCTAAAAAGTGCACTCACTAAAAGTATTATTTACAGCACTCATATTATCAAGTCTAGGCACCTGGAATTTGGTTTTGCATTTCTTTTTTTGGCTTTTTTTTGCTTTAAGTATTTTCATAAGTAAGTGGGCTGTAAACTGATTGGTATTACAACTAAAAGTGACTTACATGCTATTTTTGTTAGTCTTCCTTCTTAATTATTCACTCTGAAGGAGTGTACTTTTAAGTGTAAAGACATAACAGATGTATACATCAATTCTAAGTCAAGGGGAGGCCTTGCTTGGTTGTTATTTATATTTATTATTCATTTTCTACTCTGTCTAAAATGCTAGAGTTACTTCAGATGGAAAAAGAGAAAAATAATGCTGTACTAAAGAATTTGCCTATTAGTTAGACAAAGGAAATTTAAAATAAAGAGATGGCTAATTTTATGACATGAAGTGAAAGTATTGGCTGAAGTGGGTGTTTTGTTTCTTTTCTTAAACTACTTAGCTCCTGACAAAATATTTGCAGATCATGAAAGGGTCTCTGTTAAATAGTTTCTGTTCTACACTTTTTGGTACCCATCTTTCAAGTTGTTCCTCATGCTTGTCCTTCCAAGTAAAGCTGAAAATGTTCAGGTCTTAATCTTGTTCAGGATGTTGTACAGACTGTGTAAGAGTTTCATCCAGAGTTTATTTACTGAAAGTTGCATGACCCATTGTCTGGGTCACTGGAGTTTCTTCCATATCTGATTAATCAAAACAGCGTGGGGAGGAAGTTCAGAAAAAAGAAAGTTATTTAATGAAATGCCATTTTAGACATTGAATTTAATTAAAACTAGCAAAACAAAAGTTGTGGCTCCTATATGAATAGTATTGCTGCCAGACACATCAAAGAAGACTAGTACAATAAAGATCAGATTTTTGTCTCCAATTAAATATCTGAGTTTTTTAATAAGGGTATTATTTTTTATTTTTTTAATTCAAATGGACCTTCACTCTTGCTGTAGTCACCAAAGCAACACCTGATGCACCATTAGAGATGCTTGCAGTTGGAAGCCTTTTAGTCACATGCAGAAAATTCCTTACCTTTTGAGCAATTAAGTGCTTTCTTTTTATTGCTTTGAGTCCCAATGAGGCCATGGGTTATGTGACCACTTTCACCAGGAGGAAATGAGGCCTGATGGTGGAAAATCAGATTCTGTCATCCAACATTCTTCTCTGTCCCACTAGCTCTCTTGTGTTGGCTGTGCTTAAGTTCTACCAATGAAAGTTAATGTGAAATAGAAGGAGGGTTGGGTTGGTTTTGGTTTTGGTTTTTGTTTTGGTTTTGGTGGGGTTTTTTTGTGGTTTGTTTAATCCTCTACCATAGACATTAGGACCCTTTTAGAATACTATCTGATTTGTCTAACTCCTTGACAAATGCAAGTTATTCAAGACTGACAGGCTTGTATCTAGAAGTGTATCTAGAACTGTTGGGTTTTGAAATGTTCTCTTATGAAACAGTCATGAGAGTTTAAAACTAGAATGGGATGGCATTTATTGATGCTAACTCTCAAAGTATTCATCAATGTGGAGCTCTCCAGAGAGCTGGCTTGGAGCTGTCAGTGACCACAGTGAGGGACAATAATCCAGGTACTGCCACCCTGCTGGCAGTCGAGGTTGATCCTAGCCTTCACTTAGCAATTTTTCATAGTTGAGGTGTTTATTTTTTATCACTCTATCATCTTTTCTATCAGTGAATTAAGTAAATGTTTTTTTGCTTTAGAGCAAACTGCCTTTGCTAATAGCAGTCAGGTCATACAGGTATACAGTCGATTAGTATGGTTTGTCACTAATTAGGTCAATGTTAAAGAAGCACATTATCTTATGTATAATTGGTAAGAAACAGTCTGCCAAGTTGAGCTCTAGAGACTGTGTAATTACACATCAGAGAGTTGTGCCTTCCTGCTGGTGTGTTTATCAATCTGTTTCACAGCAAGAATGATGCATCTCAACTCTTCATTTAGTGTACTTACTAAATGAGTAGTTCTTACTAAATAAGCATTTACTTACTGTGTGAAGCAACATGGTTACCTGAGAAGGCTCCTGTGTAAGAGACAGTGTGTTGGGGTGAGAGCTGGAGTATAAATGAAGAGCAGTACCAGTTGTCTGTGAGAGCATGGAGGGAAAGCGCGAGTGCTGGAGCTGCATGCGCCGTGTGAGCTGGACCAGCAGAAATGCTCATGCTGCCTTTCTGAGCTTTTTGCACCAATACAGAGCTGCAGGCTGCCTGGGCCTGCCAGGCCAAACCAAACACTCAGAAGAGCAGCTGTTTGGGTGGATGTGAGCAAGTGATAGAGCTCTGCTCCTTCGAGCCCCCAGACCAAAGGCTTTGCCTTGTGTAGCTGCTCTGAAGCAAGCACAGATGTTCCTGGTGTGGCATTGCACTCCATGGGTTGGCCAAGTGCATCTCTGTTGCTCAGAAGATGTGCTTCTCCCCTCTGTATCAAATACTTAAAAAAAGTAAAAATATAGCTTCTGTATGAATACAGGTGGCCAACATCCCCAGCTAAGCTTTTTGTCTCTGTGGTACATAATCAATTCCTGGCCAAATAGGGAAAGACTGAATTTGTGGAGGGTGGGAAAATGATTAACTGGAACAATTTTTTTATGAACACAAAAGTGATACTGGTTTGTGTACCCAAATAGTTTTGGGTAGTTTTGTGGGGTTTTTAATTTGGGGCTTTCTTTATACACTACTGTTTCAACTACTGGGTTTGTTGATTCTTTCACACACAGAATGTTATTTATAAATCTTCAAAATAATGTATTATATCCTATAATTATGCCTATTGTTAATTAGCACAAACTTAGTAAATTAAATTAATAGCTAATTTTATTCCTAAAATTGTCAACAGTATCTTTAATGTTTGCCTTCACTTTTAAAAAAAATTAACATCCTGGCACAAAGATACTAGTACTGAACCTTTCTCTGTAAGTATTCAACATATTCAGCTATTTAACCACAAACATTTTTTGTAATTTTATTGTAAGTGAAGCATTTTATTGTAAGTTAAGATTTTTTTTCAGCATTCAGTGGATCGGGAAGATGAGTGCAAGAATAGCAAAGTATTTACACGATCTTTTGCAGGGATTAACATGGTGTCTGCATGAATTATTTCACTTAAGAATCATTATCATATTATGATCTCAGAAGTAATTACTACTCTGAGTGAGAAATAGTTTAGCTGCTTTTGATTCCTTCTTCTATGTTGTTTGTTACCTTCTTAGAAAGTTACATTTCTCATGAAGAAAAGTGCTATTTCCCCTTGCACTTCCCATTCCTGTCTCTCTTTTTCTTTTTTCTCTTCCACATTTAGTTGCAAAGTGGGGCTGGTGCAGTTGCTGTTTTGGACCCCACCCTTGGGGTTGCTAAGCCAAGGAACGTGGTTGCATAAGTAACCTGTTCCTGAACAGGCTACTGCAGCCCTAGTCAGCTACCTAATGACAGCCAAATCCTAAAGGAAGTAACTCCTACCATTTGCTGTTTGGATCCAGACCTTTTAAACATGGAAAAAATGAAACATTGAATTTGTTTTAAAATAAGAGAACAGATAAAGAGAAAGGAATCTACCAGCAGAAACTAGTATAAAGCAAGAATATAAATGCCTGAAAATAACTGTGAGAATAGTAACTCCTGAAAATGGAAAATGCAAGTGCCCTGTTGTGGTTTTTTCAGTTTTGAGGTTTGGGGATGTGGATTCAGTTTGGGTCCACCTCTGGTTTCTCAGACTGATTAGTCAGTGACCTCAAATGAACTGCATGGATTTTGTGAGGTAGTTTCAAGTTTGTTCTGTGCAATAAATATTTGGCTCTGTTAATTCAGATCTTGACATACCAAATCAATCTGATTTCTCCATCCCAGTTAAGTGGTATAATGTAAATTACCCAAATTAGAAGCATGTGTGTAAATATTTGAAATAGGGTAGTGATGCTTTCTGACAAATAGTACCACAGATTTGTGTGGTAAAACATTTGTATGCATTTCTGCATGTTCTGGAGATTGTTATCAAACACTGTTTATTAGCACCGTCTTAAAATTGATAAACGTGGAAATATTAGGAGATAATAATGTGAAGCTGCACATGGGAAAGAAAAGAAGCAGAGAAGAGAGCCTGGAAGGGTGGTGAGACAGTGGGTATGAATTTCAGGTGAGCAGACAGGGTGCTGTGAAAACAAAACTAAGGAGATACAGAACTGTAGAGAGGTTAAAGGTGTGAAGTTAAGAGGCAGTGAAAGGAGCAGGTTTGCAATAGCTGATGACATTTTTGAGAATAAATTTTTCCCTGTCATGAAGAAAAGCTCTGCTGTTGATTTTTTGGGTTCTGGCCAGTGTTGGCTTAGCCGTAGGGAGATAAGGTAGGCACTTACTCAACCGCTCGGCTGCTGGAAGCAGACAGACAGCTCCATAAGGTCTGCTTGTGTCCTGCCTCCCCTTTGCTTGTGGCTCTTCTTCAGAGGTGGTTCAAGGCCTGTGGGATGGCCAGGCAGCAGGTCTTTGCCTCTTGCTGCACAGCCAGGCATAGGCTGCTTTCCCCTGCTCTCACACACTGAGGGGCCAGAAAGCACCAGGCAGCCCCGATCACCACCCTGGGTGGTTTTTCTCAGAAGTGGCTCTTACCACCCATACCCCCCAGCTCCATGGGAGCACACCGCTTCTCTGTCTCAGCCCTCCTCCTTCCTCCTTCCTCTTCCTCTTCCTCTCTGCTCCCCACTGCAACTTCACATCTGCCTTTGCAAATCTTTGAGCCGGCTTTGCGGAGCAGCTGCCAGGCTCGCTGGGCTAAGGGCCTTTGCTTCTGGAAATTCCACCATCTGGCTGTGCTCAGTGCATGGAGTTTATATTTAGATCACCTTGTATCTGGCATCTGGACTTTATTCTGTGTGCTTGATGAGACCTGACTGGAGCACTTTCTTTTGTGGATGATATTCTGCATAATATATGTGTTGCTCGTTCTCAGTAGCCACGGTGAATAATGTTCCATAAAAAGAGATGTTCTTTCTGTAGAGCTGTTATTTCTATTGGTGAGAGCTGCATGCAAGGTGCCATTTATTATTGGTGTTTGTCAGAAATATCAGACACACACAGGGCTTGCAAAGAACATTTTGCCCTTGAAGTTAGATCAATTATAAATATCTGCAAAGATGGGCTAACGCCTGACAGATCCAGCAATACTGAGTAATCTGATATTAAACTATGTTGTGGTATATAGCTGAAGAATTTATGCATAGAACTGGGTTGCATAGTAGGTTTCTCTTTGCTTTTCATGTATCTTTTTCTGTAAAGGAATCTTTGTCATAGCTTCAGGATCCAACAACTGACTTTATTAGGAGCGCACAAGGTACCGTGCTGCCTGAGGGCCAACAGAGGGTGCTGGAGTGATGCAGCTCTCACGGTCACTCATTTTTGTTGTTTCTGGAGAACAAGGCACATTTTGACAAAGCTCTTATTTGGAATGTCTTACTGTATAGCTATGAAGTTAGTGCATTTTTTGTACATTTAGTATCATAATTTTGATACTTCTAAAGATTATTACATGTTATGAAGATTATTTCAGGATTACACATTTAGCAATAATATTTTCAAGAGCAATGTGTACCTACATAGGGCATTTAAAAATTTTCTTTACTACTAACAAAGACACAAATAAAAATTCTCCTTTTTCAGAAGAAAAAGTTGAGCACAGTGGAAGTATCAATTATTTCTGTGACTTATGTACATATATTATTGCATACAATATATACTAGATATTATATACTAATATATACTTTAATGTATATTATATAATGAGGCTGATGTAGCAAACCATAGATCTATGAAAGTCGTGGTTTGATGCAAACAATACCTGGGTAGAAATAGCATACTTACAATGGAATTGTTCAAGGGGGATGAATAAAAAGTTAGCATATGACAAATCATTGTGCAGTACTTCACAGTTAAATGAATTATTTCCATACTGTACTTTAGTTCAGGTTCCTCATTTTTATCCTTGTTTGGGGTCTGTTTTTCCTCAGTTTGTAGAGGAGACTGTGCCCTTTGTATACTGGACTGAAAAGGTGATGTGTCTGCAAAGGGTTGTAACATTTAGCTTGAGACTGCTTGTTTCAGGTTGTCCCTGTTCTTTGAAGTAATGTCCATGAAAGTCAGTAATTACACTGCATTACACAGTGTCTGGTATGGAAAGCTCTTCCTCCCTCTCCTTCTGACCATTCTCCTCCCCCAGAGCACAGGATAATGGCTTCAGGTTACCAGAGACTGAAAAGTGCATTTTGTGACAGGGATATACAAAAGTAGGTGATTGTTTTTAGCCTGCAGTCTCTCCTTAATTCACATATGTGATGTATGATGCCTAAATCTGCTCTCTTGTACTGACAATGACAACCTGAAGTATTCCATGTCACTGGGATTTCCTTTTATGATTTTAAAACTTGATAACCCATTTTTGTCCAAAATTCTTGTATGTCTCTGACAGCATCTCACAGGAGATGAAAATAGGGTGGTTTCAGTAACCTGTCAGATCTACCGTCTGTCATTTCTTACATTACAACACCAAAAAGCATCTGAAAAATGGAGCCTTATCTTTAATATACATCAGGAGTATAACTTAAAAAAATACTCAGATCTGCAGAAATTTTGAAGGAGCAGATCTGTGACTGCCCTGTCTCTCTGACTTTACTTAGATGCCACATCTAGATACTCTTAACATTCAGGAAACCTGATAAACGTGACAGAAGATAATTATTCAGGCTTACAGTAGTGCTACTTTAAGTGTGGACAGAGGTAGTATTGTATTTTTATAGATATCAGCTGCAAAGGGCTATCCAGAAGGATAAAGGCACCGAACAGAGAAATCAGGATGTATAACCCCTTTAATAATGCATGCTGAAGTAGCAAGGGTGGTTCCTGTTGTCAGGGGAAGGGTGGGGAAAGGAGACAGGTTGTAAAACACCCCCTTATGAGATAGGTGACTACTCATTATCATTTGTTAATATCAGCTCAGTAGATCTTTTAATTACATGCTCTGTCAAACATTTCATGGAGCTGAACAAGTCGAGGGGGAGATGGACTGTCCTGTTTGCTGCCATATATCTGGAGTATTCAGGTGGAGATACACTGTTCAAGAGGCTGCTCTGACAGCACTGTGGCTGTCCAGACAAGTGTCTCTGTCCTTGGAGGTATTCAGTGCTTTGGCTGGACAAGGCCCTGCGTAACTGCACTTCATGTTCAAGTTAGCAAACGAAGTGTCTTACTCACGTCACAGATGTACATAACATCCTCGTTCCTTGAGCTCACAGAGAATATTCAAACTGCCTTCACAGTAACAAAATTCAACTTGGACTTGGTAATTCAGCATGCCTCTGGGCATACCCATCATGGGACAGTGCTCTCCCTCCAAAGTGTGGTATCTGCATCTGCTGCCTGTGGTTTTGCAGGTAGTAGTCTCAGCTTCAGAGCCTTTTGGCAGCCAAATCCCTGTATTTGCACCAAACAGGAATATAATGTTTCTTGTTGCAATAGGGACCTCGCAGCTGTACCCAAATAGATACCAAAGTGCATTCCTACTTCCCGCACTTTTTTTTTCCCCATAGGCACCGTTTCGTTTACTTCTGCGTGAGGAATTACAGCATAACTCAGTTTTTGCTGATGCTTATAGCTTCCGACCATAAATCTCCAAACAAAAGGTCTAGTTTCCAGTCTAGTTTATAGTTCATATTGTCAGTGTAAAGACAAGTTGTAATTTAAAAAATTTACAACATTTGTATATAAATTTTTCTCGCTTGTTTTATGTCTTTATCCAAGAACATAAATCCTGCTAAGAAAGCATGAAATAGTTCTTTTAACGGCACCTGTTATGAAATGTTTGGTAGATAAATACAAATCTTAACATCACATTTTAAGACATGGATTTGTTTTAAACCTTTTGTTTAATCTGCGAGCAGTAATATTTCACACTGTCCAGGTGACTGAGGGTTGGCTGTTATTTTTCCTAGGTAGTTGTGATGGCTCACAAAGCAAAACAGTGATCTCCAGGAAGCAAGCAAGATAGCATCCAGACTGCTTGCAGTTAACCCATCTCTGCCTGAACCAGAAAGCGATTTATGAAAATTACATTGCAGAATTAAAGCATTAAGAAAGATCACTGCTGGAAACTGTTGCTTCAGGGAAAGGTAAGACTTTGCATTAATTATGTAGTCATGATGGATTTACATGAGATTTTTCTGGCAATACTGATAATAAATTCTAGGTATTAATGCATTTCTTTATTGAATAGATTTGGCAACTATTTTAAAATTTTTAGTAAATAGTTAAAAGTCTTTTGCATAGGTGTGAAGAATGTAAAACATGCAAATTGGTATTTGGAAGCTCATGTATATGTGGTTCTTACTGAAAAAGATCATGAGCATAAATTTAAATATTTGGCAATGACAAGTTTTGGGTTCTTATGGCCTGACTTTAAAAAGGAATTACAAAGCTATATTAAGACTATCACATGTGACATGAGACTGTGCATACTTTACTACAGATATTTGTAGAATCTTTATCTTAATGTTGAAAACTGGCGAGCCATCACCAGGAGCTGAAGAAACTTGTGGCTTTTAACAAATCTGATACAGTGCAAGTGTTTAGTTAAAGCCTTCCTGAGGCTGAAATTCCTTACAGCAAAGAGTTGGCTATATTTGGTTTTGTAAATGCTGATACGTTGCTGGAAAACAGATGAACAAGCATTTTGCACATTTACTAATTAAAGGATATAAAATAGCTGCAATTGCTGCCATGCATTTATATATCAAGGAGCCAGGGGAAAAATATACAGCAACATGAGTACATCAGTGTCCTCTTGAACAAAACAAAGCCTTTCTTTTCCTACTAGAAAGAAGGTTGTATTGGTTTTAAACTACTGTTAGGCTGTATTTAGTCCTTCTGTCATGAATCTTGGTGACAATTAATTTTGCTGTGTAATAAGCCACATCAGATGACCTTGTTAGCAGAATTTCTCCTGGAGTGCTGGCTTCTATAGTGCTCCCAATTCTACTCCAGTGGGGGGTGAAATATTTTCTTTTGCTTTTAAAGAGCAGTACTGTAATGACTCTTGACAGGGTCACAGCCTTTTCAATGGGATAGTTGTGTTATTTTCTTTGTTGATTGCTTAAATACAGATATTTCTGTTTCAGCTTTCCTAGATTTTTGGATTATGGTTTTCAGTGCATCGGGACAATTATTATACAGCCATCTATTATTCGGTTCTTATTTTATTTTAATATAGTGTGTTTTTTATCCAAGACAGTGCAAATCAAAGCAAGTAAAAGGATGCATTTATGCTGTAGAGCACTGAGATCTGTAAACGTGTGATATGTGTTCTGGACCCTTATGGTCACTGTGAAGATGGTTATTTTCATTGCCTAGAGATAAGCTGTTCTGTACACCAGTGATGTGTATCTTACAGCTGACATTAAGAGAGCTCCATTTGGCCAAGGCTGTAAGTTTGCTTCGGCTAGAGGTGGGGCTTGGGACACATCTTCAAGCTGCATGTCCAGTTTCAGCCTGTTGCATCGTTGGAACAATAGGAAATTCCCATGAAAATCGCTGAAGGGTGTAAGGGAGATGTCTACCTCTTGTAGAGCAGTGCAGCCCCAGGAGTCCAGGGCACGATCCCCAGTGCTCCAGGCACGAGATTGAGCACGTATGATTGCACCATGTGAGCCAGGAGGGAATGACTGCCCGGTGACTCCGGTCTGGAAAAGTACAGCTATTGGAATAACAGGCTGGTGAGCTGGGAAATGCAGGAGCTGTTTCCTAGACTACCTTGCAACTGTAATTCTAAAACCTTCAGGTTGAAGCAAGCTCAGAAAATACTAGATCTGGCCACTTCAGGATTAGCTTACCTGT
Source organism: Euphonia xanthogaster (assembly GCA_034509185.1). Taxonomy (NCBI): domain Eukaryota; kingdom Metazoa; phylum Chordata; class Aves; order Passeriformes; family Fringillidae; genus Euphonia; species Euphonia xanthogaster. Next base: position 47,455,629 of record JAYDZK010000001.1, read on the forward strand.
TTTACTGTGCCTTCAGAGAACTGGTTATATTTATGTTTCTCCTTCATGAAGCAGTTTGAGAAGGTACCCCCTCTCAGCAGTTAAGCAAATGGCTTCTGAGTGGACATGGTATCTCATGGCAGCAGGCTTCCCTCTCCAATGAATACAAATTTGGCATATTTGCAGGTGTCTTGTAAGTGTCCTTGAACTCAGAGAAGGAACTATGTGAATATCCAAACGTATTTCTGGGCTTTTATTTTCTAAAGGAAGATGAGGCCAAATGGCATATAGAGCTAGTGTGAAATTTCTTCTACAGTTTAAAAAAACTCCCAGGGAACTGAGGAGCTGATTTTGTTCCATTTAAGTAGAGCAATGTTGTTTTTTAATCACACTGGTTGCATGTCAGAAAAATTAGCAGTACTGAAGTCTGATGAATGTGTGACCTATTATCTTCCCATAGATCTCTCAGGTTTTGGAGGATGACAGTGCTGGGCCTCAACAAGAGTGCTAGAGAGAAGGGAGATAGTATCTGTTGCTACTCATAAATATAACTGCCTTATTTTCCCTTATTTATTTTATTACTTCACTGTAAATTTATGCTATTTGTTTTATTTGATCTGGTGATATTTTAATAGTATATCTGTCGAGCTGTAGATTGAACTCAATTAGTTCTGTGCCTTTGTCTTTTAGAAGTAACAAATGAAAACTGTGTATTTAGACCCAGCAAGGCATGTGACAAGCTATCTGGCAGTAATCTAGGAATGCAATTAATCGTGTTTAATTATGCACTTTGTTTGCTAGGCTAGAGTTTTAAAATTTTGCAAGGTAGAGACCTCACAGGACAAAAAAGTTCCACCATTTAATTTTTTTTAACTACTTTGGCTTCATTTATCAAAGTTATTAAAACTCCATAATTTCTTCACTCAATTATTTGTGCAGCCTGTGTTACCTAGGAAGGTCCTGATTTTTACTTAAGTTCTGATAGCAAGCATCAGTTTACTGAGTGAAAGAAAAGTGCAGATCCCAGCAGCTGTAGGTTCAGGAAGTTGTTCTCCATTTTGATTTCCCTTCTTGGAAGACCTGGCTCTGTGGAAGATCCAATTCTTTAACTGCTTAAATGATGTACATATATACATGGGTTACAGTACTTCACAAACTGGAGAATGAGATATTTAAACAGGTCTGAATGATACAAGAAAATAAACTAGAGCTAAGTGCCCAAGAATTGAGATGGAAGACAAACATAGCAGTAGTTAAAAAAAAAAAAAAAAAAAGCAAGAGAAAAAGCCCCAGAGAATGAAGAACTAAAAATAGACTTGTTTTGTTATTTTTAGGCATTCCTGCTGGTTGCATAGAAATCACTGAACTTAAAAGGTCACAATACCAATGCTCAGTACCTCTCAAGCATTCATTTTAATCTGGTGCAGAGATCCAAAAGAAGACTGACACTTGGAATTTGAGGGAAGCAATATAATTTTTTCCTAATTAAGTATATCAGTGTTCTAGCTTGAAATCTATTCTGGGAAACATATCAGCATCATGCATCATGTTGAAGCCAACAGTATTGATAATGACCTGAATTAGATGATATTTTACTGCTGATAAGCACTATTAATATTGCCTAAGAGTGGATTTTGATTTTCCTTTCATGTTACGGAACTGTAGTAGTTCAGGAAAGGAGTTTATCAATATTAATTCCAGAAGAATTCTTAAGAATCTCTATAGCTATAAGATGTGTGAGTGCTTAAGTAATTTGGTTTTTGCTTTAGCTTTCTGGTTTCTTAAAAATGGGGTGGGAATAAATAAAAGAAAATATTTTTCTTTAGGAGTGTGTCTAGCATCAAAGCTATCACAAATAGGCAGCAATTGTTATTGCAACAGCAAATACTCAAAAAAAAAAATCCTCACTAGATGAACTACAAAATGACAGACAGTGTGCTGTTATTTCCAAAGTAAATATTTTACCAAATAGGTTTTTGATACAAGGAACAAGATGTGCAAGGAACAGGATGTGATACATATCCAGTACAACATTTTAAACACATTTTAAACATCCTGGCTTTTCCTTTGGTTGTATTTAGATAAAGCTTAAATGGTTCCAAGCAATGCTGTTTTGCTTTGATTAAAACAGACAACATTTTACCCATGTAGGTGGCTTATTTGGGGGCTTTTTTAAGTGTAAGCAATTTTTTCTCATACAAATAGTAGAATAAGAAAAAGGGTTTTATCCTCCATTTCCCCCTACAGAGGGATGAGCTAAAAAGTCCAAAGGTACAGATATACTACTTTTTCTTTCAGTGCTGATGTGCTATTTTGGAATATGTGCTGACCTACTTTCTCTGTTTCCAGAAAGCAAGCTGAAAAATTTTCGCTTAGGCTGCAGATTTGGATTTATTTTTCAGTGTATTTTTGTATGTACTTTCACACAGATATGCACACACACACACATTGATAATGTGGGGGTTGATGTACAATAGCAAATCAAGATTGCCAAGTTTGGTACAATTTCAAACTACTAGCAGCAGAAATCTGCTGCTAGACACCTTCCTTAAAAGGATTTGACAGGAGAATATTTTCAACCTAGTGATGCCATTATTTAGAGTTACATTGTAAGATAGAAAGTTTTCAGTTCCCAGCTTCAAATAAATTTGATACCTAAACAGAATAGTCCAAAGTTGCAGTGAAAAATGCTGTAAGAATCTCATATTCTATTTTTTACATTTTCTTCAGCATTTTCTTAGACATTGGAAGATAAAATCCCTTTGAATTGTTTACTTTCACTCCATGCATCTTTTTATACAGCACTCTGACCATCAAAGAAAGTTCTGCTCATTAGTTTGCCATTCCCAATTAAAATAATGATACATAAAGCTTTGGAATTGTATGAACAAATTAAGAGAAAGCAAGTCATGAGAGGTGAAGCCCTGCTCCATCCTCAGCTTAGCGCAGAAAAAAATTATCTGTCTTGGCAACTCTGTGCTCACTTCTGAGCTTTCCCCAGCAGAGTAGCTCTGCTGGTGGAAGAAAATTCTTTTTTAGTGTATTGTAATTCACTCACAATTACTGTAGTGCAGAGGGTCTTGGTGTGGCATTCCTCTCATCTAACCTGTGTGAGAATTCAAAGGGTAAGCATCTGTAAGTCTCAGTAAAAGGCTGCAGATAAGGAGGAAAGACAATTTCCCCTCTCCTCAGGTAGAGGAGATGAATTCTGCCTTGCAGAGGTGCATCCCTGTCTCTCTGTTAGACAGGGTTTAGACTTTGGCAACTTAATCTTTGAATATGTGCAGCTAGGTGGGGGACATGCAGTCTCCTTTCTTTGGATATACCACAGAATCCTGATGTTCTGCAGGGAAGGTCAAAGCAGTGTAAATGAGGCCTCAGAATATCATGAGTGGTAGGTCTGAATCTTCCCGTGACTGAGAGGCATCTTACTTCTCTGGAAAGTATTATGGCCTCCTTAAGCTAGCTGTGGATATGTTGTATGTTTCTAAGACATCTGAATTGCTACTTCTCTTTTTTAAATTCATCTTGTATACCCTAAAGACTATATGCAGTAGTTTAAAAAAAAAACATCTTTCAAATCTTCTCTTATGGTTGATAATTGAGATGATTTTTTGGCTCTGTGGGAGAGTTAAGAATTCTGCAGTTTCATAGCTTTTTCATACTGTTTTTAAGCATTTGAATGATTGTAGAATTTTCACTTGGTAAATATCCTCAGCAGCTCTACTATTTTTCAGGGGGTCTAAAATTGGTGCAATATTAGTTAATAATCAAGTTAGATCAGTATAAGAGGCTGATAGTCATATGTGAATTGCCTAGTTAAGTGCTCGTGGTAGAACAAAACATGTTCTTAGTGCTGTTACATGGAAGGTAACTGGGCATAGATAGGTTACAAATAATTGTTCAGGGTAGTAACTTGAAGGAAAGCCAAGGGGCAATTTAAGAAGCTTCTTCAGCTTAGCTGCTAGTGTGATGCTACAATATGGTGGTACCAAAATACTGTATCCAGTGCCTTAATATTTTGACCTAACAAAGAGGTATAAATAAGGGAGAGAGTTGAAAAAAGAGGCCTGTGGAATTTTTGAAGGTCTGGAGAAGACAAAAAAAACAAAGGAAAAACTTTTATGTTGTGAGGTTTCAAGAGGTCAGTTGTGTAAATTTATAGAACATAATTTTGCACAATGAGTTAATCATCATCTACAAATTCTTGTGTTTTAAAAAGCCATCTCAAAGCAAGGAATTTCTAAGCCCAATAAATAAAGGCATCTGAATGTTGAAGCTGAACTAGCTTCATCCAAGCCAAATTTTTCTCAAAAGAAGGAAATATCAACATTGAAATAGATGAGCTGTAGCATCTTCTGCCATAGAAGGAGTGATAATCCTATGATTGTGGGACAGGCACTCCCAAAAGCTAACTTTACCCTTGCCACTATTCAGTATATTTAGGATATTATATGGAGAGTATATTATATGGAGAGGCAAAGGTTATTCCCAGCCCTAAATCAATGGCTCTGTCCATGGACTGTAAAACAGGTATGGGAGAATAGGCTCGCAGGCTGAAATTAGGCTTTGTGATCTAATTCATATGAGTCCCCAGAACCTTCCAAAAGCCTGTCCTTAGCTAGCAGGAAAAGCTCTGCAGCCTTCTGTATGCAGTTGGTCAGACCCTTGTTTACACTGATCTCTGGTTTTTGTGTGCCTGTGCTGTATTCTTCCTCATGAAAGATGTGTCCTGCTTCTTAGATTAGAGAAACATTTCTGGAAACCTCATTTTTGCTGAACTGTGATCTGAACTTCACCCATTTCTCCATGTGCTTCTAATCTGTGTAGGACCCAAGGGAATCTCAGGTTATTTAGGTCCCTTTGGACCCCCTATTATTTGTCACCCTCCCCAAAATTATTTGTTACATTTGCACACTATGTTAAAAGAGCTTTTCCCCTAACACTTGCTGTTTGGAGTCAAGACTTGGAAAGATAGCCCCCAGATAATTCTCTCCACCTAAGAAAGATAGAAATTTTATGAGCAGCAGTGCAAAGTGCCATGTCTGACCCTTGCTCTGGTACTTTTTCACTTCCATACCTGTGATATGTTCTCAATGCAGAGTCACTTAGCTAAATTCATAGTGCTAATATGACAGTGGTGCTTAAGCATAGAAAGGTAAAGGTAGTGACTCCTAACACAAACTGATTGAAGGACTTACTTTGCTGATACATGTCTCCCTGAAAAGAATTCGTTTCTACAGTAGTAGGACTTTTTATTGGATGTTTGTATAATTGCAGAAGGCTTCAAGAATGTGTTTGCCTGTTCTAGAGACTGAACAACTTGACTTCCCAGAGATAAGCCAAACTGTGGTGTTCTGTGCTATCACAGACATTAGTTCTTCAGTTTCCTCTTGAAACGAATCCGAAATGTCAGGAAATTATTGTTTATTCAAACTATATGTTTGAGTATCTTTGAATCTGGATTAATTTCAGGATTGTCCTCCTGAGTCTAAAAGCCCTTAATTAATTAATCAGTCAACAGTCCAGCTGAAAAATGTATTGCTCCTTGATATTTGGCCACCCATCTTTATTTCAGTGTTATAAAGCCTGGAGCTGAACTTGGAAGAAGCATGAAGCTGGTGGTGTTTCATGGACCTTCCTGGACTGTGGAATGAATTACTGGAAAAGTTCAGTGGGAGTCTCACTAAGTTTTGGGAGTGTTTCAGGGTTTATCTCTCTTGGCAAGCTTTTTTTGTCTCTAACTAAGCTCTTAATTAACTTTAGGTGAAATAAATTCACTGTTTCTGGAACCCTGCATAAAGATAACGGTAGAAGACATTAAGGAGTGAAGGGTGTTTCCTTTTCTTGGCAGACCTGATACTTGTGTGGATTAAATGTTCACAGTCAGTGGGCAAACTGAGTTTTGAGTTGTCTCAAAATTTGTACTTGCTGCAGTGAGTGTCTGACTTGAACTAGGTTATTGCACGTTTCATTTTACACTAATTCTGTGTTTTTCTCAGTTGTTTTCATTCGTGTTACTACTCAAAATAGGGTTGTGCTGACTTAGTTTAAAATGTAACAGTTGCACAGCTGACATTCAGAAAAGTAACTCTCCTTTTCTGTTGTGTTGTTGCAAGAGCACTCTTTGTGTCTGATTTCCATGGTGTGCAATAGTTTGTGAGTATGTATATCTGTGTATTTGGTGTTTATCTGGAAAGCCTTGGACCACTGCAGCACCTTGAGCAGCACAACCCCTGAGGGAGCATCTGCTCAGCAGGTGATCTCTCTTTTCATTTTGACTGTATTTAGGGGGCTTGTGAAGGGGACACAACTACCCTCTTCTGCTAATACTGTTTTGAATGCATTCAATTATTAAAATTTGAATTATTCTTGCAAATTAATTGTCAAATTAGTCTAAATTGTATTTATCTCAGGCCTGTACAGAGTCACAAATAATCCCATCCAAATTTTAAAGTGTTTTTCTGTTTGTATTAATTGAAACTGTGTCCACTGGGTCTTAATATGAATGTTAATGGAGAAAGTGAATAATCAATATACATATGTAAGGTTTTACTAGACATGTTAAATATCTATATATTTATATATAAAATGCACAGGCACACTGTCTTAAATCTATTATTGTCATACAGGCTATATAAATTGAGTAATATTTATGGCAGGGTAATAGAATATACTATTTTTACAGTCCTGTCTAGGAATAATATTTCAGGCATTATTTGGAAGCCATCTTATCATGCAGCTGATTCTTCAAGAAGTCAGAGGAAAATAATCAGTAAAATTGGGAGTTTCAATGTCATTGTTTAAGATGGTGATGCTCTTTAACTAGGTAGGTTCTCAAACATCTCTAGTAAACAGGGATGGATGACAGAGTACCTGAAAATATCTCTGACTTCAAGTAAATCTGTACAGCATTTCTTATTCTTCTTTTCATGTTTTGTTTCTTTTTCTCTCTTTTTCAGTCTTTAAGCAGTTGGAATTTTGCACTCACCATGAAGCCTGCTTTAGGGGTCAGGCCCTGCTTGTGCTTGCCAAGCAGCGCTCGCTGTTGCTCTGTGTCTGTTACTTGCCGTTGGCCACTGCTTCCTGTGGTTTGCAGACCCTGAGTTTCCTCACATCCTTTCCATTTCCCAGTCCTTCTCACATGCTGGTTGTCATTTTTTGTCTCTAAGTATGGTGGGTGTGTGGAGGGGATTATGAAATTTATATGTACTATTCAGGTTGTTCCTTTCCTTCCTTTTTCTCTTTCTTTCTGTGACATTGTAGGAGAAGCTCCAGTTTGCTTCTAAATCCACATTTATGAACTGGTGTAGAGAAACTTTTCCTTAGCCATCTCATTTTGCCCAGGCAATGATTTGCTTACTACAGCTGGGAGAATGAAAAGGGGAGAAGAGAGGCATGCAGAGAGAGGGAGTAAGCTGGTGCACAAAAAATGCTTCTATTATAACTGACATATCCTACTGTATTGCAGTGTTAGGTGCAGTAAGAGGTCTGTATTAATACCGTTCAAATGCAAAATAAGTATTTATAGGAAAAGTACTGAAGTTTATTATTGTACAGTTGAAAAAGGACAAATGTTCAGCTGTGGGTTTTTTTGTTTCTGTCACTGAAGGTTTTAAAGATCATTTACACATCCTGCTTTATGATGCTTTAGCAGCGTCACAGAGATTCTTGTCTACTGCTGACTCCTGTAGCAAAAGTTGAAACTCAGTTTGGAATTGTGCATCAGTCAGACATTTAGAGTTGTTTGGGATGTGTTCTGGTGTTCCTAGAGCTCTGGCCTTAGGCAGAGTGCCTGCATTTTCATATTGATGGCTCTCGCATATTGATTGCACTTGAGATAGTAATCCTCTCTAAAAACTACTTTCAAGTTCCACACATGGTGGGGTTTTTTTCTCCATATCTGTAACACTTCTTTTTTTTTCTTTTTTTTTTTTACAGAAGCTGAAATGCTGTTATAATCTCACACATATGTGCTAACAAAATTTATTTAATGTAGAATACTGAACACTCAGAAGTGGTTTTAAATAGAAAATTGTCTCTGAAATCTGTAACCTTCATATGCATAGTTTGCTCACAGCATTCACTTGCAACATAGAAGGCAAGAGGAAAAGCATCTGCCATGTTTATTCAGCACTAATACTGCCTCATACTGAGTAAAATTCCCTCAGAGCCTCAGATCTTTGTCTTACCATTCTACCCAGAGCATAGGCTTACTGTCCCAGGTTGCAGTGGAATAATATCAAGCATGATTTTGTGATTGGAAGTGTTACTGTTGTGCAGATTCTGGCACATTCTGCCCTCAGCCTTTGATCTTTGGAAGATGTCCAGCCGCTGCCACTTGGGCAAAGCCATGTGTGCTTACAGCTCTGAAGCCATCTGCAAGGAGCTCTGTCAGCTAGCTGGGTGCTTGTGCTGTGCCTCTTCACTCTACCCTGCCAGAAAATGCCTGTTTCCTGGGTTTGGAGAGGGATCGACTTTCGAGTCCTCATGAGAATAAGGCTGCAACAGCCATCGTGTACTGGGAACATCAGTGTGAAGTGAAATTGCTACAAATGGACATTTGCCTATGAATTGTTCTGCCTATGAAATGCTGTGATTTAAATCAGGTTTCTGTTTTGTGCAAATTATAGATCCAACAGTAGAAGACTAATAGTATTTTAAGATTACAGCTTATTTTATTTTATCAGATTATAGTTTTAACTATATATTTTGTGTGTTGTTAGCAGGCAAGAATATGGCTTCAAATTAAAGGTGCTTATCATCTTTCAGCTGAAGGACAATGCATTTGAAATACTCGGCCAAATCTCTTATCAAGATTCATCTATTCAAACCAACATTCCAGCATAGAAAGCAACTCTGTAAAAGCTCTCTTCTTTTATTCAAATGTAACAGTTTTATCTGTTAGTGTTTGATAATTTGAAGAATCATCTGGGCTGAAAGCCTGCTTCTCTTTTCTGTGACTGTAATTCAATGTTAAGTGATCTACCACAAGTTAAAACCATAAATGTAGTGTGTGATATGATGAACATCTAATACTCTTATTTAGCTTCTTGAAGGTGAGGTGTAGCCTGGCAACTGAGTCCTATTAGCACAATTCTGTGATCCACTGTTTGCTACGGGATAGAAATTAATGTGAACCTAAAGTGATCTCTTTGCTTTCTTTGAGACTGTGAAAAGCTCAAACTTTCCCTTCATGCCTTTGCAGTTCCTCCAACATACATGGCTTAGAGGCCTTGTCCTCCCTTGGGATACCATTGTGTTCTGGTGTGTGTGGAGCAGTGGGAAGGACCATGGATCCGTGTACACTGATACAGAAGTTACATTACCAAACCAGACCGGAACTCATTGCAGAGCTGGTTTTCCTTTTCCATAATACAGATTTTCTGAGCCAGCCTGCATGAGGTGACACACTGAGAACACTTTTTAGAAAAATCTTTTCTTGCTTCTGCTGTTGATAAGCCAAATATTTCCTCAGGTGAAAAGGGGAATGGGAGCTCTAATGCAGTCATAATAACAACTGGCTTACTGCACATGAAATATAACAGGATTTGCTGCTGTATTATTTTAAAAAAGCTAATGATAATTTCCCCAGTGAGAATTTTTTAAATTATTTTTTGGACCAGGCTAATTTTGTGGCTTCCAATCTGTATTTCTACAGTACAGGGTACCATCAAAACTGAAATCAAATATCACTACCTTCAGCAGTTACTTACCAAACTTCAGTCAAAATAATTACTAATATAAACTGCAGACACTACAACTGGGTAATCTGCTGGAAGCAAGGGGTACAATGTTCTGATTTAGCCTTTGACTGTAAAGGATAAACCAAATGGTTATTATACTGACCTTTTAAAATCATAAGTACTGAAATACACCAAACCTACAGGAGAAATCTGAGGCTTTATAAACCTTTGCCAGCCTGAAAATGTAGCCAAATTATGATTCCTGGTATTTGTTTTTCATAACTTGAGCACTTTCATGATTCAGTTCTGAATGTAACACAGTGATTACTTTCCTATAGTAATCTCTTCTGAAGGATCTTGTGTATTATTTATCCTTTGGCAGGATATGTAATAGAGTTAAGCTACTAAAGTGACACTTAGGCATCTCATTCTCAGCAACTTTCAGACACCACTAGAATTCTCAGTTTCTGTTTTACCACTGCATATTCCTTTGCTTTGCCTGCTCAGGATTTTCAGTTTTTGGAACAAGTGTTTGCTTTTTTTGATTTTCAGTTCCGAATGCATTTTCAAGAATGTGTTCCAGAGTAGATCCTATAGAAGGCAATTCGAAAGCCCCTCTGGATTAAACTTTTCATAAGTTCTGGTGTACTCTGACTGGATCAGGGGTTTGTACGCTTGACAGATTTTCCCCATCTGAAAGAGTATGACCACTACACAAATTTGAGTGTCCCAGCAGCAATTTCTTCTGTTGGAAATGTTCCACTTGGCATGAATATTCATCAGGCTGGAGAAGGTAAGATTGTATGGTGCAGCAATTGTATCACTCAGTGAGAACATGGGACACTCACTTTCAAGTCACTCTTCTAATGAATATTTAATTATTTATATGTGTTAGAGATTTTTAAGAAGAAAAAGTTCAGTGCTGTTTTCATGTCTTGTAGCCTAGAGCTTAGATCAATTGCTAAAGATGTTGAAATTTTATTTAAAGGTTCCTTCAAATTTCCGTTTATAGCTCCTCAAAAGTTAATTCCTGCATTTTTTATTTCTCAGTCTTCATACCTGTTTCAAGTGTATTTATTTGCTCACATTTAAGCATTTTCTGTTGTTTTGAAAAGCATTTGATGAATTTACTTTGGTTAAGTAGGACTGTTAGGAATGGACTAAATATTTTTATGCTGGTTCAGCCAAAGCTGAAAAAAGAAATGGAGTTGTAAGAGAAGGTGAAGCAAGGAAAACTTCTTGGACCTATTTTTTAATTAACTGGGGAAAACAGGATGAGATAAACAGGTTTGAAGGACATAAATTAAGTATTTTGGTCTTTAATGATGAAAACCAGTGTGTAGAGAAATTTTTTAAATGTAACTGAGCAATTTAGACACACAGTTCCCTTTGGTTATAACCTAATTCTCACTACCTAACCTCTTTTGGATTCCAGTAGAATTTTCAAAAGCTTATTTCCACATGGAAAAAGAGCTCTTGTGATCCCTAGAATACTCAGCAAGATCAGAAATAGTCCGTTTAGCTATCTACATTTAATGTTCATTTGGTGTAAATGATCAGTTTGCTCTGAATGCAGGGTATGATTTCTGAGTCCAGTGTATTTAAGATTGGATCCTTCCATTCAAAATTTCAACTTTCAGCCCAATCCAATGTAATTCCCAGAGGAACAAGACAGAATCTAGCAGATTATTTGCATCCTCAATAAAATATTTTAAAAAGCTACACACTATATATATATATATAGATATGTAAAATTTCCACTCTTCCCTTCCAACAGCATGTGGATGAACCATTTACTTTTTTCATCCATAAAATTACAGAAGGTTGTAATGAACTTCACACAAAAAAACTGGGTTTGGAACAGCCAACCTTGTGATCATTACACCAATCTTACAGTGTACCCTATCTTTGGGAAAGTAATTAAAGCATTTGTGGTTTAATTGTTTTTAAAAAAATTAAGAAATCAAGTTCTATCTTCAGGTGTTAAAATCACTTTTTCTTAGGTGTCCACAGTTGAAACATTATTTACTCTCCCTTTGAATTACCACTCTACTTATTCACTTCGCCGTATTAAGTTCTGGTTTTTTAACAGTAAAATGCATGTTAAAATGCATCAGAAGATTTGTTTGTTTTAATTTACTAATTCATTTTGCCTCATTTATGGTAGAATTCAATAAGAAAATTAGCAGGTTCATAGAAAATGTTTTAATTTGTTTTCTTTCTGAACATTTGAGAAAGGAAGATCACATCCTTGGGGGGCTCAAAAGATTTCATTTGATTAACTGGAACAAAACAAGAAAAGTACCCGGAGTTTTATTTAAATGGAGAATTTACAGACCATCTCTGTCATACGTGTATTTTATAATGTCTTATTTTTACTAGTCAGCAGTTGCATAGAGAGAGAAATTAGTCACACTATCACATCTTTGATTCCTTCAGTAGGAAATAACATTATTGCTCATTGAGGAAAGAAACCCCAAACTGACAGCTGTGGCCATAAAACCCTTTGTGATCTGGACTGTTTATCAACCTTCAACATAGAAGTTTGTGACATGACAGGACTAAAAACCCAAACATACTGTTTGGGTAGTGCCTTTCACCTGACAGGTCCCTAGGCTGGCATCTAGAGTTTGATGGTTTGTTTGGGTGTTGTTTTGTCATTGGTTGTTTGGTTTGTGTGTGTTATTTTTTGTTTGTTTGTGGGTTGAGGTTTTGTGTATGGGTTTGTTTGTTTGTTTTTCTCTCACACTGTTTTCTTTTCCTAATGTTAAGCAGCACCTGTTTAACTTGCCAAGTCAATGAACTATTAATGAACTGACCTGAGAAATGCTGTGGGTATAATACAAACCATGCTAGCCCTAGACATTGCGTCATATTAAATTGTATTTTCCACTTTGCAGAGATTGTGCTGCTGAGCTCAGGTTGCTGAACTTCCTAATTACCTTAAAAGTTTCAAACGAATTATTTCAGCCTGCCTCCTCCCTGCGCTGTTTCGCTGCTGCAAGGAGGGGCGATGCAGTAACACTACACCTGTCCCAGCACACGCCTCTCAACCTGCTCAACTTCCCCAGCGGGTGAGTTGAGCATGAGAACATCCGAGATTGCTGGGTCTGTAACCACTGGTCCCCACACTTCTGGGTGTGCGGGCTGCCTTCGCGCTGGGGCGGCTTTAACGCTCCATCATGGCACTGGATGACAGCAGCTTGTGCTCCAGGACTAAGAGTAAACTTAATCCCCATCAGACTCGTTATAAATCAACAAGACGGAGGAGCCTGCCGCCAGACATCCTGCTAGAAAATGATTTTAAAGGAAAGTTTCCAAAAAATATTAGGAATATAGACCCTATACACCCAAGGCGCGCTAAGAAAAGACCTTCTCTATTTTCAGGTAGGAAATGCTATTTCAATAGTATGTTAGTGCAGTGTCTTTTAACCTTTTTGGTAACTGAAGGATTCAGCACTGGATTACAGTCAGAACTTACTCTGTTTTAAAACCTAAGACAGTTTTCATGGATAGATTTAATCAAGTGCCATTTATGTTAAATTATGTCAGCCATTAGAGTTTAAATGATGGAACATCATTTAAAACCATGAAGACAGCCTTCATGGTTTTGATTTCATGTTGCTTGCTGGAGGGTTTTTTTTTTAATACTTAGCGTTTAAAGAAAGCCAGTTGTTTCTCCAGAGCTTTAAACTGCATTTTGCTTAACCCCACTTACAAGTAATACAGACAACAGCTGCGGTGTAAGAATCTCTCTTGCTGCTCTAATGCTGTATGTCATTGCTTTTCTGGAGGAGAGTGGTATGGAGAGTTCTCCACTCTAGCAGATTTTTTTGTGTGTGTAGCCAGAAATTAACATCACTAAATAATCAAATGCATGCTTTAAATTCCTGGTTTGAACTGGAGCCTGTAATGTCAGGAGTTAATAATTTAGTTTAACTCCCTAGTTGTTAAGAAGTAGGAGCAAGGTGTGAGTGGATTTCAGTCAAGCTAATGGCAAGCTGGAATATTTTGTTGTGTTGTGCTTTTAAATAATTTTAAATGTGCCTAAAAATAGGCAACAGATTATTACGAGGACAAAGGATTTGTTGGAAAACAATCAGGTCATCTTTACAAGGAGCACTTAAAAGGTTCTAGGGGGAAAATCAATATCAGCTTATCCCTGATGAAACTGAAAATGTGTTTCTGTGAGGCGATCAGAGGAAATTAAATCCTTTATAGAAACAAAACTTCTTTAAATTTAAGTATCTCCCTTTCCAGATAAAAATCAGGGTTTTCACATTTCTGGGGGAATTAGTACAATCACACAGATCTTTGAAGAGTTGTGAAGTATATAAAATTATTTAAATATTAATATTATATTCCTTATGACAGCTAAGCTTACACAGGTACCTTTTCAACAGCTGAAACACCACTGAAGGAGTGGGCCTACAATGTTAAAAGACAACACAGGACAACGTTATTTGTGTGGGATTTAGATCCTCTGTTGAACCTTAGTTAAGGCAGTTTAAATATTTCAACACCTCAGGAAATAAAGCTTTATTCCTCCTTCCTATTCTACTTCTCAGCTTAAAAAAATACAAAAAAGCCTTAGCAGATCTCAAGTCAGATGACTCAGACATGCCCGAGGCTCCTGGGCTTCCCAGGAACTGGCTTTTCTTAAGGTGATGTGGTCTGTTGGTGACTCTCAAATCACATTATTTTGGATAGGATAGACCCTCTGTATCTTACCTGACTTTGCATCTTACCTTTATCTCAGTTGCCACTTTTTATGTTTTACTTACCTTTTCTGCTTCTTAATTACTCTGTGGTTTTGGGTTTTTTTCTCCTGTGACTTTCAGGTTTTTTATGGTACATCAACATTTTTGTTAGGAAAAAAACATACCATGTATGTTTTTTGCCTTGTGTTTGGTCTTCAAAACTCATACTCTGTTGTGCTTACCCAGATTTCACCTTTATTTTGTGATATTTTTTTTTTAATGCAGTTCTTTCTCTCAGCTCTTTTTCCACCCTCCCAAATGACCACATTAGCAGTAGTACTCCATTCTTTGTGCTGTGTCAGGCATGAGCACTTCAATGCTGTTTGTGTGTCTGGAGCACTGCCATTATGCTTGTGAAATCCACTGCAGATGTGTTACTGTACACTCAAGGGCACTTAACTCAAAGGTAATGCAAATTGATTCCTATAAGCAACTGATGGAGCATGATGGAAAGATGGGTGTAGCCTTTCATTTGGTAGGTCAGCAGTATACATGGGAGAAGCTTTACTTGATTTGCTTTTGGAAACGGGTTAACAAAGTACACTTGAAGTCCTCCAGACCATTGTCTTTCACACTGTAAATGTAGGTTAGAGTGGAAAAACAGCTGTATAATAGAATCAGAGAATGGTCTGGGTTGGAAGGGGCTTCTAAAATCCATGTAGTACAGCCACCCTACTGTGAGCAAGGAGATGCTCCACTATTATCAGGTTGCTCAAGGCCCTGTCCAACCTTGAATAGATAGATAGACAGATTAAATGTAAATATAAATAAATAGGCTTGCTCTGCAGTCTTTTGGATGAATGAAGAATTCGAAGAATGTGGTAATTCCTACTTCCTTGTTTCAGCCTAATCACCTATTAAAATAAGTGTTTTAAATCTATATCATATCGACTCTTCCACATCCTTCTAATCCCTGTATCTCTGCTAAGTAACACTGTTAGCTGATCTTGCATTTAGGACATTGTTGTAATTGAGGCTGAAGTCATGCACTTGTTGTTTTCTTCTCTTTTATTCTGTCTTACAGAGCTTTACTCATTCAATAGTGAATAGACACACCAAGGCATCGAGCTGCAAGGAAATACATCAGTCCATCCACTGGGACTCTTGTTGCAGTCTTGGTGCAAACCCAAGGGGTTCTTTCATGCAATAGGCTTCTTTTACCATTTTTTCTTAACTAAGATAGCTAGAAGCTCTCTCTTTGAACATGAAAGCTGAAACCTGAGAAAGTGAGTTGTCTGTCTGTCCTGCCATCATGAAGTTAATCATTCATGTATGACTAGGCAGGACTGTCCAACCAATAGTACCACAACAACCAACAGTATCATTGCATTGTTGTGTTCATCCCCATATGGCAAGGGAGAGACAGAAACTGTGTGCTGAGAAACCATGGCATTGCCCAAGGGATACACTGCACAGCTACCTTTTTCTTCTTTTCCAAAGCGCTTAATTTCTTCTTGTTATTTAAATCTGAAATGTTTAGAGCTGCCGTATACTTCAGGACTTTGTTAATATCAACTGCTATTTATATATAAACTTTGATTTTTACTATTACATGGTTATGCTTTAAAAAAAATAAGAAGAAAAAAAGACATAGGCACAGGGGAGCATAGTCAACATTATAGGGCCATTTATTGCCAACAGAGAGGTTCATCACCTTAAATAGTGGAGTTTGTACATATCTGCTGATATGCTCTCAGTTCAGCATACTCTCATGGCCATGACTGAACCTCACTCTGGCAGGACCATGCAAAAATGAACAGTGTCATTTCTTAACCTGGAGATAAACCCCTCACTTGTTAAAGAGAGAGGAAAGAATTGTATAAAGACAGAGTGGGCAATGAAGGGATCGCAGCAGACCAGGTCTTGGCACAGCTACCTAGAAAAAGTAGATTGAACTAACTCAAGCAGCATAAAATTAAAATGGATTAGATAAACATCATTAAATGTGTATGCTGACTTATGTTTAAAAGCACAATAGCATAAAGAAAATTACTCTGCATTTTTTATTTTCATCTATGGAAGTGAAGGATGAGTTTTTACTCCTATTTCTTTTTGACAGAAGGTTGCTGATGTTGTTTGAGTTTTCTCTTATGCGAAAAGACACGAGATTTTGGCTGGGAATGTTAATTTTCTATAGAAAACAGAATAAGACAGAAGTCACAAAGGTCAAAGTGCTAAAAAAGGTATAATGGTCAAGTTCTGCTTGGAAGCCATGTGTATTGTGAGCTAGGGATGTTTTTTTAACTAAGTACCATTAAAAATCTACTTATAGTACAGCTATTAGTATCTTGTAGAGGTTTTTTCCTTCTCCTTCATCCCTTGGTCATGGAGGTAGTCCATATTATGGTTGAATGATGCTTGCGCACTGATGTGTCAGTTTTGAAGAATGGAAGGTGAGAAAAATACCTGGGATTTTCTGCCTCCCCAGGACCAGGCATGCCTTCATTTCATGGCTGTATGCCTGTGCCTCAGGTGTTGTCTTCCCAGCCAAAATTAGCTCTGTGTATTCTATGGGACAGCACATGATCACTGCTTTGGTACAAGCAGTGTGGTGTTTCTGTGAGTTAATGTAATGAAGGTCGCTGGTTAACAGTACTTTACAGAGCTACTCAAAGAAAGAATATAGCTTGCTAGTCTGTGATTTTACAACTGAATAGCTAGCATTTTTTAACAAATTCACTGCCTTTTTTTTTTCCAGTGAAAATACTGTCGCAGTTAGAAGTCTTGAGGTACTCTCTCAAAGCATTTCTGGAGTTCAAACCAGCATACAGTCTAGCAAAGTCACTTTCTAAAATAAGTAAGTTGATTTGACGCCATATTTGCATGTAAATTATAATGATGAAAAATAATTAAAGAATGGGTTTTATACATATGACAAATTCTTAAAAGTTGTTCAACAGTGACATGAATAAATTATTTCATTTCCCATGAGTCGTGTGGCTAAGACAGCCGGTGTGTATGACTTACTTTTTACTTTTGACTGGCTGTGTTAATTGGGAAAGACTTGCCAAAATCTAATTACTTTTAATAAGGATGCTTAAAGTCATGGGTACAGTATGTGTCTTGATTCAAATGAGTAATAATGATCTGTGTTCAGTATTTTAATTTGGTGAAGATTTGAATATCCTGCCTCCTCTGTGAATAAATTGTACTGCATGGCAATAATTTATGCTTGTGATCTGCATATGATAATTGCTGTTCATTTATGGTACCCCTGTTGACATTTGGGAGATTGGCCTGTGTTGGTGCTGCATTTTACAAGTATCATCCAGCAGAAGGAAGGGAAGGTGAGTCTGACTTGTCCCAAAGTTGTTCTCCTTCCTGCCTGACTTGAAAACATTGGATTGGTTTCCCACTAATACTGTTACCAAGACCTTCTGCTGACTGCAAATGCAGTAGGAGGGAGGAGTAGCATTTTTTGTTATTTGCTGTTCATATTGTAAGATGGCATTAGTTCTGCCTTACTGGTTTTTATTGAGCCTTATGCTCAGATATGCCATTGGTGCATTGCTGATTGTGTGTCCACCCATTGATGTGGGTGAGGGGCCACTACTTCACTACCAGAAATTATATGACTGATAATATCTTGCTTTGGTCTGGTCTTTTGCATTTTTGTCTCATACCTATTGTTATATATATTACTAAATGTACTCTTCAGCATTTTAGTTTCTGCATATTTCTATTAAAGTGACATTTTCTTTAGGAAGGATGGGTTGATGATTCAGAGAAAAGCCCTGGATTTCTCATGAAGTCTGATGTAACAGATGTATGTTGTCAGACTCGTTTTCTTCTTGGGTTCACTGGCATTTTATGGAGTGGGGAGAATGATTTTCAAATGTTCTTGTAAGCAAGTGATGAAAATGCTGCCTCATCTTTAAGTTATATAGGATTTAGATGAGGTTCTCTATGTCCATTGGAGAGTAACTTGAACATGGAAATGAGAGAGAAGGTAGGGAGGAAATTGAGGTTAAGATAAAGAAGGCTTCTTCTGCTATTATGACTTGGATTTTTTTAAATTTATTGTTTGTTTGTTTTAAAAACTGTCTAGTTGTCTCCTAGATTTAAATTGCCACCATCAGTTGTTAGAGATGTTAAGACTTCTTGAAAGCAAAGACTCCAGTGTTCAAGTGAATGAATCCCATTGTATTACACAGTAATTTACCTCAAATCTTAAATGTCTAAGGATTTGTAGACTTCATTTGTGCTGAAAAACCTTGTGAAGCAGTTACAGCACTTGCATCCTGATTTCAGCACAGATTTCTGTGTGTGCTGCCTTAGAAATAGGACGTGAAAAAAGAATCTGGTTTAGTAACATGGTTTGCCAGTTTTACCCTTGGGGTCTCTGCTATATCTTTTCTAGGGGGTAATGATTAAAGTGTAGAGGAGAAATCTCAAAACTTGTGCAAAATGTTCTCCTTCTGGAAAATATAGCAGTTTTGGGGGTTTTGTATGTTTACATCGTTTTCAAGAAGAAGCATTGAACTAATATTCAACACTGGTCGTATCTCCAAAGAAATGTATCAATATAAAATATATCGTATTTTAAAATAGAAGGCAGCATCCTAAGAAATGCTAGCAAAATAGGAAACAGACAAAAATATTTTAAAATATTTGAGAATAACTCAGTCACTCTTTATATCAAATGGTAGCGGCCTTAGCTACATTTCATGTGCAGTAAATCTGTGAGTGTTTGTTGACATTATTTCCAAGTAAATCTTTCTTTGGCCATCAAGAGGCAATAGAACTGATTATTCTCTTTATCTAATTTAAGATGTATTGTGAACAGTGCAAGCACCATAAGAATATGCCCATCTCTGGCCCACAGAGATAGATACATTTTTGTGCTAATGGATTGGAGAGATTGACAATAATTTTTTTCACAGAGTTGTGAAATACATATTTTAATACATGGAAGAAAGACATTATTTTTAAAGTCTTACAGTAGTGCATCTGCAGTAATGAAAAACTTATCAACCAAGTAAAATGTTTTAAAATAATCAGACTTAAAGGCTGTCATAATGGCTTTGATTTAGCCTTCTGGCTGATATTCTGTTCCCGTCCTGAAGAGCAATCTTCATATAAGCAAGTGTAGATAATGACATTGAAGCATGTTCTCTTGGTAATCTGATGGATCTGTGGACTGCATACAAATCACTCAAAATATACTTCTTCTATAGTGTTTGTTTAATTTTAGATACTTCTGTGCACTTGTTGGGTGCATTTGGCCAGTAACTAATTTTCAGCTATTTATACTTTACACATTTACTTGGAGCATACTGTATCCAAGTTAAATCACCTGATAATCTTGGAATCTCTGAAATATATAAAAAATTGCATTGTTTTCTTGATTTTTTTTTTTTTTGCTGTCTTACTGTACCTGAAGCTGAACTACCAACAGCAAGAAGTTTAAGATTTTCTGAAAGTACTGGCTAAATTTCCAGAAGTAATTAAAAAAAAAAAATCAGTATTTTATTAATCTGGGTGCTAGACTGTTGTGCCTGAAGATTGGTGTAGAAAGTAGAATTCATCTTAATTACAAAAGACTACTTAATGAAAACTCTTAGAACACAACTAAAGTGAGTTGGAAGTTTTCTTTTTTTACTGCTTCTCATGATAAAAAGATGCCCTTAAGGATGAAATCGTTATGGTGCTTCTGGTAAACCAGCTGTAAGCAGATTGATGCTCAGTTCTTATACTTGGATTTTTGTAAAGAACGTAGCTCTCATATACATTTTCTTAATTGTTATCAATTAAGAGTGGTTATTTTGGAATGTGGGGTTTTTTTGGGAGTTGGATCTCAAATTAGGAGCCTGACATGTATAGCTCAGGACAGTCTTTGTTATTTTTGGGGTTTTTGGGAAATTGAAAGTGCAGTTTTTCACTATATGATATCAATTTAAATCCCTTTGCTCTGGATATACTAATGTGTAGCTGCTAGGCAAAACTAAAATGCAGTATTATATTTAGATACACTTTCAAAGACCCAAGAAATGTCTGTTCAAGCTTTTTAATCATATTTTAAGCTGTACTTAAAATTTATTAAAATAAGAAATCTTTTCCATCTATTACTGGAAGATATTTCTGTTTCAAGGAAAAAAATGTCTGTAGTTCTGCAATGTATATTGTGTGTGAGACAATCCTGTGGCTCCTCTTACAAGGACCTGTTGTGTAGTGGGCTTTTTATTTATTTAGTTGGTTTAGAACTGCCTGAGGGTATTGATGTGACTTTCTGTGGGGTTTTGCTCTGTGTCTTTGGAGTTACTGTTTCATGTTGGCTATAACAGGAACATGCTTTAGTTGCAGAATGTGTTAGAGATTATCTCTATGGCTATCTGTATGCTCAATTTGTTGTGAATTATCTGCTAGCAGACTAAACCTTTTGTGGGGTAATTTCTGCTGCAAACAATATAAGGCTGGCACAATAATTTTTAAGCCTAATCTTAAATCTGTGTTTTGGTAAGGAGAGGGACAGTTCACAAGTGGCATCTTTCTCACTGTAATCTCATTTATCCTGTATTTCCTACTTTGTTTAGGATCTTTGAAGTAGGCAGTCTCTTGCTGGCCTGCCCTCTCCTGTTCTTCATATGCAAGTCAGAGAAATCTCTCTCTAGCAAAGTTGTTCCATTTCTTTGGCATTTTGCCTGGCTAACTCTCCTAGCAATTCTCAGGCCCAGTTCAGAAGCTGGCAAGAGCTGAGGAATCGCGAGAGAACTGGATTTTCCACCAGAAATTAGGTAATGTTTTGCTGTACACTTGTAGGCTGCTCCATGGCACCTGGACTCATGGCAAAAGAACAGCCCCAGGGGCTCATGTGGGCATGGCATTCATGGGCCTGCAGAGTTGAACCACCAGTCTGTCCAGCAAGACATAGCTTTAATTACCATAGAGGACATTAAAACTCAGCACCAGTTTGTTCAGTGAGTCACAATAAAATGCTGCTGATCACACTTGTTTAGCTTTATCATGGACAGTTACTGACTCCTCTATAGAGAATCCTTCAAGTATTAAATTTTCACTAGTTGCTGAGGCTCTGTTCCCTAGTAAAAAGTCTTATCTCCAGCAGAGGTTTTACTATTACACAAAGATGCCAGGGTGAAAGAAGGATGACAAGAAAAGCAGAATACCAAAGACTAAATTAAGCTCACAAAATGGAATTTCAGGGTCTGAAATGTAATTTTCTGCCCAGTGAATTGAGGATAAACAAAACATACGTGTACAAGTCCAATTTTAAATTTGTTCTGGAGCTAGAAAATCAGCAGTTCTCCCTTTAGAAGCTAGTAATAATGTCATTTAAGTGTAGATTTGTCATACTAAATGTTGTTGGACTCTTAGGTAAGAGTAGAGTCACAGTTGGTTCTTTGTCTGGTTTCAGGGTTAAGAATGCTTCTGCATAACCTATTGTTATATATTTATTCTTCCCACTCGAAAGCCCATCCTAATATAGGTCTCAGAGACTGTGTAAACTTCACCCATCAGCAAGGACAATGATGGTGATGGAGATGGAAAAGGCCCAGGTAGGCAATGCTGCCTTTGCCTCAGTCTTTACCTTCAGGAGACCTTCCGGAATCCCAGGGCCCAGACACCAGTGGGAAGGCCTGGACTCAGGCTTTACCCTTGGAACAGGGATAACAAGTTAGGGAACATTTGGAACAAGCTGGACATCCATGGCACAGGATGTCCTGACAGGATGCAACCCAAGTGCTGAGGAAGCTGGCTGGCATCATGGTCCGACCAGTCCTGATAGTTTTTGAAAGCTCATGGCTACTGGGGGAGGTTCCTGATGACTGAAAGAGACCAAATGTGACTCCTTTCTCCAGGAAGAGCAAGAAAGAGGATCTGGGAGCTGCTGGCCGGTAATCCTCACCATAATCCGTGGGAAAGTGATGGGGCAAATAATCCTATAATCCATTTCCAAGCATAAGAAAAGTAGATGACTGGCAGCAGTCAGCATGTTTGTATGAAGGGGAAATGATGCTTTACAAGCTCAGCAGTCTTCTAAAGCAATAGATAGCCAGCTTGGTGGATGATGGAAAATCAAAGGACACTGTTTGTTTCAACTTTAGAAGGGCTTTTGGCAGTACCTCCTTGAACATCATCATAGCATACCATCACAGTGATGAAGCACAAGCTCGATGGGTGAACAGTGAGGTGAGTGGAAGGCTGAGCTGCCAGGCTGACTGGGTAGGGATTGGCAGCATGAAGGCTCACAGGAGGTCAGTCACTAGCAGTGTAGCTCAGGGGCTGATACTGGAGCCCGTACTGCTTAACAGGAATCTCATGGAGCTCAATGAAAGGAGAAGTCAAGTTAATACAATTTTAACACACTTTTGTTCAATATTTCCTCTACTGCTTCTACAAGTACTTGGTTTCACTCTGTATTACTGAAAGTTCTCTTACTCTGCTTTCCAAGATTATGATACTTTTTTAGGCATTTCCTCATTATTCTGTTCATTGACAACCTTTCTCACTAAATATTTCCAAAAAATAGACTCTGCTTTTCTTTTGTTGTTTCTTTATGTGGAAGATAAATGGAAAAATTGTCAAGCAATCCTACAGGCCTACTTCATGGTGTGTAGCCTAAAAGTGAGGCCCATTGGTGTAGGAGTTTTCTCTTTCTTTTCTTAGCTCCATTGCTTTCCACTCCTGATACTTGCAGAAGGCAGAGTGGAAGTCACTTCCATGAGCATTAGCATTGCTCCTTTCTCACAGCAGAGGTCTAGAAGGAACAGATGCAGTAACTTTAACAGGGTTATTGTCCTATAAAGACTGATTATAACTGTTCATTCTGTTTTTTTAAATCTTCAGACTCATTTTCTGACCATGCTTCTTGCAATTAGAGCTAAAATTTATCTGTTCCTGTGACAGCCAAAATTTAATAAAGGCTCAGCCAGAAAAGTGGCTTGGAAGAATGTTCTTACTATAAAAAGCAGTACCTCTTGTAGGTAAAAGTGCCTCTTATAGGTGTTTGTAAATGCATATGAGCAGTTGGGAAAGCTACTTAACCACATAATACCTATGAAAAGCATGTCTCTGGGTTCTTTAAATAGGTTGGGGTTTGTTTGGGCTTTTTTTTATTTAGAAGTATTGTTTTCGTTTGCTTCTTTCCCCCAGCTGAACGCCCATCACCCTCATTGCATTGACCTATGGGGATACTCATAACCTCATTTGAACTGAAGGTAATTAAGGTAAAACTGTAGCCCCAAGACACACCCGCTACTCAAACCAAACCTCTGTTCCTTACTAGTGCCAGCACAAGGAAACCTGATGAAAATTAAGGGGGAAAGCGAGGGAATGGAAGGATTTCACAGCTCTTTCCACAGTAGCACAATCTCAGGTTAGCTTAATCAAACAAGAAAACACATTCTGGGTGAAATCTGTCCTGTTATCAGATGGGGGGAAAATATCCTTCTGTTCTTGAAGTTTCCATTTTAGAAAGGTTCTGCCTGTGCTGATGCTACGTTTTTAGTTCACTGAATTAGTCAGTAGCTGGCGATGACCTCCCTTGATCTCTGGAGGAGTTCAGGCAAGGTTCGTGCGCTGCAGCCCGGTGTGAGTGGGGAGGATACGGTGTCACTGAGCACCAGGACCCGACTGAGCACGAGCTCAGGTTCCACACCCAGCACTGCCTCCAGCTACACTGAAAGATTTCAAAGCAGGTGAATCCCAGTTGTTATTTTTTTATGATCACCGTTCCCTTCTGAATGAGGTTGCTGTAAAAGTTAACTGGATTTTTTCCAGATCTAAGTGCCATATACAAATGAAAGAATTCTGTCTCAGTGGATTGTTTTCAGTTATATATCCTATATTTCAGATCTCACTTCACAGCTGAGAAGCCAAACCAGAGATGAAAAAGAAAGAACTATTTTCCTCTTCTGATCTGGCAAAAAAAAAAAAAAAAAAAAGAGACTAAGATAGGCTAATTTTAATAAGTTTTTTAAAAATTAGTTTAGATTTTCAAAGCCTTTAATGATGCAGTGGACAAACAAGTACATGGGAGTTTGATACTTATCCAGATTAGACACTTCATAATATACAAAGCAACTGTTAGATGTTTCAGAAGCTAAATGCCTTTGAAAATCTAGGCTGTGGTGACTCAAAATCATTAATCATTTTAAGTGTATTTAAAGCAACTATAATTACTACTGCCTTTTCTAGGAAACTGTTGAATTTTAAATGTGGCATCTTTCTGTGCTTTCTTCCTTGTGTACTGAGCCTAAAGTACTTTCTTTTTCTTTTAGTTAATAAAAAGCAGATTGTACATTTTGTTTTGTACATTTTATTGCTAAATTGCAGTTTCCATTCAAATGTAGCATGCAGGAAACCTTGAGTAACATAACCCTCTTAAACAGTAAAAAGGTAATTTACCTTTTTCCAGCATAAGCAGGCAGGTGTATTAGACCTCATGTCTCTGGGAGACCCAAGACATTTTTTGGTTTAGGAGGAAGGGATGGACTCTGAAGGTTATAAAAGACCTGGTTACGAAGGCTGCACTTATATTTAACTTGGCCTCTCTGAGGACACTTGTGCTTCTGTAGAACAGCAGCAAGTTGGAGAATGCTGGAGCTCTTCAATTGCCTGTGCCCAGATTGAAGCATTGCTGTCACAAAACCTTCACCACAGCAAGGGAGAACCCTTGAACAAGTGCTCATCAGTTAAAAAGTGCTATGTTCAGGGGGGAAAAAAAGCAGGAAAGAAAGATTGTACCTCTCAAATTGACATCTCTCCTGGCATAGATGACTCCAAAAGGTGAAACAATACATACTTACAGATAATGTTCTAATAATAAAAAAAAAAAAGTATTGCTTCCCAGTATGTCAAAAAATATTACAGAAAATATTTTTCAAGTCAGAACAAGCATTCTTATGTAAGATCAGTGAGGTTTTTTTTTTTAATCCAAATTGTTGTCTCCTATCTAGCCAGCATCTAAACACACTGTTGTGCAAGTTAAGAGTATTACACAGTAAATTCCAGACACCGTGTCTCACCAGTGCTTGCCTAGGAGGGTTATGTGAAAAGTGAATTCAAAACTACATAAAACAAGACATATTCCCTTCAACAACTGTTTAGGATTGAGATGGCTTAATGACATCAATTCTTTAAAGAATGGAGAAAATAATTTTGAATAATAACGGGAGAGCACTAAGGCAGACGTTGTAAATGAAAGGTATTCATGGAATGAGAAACAGAAATTTCACTTTAAAATCATATGGCCTGATTTTTCCTGACAGTACCTCACAGCACTGTAGTTATTTATGTAAAGTTGCTGTAAAGTAGCCAGTGGCTTGAGTCATGAAGATTTTTGCTGACAGCTATTTATGTTTACTTTGGGTATTCAGAAATACTTTCAAAGGGATGAAGGGCATAGTGACAGCCTAGCTATTAAAGGTATCAAGTGAGCTAAGAAGTGTATGTGCATGTCCTGTTTATAACCTACAGTCAGGGAAGGAACAATTTTAGTTTTTGGTCTACGACCTGGCATGACTTCTGGGGTAATTCTGATTTTTGAAGTGTTAGTTCTTCCCATCTTGAAACAAAATTTTTAAAATTTGTTGATGTTATCTAGCTTAGTCGTTAGGTCCCTGGTCTAACTGGAAATAGCACTGATCTGAGCTCCCTGAACCTGAGCTTTCTATTAGCACCTCTGAGTAAAATGAGAAAAAACCTCTTACAGTGTAATGAGCCAGGCTCCAGCTGTTCCAGGCACTTAAGTCACAGCAGGGGCCTGAGTCCTGGAGGATGTACAGTCTTGTTTGTGGTGGTACATGTCAGGGAAGTACACGTCAGGGAAGGAAAATTGATGGCAGTGATACTTCATCATTTGAAAAACTGATAGGTAACCTATGACCAGCTAAATCCGAAGGTGCTCATTTTCCCTGCTGCAGCCACATAATTCTAATGCAGCTGTTGCAAGAGATAACATTTTTTGGAATCATTCAGAGTGGACACTGTATGCATAAGGCCCACCTGAGGAGACTGGAGTGTTTGCGTTACAGGGGCACGTGTGCCAGCTCAGACCCGAAGCCTGGCTGCTCTGACCCTCTCTGTGACAGTGGGCAGAGCCTGATACCCGATAGGAAGGTGTAAGAGGCAGCAAATGTAGTACAATCTGATCCCATGTCCATCTCATCTTGATCTATAGTAGATGGAAGCTGGTTGAAATCCAATTTTTGTTCTCATTTTTTGAGAGAAGTAAAAAAATTGACTCATCTTCTAAGGTTGATGTTCCTAGTGGAGCAAAGGGACATAAGCAGAAGGATACCTTTCTGCAGAATAATGTAAACATTGAGGTATGAGTATCAAATAGGTCAGCCAGAAAGGAAGAAGTGTTAATAATTGAAGACAGAATGAGAGAATGGAAAGGAAAGTTTAAAAAAAGAACAAGTAGGCAAGTAGCCTGTCACTGCACCATCTTATTTAGAGTCAGGGAAAACTTTAGGATCTGCTCTGGCAGAATTAGGAGAAAGAAAATATATCTGAAGAAAATCTATCAAATGTATTTGAGATTCAAGAAAACATTTGTGTTAAAAATCACATGCAGGAAGTGCATTGAGATAAGATCTGTCTGAGGGATGGATTAGTATTAGAGAACAAATTGGAGCTACTGCATTGAAAATTCACCTAATTAGATAATCAATGAAAACATTATACACGTGCAACATGTTACAGGGAGGTGTCTTGTGGAAAATGAATATTTTGAACATGTTTTTCTACAAGGGAGACAAAACTAAGGTGTGTGATATAGTTTGTTTGGGTCAGGGGTGCCTTAGTTTTGGCATCAGGTCACCATTCCGAGTGGGTACACACCCCCTCCTTGTGTGTCTTGCTGTGCTTTCTGTCACATCTTGGGCACCTCTCTGAAAAGGTGGGAGCTTTTCCTTTCCTAAGGCAGGTTCCATTCCTGGGGTGGAAAGGGAAAGGGGAGTTTTCCCCAGGTCCATGGCCCTGGCAGAACAGGGGGAAAGCTGTGCTTGAAATCCCAGGGTATGTCTGAGAAGAATGAGGAGAAACAAAGCTGAGAACTCTTATGATCTCAGCTGCAGAAATGTGCAGTAATTGTGAGCCATCCCTGGAGACCCTGTAGGAACAAACAGGTTACTTCGAAAAATGCCATGTAATGGAAAGTGTCCCTGCCCATGGCAGGGGTTTGGAATAGTCAATCTTGAAAGGTCCTATCCAACCCAAACCATTCCATGACTCGGTGAATATCTAGCAATGGGCATGGTCTAGCCCTTCCCCTTCCTGGCTTCCACCTCTCTGCCCTCCCACAGAGTTTCCTGGAGGGTAGAAGATGTACAGCTGTGTAACAGAAGGGAAGTGGAACAGGGAGTTTATGATTTATTATGGCCCTAAATTCTGCAGTATTTGAGGACTCGGTCTATGCATTGTGTAATGAGGAAATATGTGTAATAGCTTGAGAAAAAGAGGGACAGCCACAAAGTCTGGATTCCCTCTGTCCTAGATCTGGTAGCAATCTCTTACGAGTAAATTATCAAATACAAATTATACTATGAGTGTGTGGGTGAGGTTCAGTTATTTCATCTCATCTCTGAAACAGAATGAGAGTCCCCTTCAGTGGTGGTTTGGAAACTTCCTGCTGTAAGGACATTCTGACACCTCATGCTAGGATGTTTGAAGACTATGATATATGACCTTGTCTCTAAAGTACAGGTAAGGGTTTGTTACAAAACTGAGAAGGGAAGAATTTTATAGCATTTCAGTAATGGTAAAAAGCTTGTTTAGGGATGGTTCCTGGAAACTTCAGGTGAAGAGCAGGAAGAAAATACTGCCTAAGTTACTCTTTTTGCCTGCTGATGCCTGTGGTCTGTGCCTGTGGGACACAGGCTGCATTTTAGCATGCACAGCAGTATTTCTTGCATCAGTGTTGCCTGAGTCTGTGCCCCAGTGGTAGTGGTGCAGATTTCCTAATGGCTTTCAGGATGGTATATTTGTAGCAAATGTATGGTAAGTCTGGGCAAACAAAATTTGCTTCTGGCTGGCCGATGCTTCCAGACACTGTTCATCTAGGGAGAAATTCAGAGGTGAATGACAGAGTCCTAAGAGGACATGTCAGTTTGACAGCTCCAAAGAAAATTCAAGGGAAGAATAATAGTACTTTGAATCTTGAAGGCATAATTTCAGCATTAACCATTTAATCCTCTGCAAAATGCCTAGTTATCATCTGTTATTTATAGATTAAGCAAAAACTCCTTCCAACCCATTTAACTACTCTAATGAATTCACTAACCAAGCTGAGGATGAGAGCTGGATGATGTGTGAATCTATAATGTATCTATGAAAATATGTTATTTTATTCTATTAAATACCATTCAATTGGTTTCTCTTTAAATATTGTATATAATTGTACCCAAGTTGCCTGATGCCCTTGCTTCGGAAATACAAACATGTGCTTCATTTCAATGCTGCTGTCTTCCATTTTGACGCAGTTTATGATGTAAACAAACATTCCTCGTGCATTATTTACCGTTCTCTTGTTTCTGCCTGTTTTGCTTCCCATCACTAGGTGGCAATAGCTGAACAGTCACTTACAAACAGGAGGCGAAACAAAATGGTGCAGCAAAATTAATGAGACATAAACTAAGAAGGATTGCTATTACTTTATTTAGAGATTATCATATTAAATGAGATTTCCTTGATGAAATTTTATTTTTTGGAGTGCTTTCTGTCACTCTGTACTTTTAATTTGGATCATAGCAAGATGTTTGTTTTACCTTGTTAATACATGGGACATCATAGGACATAAAATTTGGTTGGTTTAGATACTACAATTTTGATCTTAGATTAAGCAGAGGACATTAGTAAAGCTGTGGATCTAACGTATGTGTTATGTCATATCTGCCAGGCTCTGTGAATAGTTCCCATACCTTAGGTATCTATAATTGTGCTAGACACCTATATTTAGGCACTGGAATACCATTGAGCTATGAGCAGCATCTGTCTGAAAGCTG
The DNA here is from genome assembly GCA_034509185.1 of Euphonia xanthogaster. Lineage (NCBI taxonomy): Eukaryota > Metazoa > Chordata > Aves > Passeriformes > Fringillidae > Euphonia > Euphonia xanthogaster. The sequence goes on from JAYDZK010000001.1 coordinate 47,485,020, forward strand.
GCCCAGTCTTTCAAGAGCAGGGCAGAAAGAGGTTCCCAGAGGAGGGAATGTGAAATCATGAATGCAATGTAGCCTATCCCAGGACATGACAATATCCTTCTTGTTTTCTTCTGTTAGGTGTGTTCTGCACTGGAATCAAATGACTCTGGGAATCAATCTTTGTAGGGTTGCTTTATTTTGAGGACTAGACTGTATCAAAACCATGAAGACACTAATAAGCAGCCCTTACTTATTCCTGAAGTGAAGAACTCCAGACAGGCTTTTATACAGACTGTACCTGTGTGAATCCAATCTGATTCCACGGAAATCAGAGACACAGACCTAATTCAATATATGGTATTATTTGGCTAGAAGGGCTTATTTGACTCAAAATAAGGAGGAAAGGCTATATGAAGCCATAGATAATCATAATCATAATCATAATAAAGCACATTAAAGCCTTCAGTAGTTCAGCAGAGCTACTGTAGGCTTTGAGATGTGTCCACACCTCTGCTTGGAAGACAAAATTTGAATCTATATTTGCTTTGTTACTGTTGTCATCCCTTAGAGGCTTTCAGGTACTCTTCGCATTTTGTCTCAGATTCTGAAGAGTTAAGATTGCAAAATCCACATAGGCCCTTTCATACCAAGCTAAAATGAGCCCTAGAAGATTGTGCAAGACTGTGCTATATTCAAATCTCCGTGTGCTTTTTTAAGGATTCCTGCAAACATTGCTGCAAACATAGAGGACTAAACTGCCTGAATGACTGTAATAAACAGTAGTCACTAAAACTGTAAACAAAATTGGTACCTATGCTACTAAATATTAAGAATATAAAAATCCAGTTTACAAAAGTAGTTACCCTAAGTATCATGTGTATACAGTGAGGAGAAACAGGCTGCTTTGAGCAAATAATTGTGTTCTTTACTGGAACTCTCTGGAACTATTGTGTCATGCTGAAGGCACTCACCTCCCAGTGTAGGCATCTGAGCTGGATGCCTCAAGACAGATATTGTGAATACCTCCAGCAGTATGTGGTTTTGTTATTCTTGTTTCTTTACTGAGTGAAAGCTTTGGAAGTCTATTTTTCAGATGTTTTGCAGTGACAATAGCTGTTCATGCAGCATTCTGCTCACAAGGACACTTCTGACCGTGCTGATGAGCAGTGTCTCCCAGCTTCTTTTTCCCCACAGTTGGGGCATGGAAACTCCACAGCTCCAGACTTTGTTCAGACTGAGAAGGGTATTAGCCAGGTAACCAAGGTTCCTGGATATTTGTTTCCTCTGATCTCAGAAAACAGTGGGAGAACAGAAGGTGCTCAGTGTGTCACAAATGTGGAGTGGGTGTTACGTTAAGTTTAACAAATGTTTAGTTTAAACAATGTTTGTGGTAATCAGCAGGTAGTTCATCATGGCAGGCACGTGAAAAGCCTTACATTTTGAATCTCTGGTTTCGTATGGTGAAAAAAAAGCAACCATTATTGTCAATTGCCATGTAGTGATGTCCTAAAGCAGGAGCACACTGTACCTGTAAATTTGTAAGTCTGTAACAGCCCTCATCAGACAACTTACTTTCACGGACAGATTTCGTATGCTCATGTCTGTCTATCTTTCACAGCCTGGAATATGTAATTAAATTGTAAATATTGCAAAGTCAACAAAAATGAAAGTGGAAGCTACGTAACTTCAAAATTTCTTAGTCTTGTGAGCCTACCCAAAATAAGTTCAGAACACTAAATTAGAGTGCTGATGTTTCTGCCATTTCAGTGTGTTATTCCTGTTTTAGGAGTGTTTCCAAAATATGTGTAAAATTGTTATATATGGAAGATGTCTTACTTGCAAATTTAGACTGGCAAATAGTTAAACTTAATTTAGCATTTAAATTAAAAAAATATTACTAATTATAGAAAATTTTAAGATTTTAATTGATTGTACTTTTAATTTTAAAGAAGCTGTTAAAAGTTAAATTCTGAGTCATTTATGTTATGGGTGATACTTTTGAAAGCAGAACCAATAATGGAGGAGTATCAAACCTGAAGTAAATCTTAAGAACTACTATTCTTTATGAACTCATTCATATGATGCCAAAAATATAGACTCTAAGAGTGG
>JAYDZK010000001.1:47487207-47516865 GCA_034509185.1 Euphonia xanthogaster
AATATAGACTCTAAGAGTGGTGGCGTTTTTTCCTTAATATGCTTTGTCTCAATATATCCATATATTATATATCCATATATCCATTTATATATATATATATATATATATATTATATATCCATATATCCATTTTTATATATATACTTTTCAGTATTTTAGTACAGCATCATACTCTCAGTGGAAACACACAATCGGTGGACATGTTCTTCAGAAAGACTACTAAATGGTGAGAGCAGTGAGATTCTGCAATTATCTTGTGACGCAATGCTTAAAAAAAGACCTACTATACATGAAATTGGATTACTTTGGCTTCATATCACTTTGGAGAAAGTCAGTAAAAAAGGTGCTGGGGAATCTGCCACTCCTAGACAGACAGCTGAACGTAGCTGTAGCCTTTTTAATGTTACTCCACAAGGAAGTGCAACTAGGCATTAGGAGATACTTTAACGTGCCAGATGCAAACTCTTCCTATGGTAGTTGAATCCAGGTGTCCTTGGATGCAGTAGCCCATTTATTTCTTCACCAAATGATCCGAGTCAAGAAAAGATTGTTAGATTGCTTAGACTTGATAACTGGTGAAGATCAAGTGTCAGGAACGTTATTGGATCCTGTTGATGCAAGTTGGCTCATAATTAGCAAGGATAGATCTGCAGATCTGAAAATACAAACTTGAGAAATAAAAAGAAGCTGGATAGTGACAGTTAACAAACGTGCCCATGTGGGATATCTGAAATTTCTTTTACTTGAAAGCACCAAACCCAACCGACCAACAAAACCTTGAACTTTTCATTCTGCTTGTGAGGGACACGTGGGACCCTCAGGAGCATCCCATGGAGCTAACAGGTCACCCGTGGCAGCTGGTGTTCTCCTGACAGCAGCAGCACAGAAGATGAGCTGAGTAAGACTAGGTGAAGGAATAAAAAGCAAATGGTTAAACATCCTTACTCCTTTACAACTTCAAAACAAGGACATTCATTTTAAAGAGTCCAGTGTCCAGTGAGGTTGAGAGATGGAGTAAGAACAAGATTTGGCCACTAACTACATGAATGCTTTTGCCTTTAGTTTTTGTTTTCTCTTGTAGAAGAACAGAGGTAGGAGGAGTAATACAAACAGAACAAAAAATCATTTGTGAGGTGTTAAAAAACCCCTCAAAGATCTTCAAATTCACATTACAAAACCCAGTTAACTTCCTATTTTTTCACTCAATGAAGAGCAGGCATATGACGTTGCAGCTTGGGTAATAACATTTTTGTTGAGCATATCAAAAGAGAGATTCTGCCCTGTAAATATAAACCACAGATTTTTTGGGGGGAAAACTATCTGCATAAACAGAGAGACTGCTTGATATTCAAGACTGAAAAAAAAATTTGGTGAGAGATTAAATTTAAAGGTGTGGATTTAATTTAAAATTGGATAAAATCTAATATGGATTTAGGAAATACAACTACTTGCAAATTAACCTCCTGTTTTTACTTTCAGCAAGAGAGTTGCAATAAAATTAATTTATCTGTCATCTCTAGAAAAGCATGTGATATAGCACCACAGGGGAAATTATTACTTAAATCCTTGAACATAGGAATTAATGCAGTATTTGTGAGGGTGAATAAGACTTCCAAACCTACTTGGCAGTGTGTCTCATGAAAAATCAATTAGTGGGATGGTGGAAAGTCATCAGTCTCCTAGATTTTGGAACTTCTATTATTTGGTGTTAAATTTAAGTTTAATTGTAAAAGGCTGGATTGTGCTGGCTAGAACAGGATGGCAAAAAGAGGCGGCTTTGGGGGTCAGTGGCGGGGTAGGGAAGGAGGTACCAGTGGGACAGCAGGGTCTCAATATAAACTGGGGATGCAGAGTGACAGCAATGGGATGATAATTAACAGCATACAGAGGAAGAGCTGATCAGCTTTCATTGACGTGGCTGGTGAGGTCAGACCTGAGATACTCTGAACACTTCGGGCTGGTCATGTCCATGAAAGGGTGTGAACAGGTTTTGAGTGAAGCTCATTTAGGAACTGAAAGAACGTTTACAAAGTGAGTTTAAACAACAGCCTGTCCTTAGTGAGGACACAAAACCTTATCTCTAGATGAGGTATGTTTGCAGAAGACATTTAGCATATTTTCAGTGAGAACCACAAGAGCTTGGTCTCAGTGACCCTTGTGTTCCTCAGTTTCCAATCCAAACATCAAATACTCCACATACTGAAACTAAAAGTAATGCGTGATTATAATCGCTGACAAAGTTTTTAGAAGAATCAGCAGCAGATAGGCTTTATTTTGCTTTATTAGATACTATAATTATGAAATGTTGCAGGAAATTTATTTCACTAAGTGAGAAAAAAAAAGTACTGTTATTCCCAGGAAATAATATCTGGAAGGATGATACCAAGAATATGTGAAACAAAAAGTATTTTGGAAACTGATTCTTATTTTTCTTCATTACCATTAAAATATGCATAGTGATGAAGTGTGATTATATGAAATAAAACCTTAGGAATATGTAAATTGTACCTAGCAATTAAGTATTTTGTAGAAAATACAGAGAGATTAAAAAGCAGTGAATTGCTTCTGCCTCATTTTTCTTATGTGAATTCAGTTCCTTTTTAGAAACCATTATTCAAGATAAAAATGATACCAAACTGAGTTTTCTGTGGCTCTTTCAGAGGTGAATACAAAGCAGTGAGCTCTCGGGCTTATTTGGCGTTATGAATTCAGCTTGCTGTCTCTCATCTTTGTTGGGGGGGGGGGGGGTGGAAAAAGTGTCAAGAAAAAAATGACAACACGTTTTTCTGTAGCAGTGAAAGAAAAGCAGAAGCAGCCGGTCTGCATGCCGTGGGTTTAGTGCTCTGGAAGTGCTTCTTCTCTTGTGCAACTGGGCTGAGGGAGAGCCTTTTTTCCTTCCCAACGTCACTGCAATCAGATATATGGGTGCAGCTCTGCTTTACTGCAGCATGATGCAGTTGTGTATAGTTCAGCGGGCTCTTCTTGGAAGCAGGCGGAAGGAGAGCAGCTGACCAGAGCAGGCAGAGGATGTTCATTAGAGGGTGCTTTCTTTCCCCCTAAAGCTAAGCAGTACGTGTGAGATTCCTGCAGCTGCAGAAGAGACGCTTTCACTGGGATTCAAGTTGCCGCTGGGTTCGCGAGAGGAGGTGCACACGCTGGGGCTGGCAGCTTCTGATGGGAAAACAGCTTCACACAGGCGGGCTGCGCGTTAGCAAAAGCACGGCTCAGACACCCTTCGGGAAGATACCCTAACTGTGCCTATGGAACAAGTGCTGTGCTGCTGCCTATGCCTTCAGCGACCAGAAGAAATTTGCCCGGTAGCGGAATGGAATAAATGAAAATACTGAGTACTGAGGGGGCGAGGGAATAAAATACTCTTCAGCTAGAATTAAGAGCAAGCCCCGAAGGAAGAGCAAAGGACAAAAATCTCATGGTGTGTTGTTGTTGTTGTTGTTGAGCTTTTTTTAATTTTTTTTAATGAGCTTACCTACCATGAACGGAAGAAGTGGATCTGCAGAGACTTCATTTCCTCCTCTGACCCCTCGTTTACATCACTGACTGGTGACAGTCACATCTACATACATAGTACCTGCCACTTCAGCTGCTCAGAATTATAGAAGCCTCTTTGTATGCAGCAGACATGGCTAGCCAGCAGGATTCAGGCTTCTTTGAAATCAGTATCAAATATTTACTGAAATCCTGGAGCAATAGTGAGTAGCAGAAGAGTAATCTTTTCATATTACGCGTTGCTTGGTAAATAGCTAGGGCAACCTAAAGGATAGAATTTTACCTTTCTGTATGTTTGTGTTGTGTAAACCAAGTAATTCTTGCTTTTTTTTCAGCTCTAAAAATCAAAATGTCAGAGATTTAAATAGGTTTCATTAACTGCAAGGGCTGTAATGAGATTATATTAGATTTTGCTTGATTGAATTCTGAAGTTAGGCTGCTTTCTGGGTCTAACAGTACATTGCAGGGAGTGCATTCCAAACAACATTTCCTGCCTACATGTTTGTTTGATTTGTTCAGACTTTATCTAAATATTTTTTTAATGATGTTTAATCACAGGGGTGTGGCATTGCTCAGAAGTTGGTTTTTATTAATTGTGCACCGAGGACAAAATATAATTATTCTACTTCAGGTCTGAAAGTCATTTTGATGTGATGGGAAGCAAAACATCAATTGCTTATAGCTGCACTTCCCACCCTCTATGCTTAATTTCAGAATCTTATGCAATATTTCTAGCCAGAAAGAATCCATCTGTTTATCTGATCCAGGCTGGGTTTTGCAGAATGTAAACAAATAGCATTTTAGTCTGCCTCAGTCTTTTCAGTACTGCTGTTCCTGATTTCCATTGCTTTTTTCATCAGTTACTCTATAGATGTTTTAGCAGTATTATGTAATGAAGATGTCTGAATAAAATTTAGTGCTTGCAAATATATTCAGATTAGGTAAGGTGTTGAGATAACACTGGCAGAAATTTGCTTTTTAAGTTAAAGTACATGAACAGTATATATCTCCTCTATAGAAGATTTTATTAACAGGGCTAATTCTCCATATTTAACTGTTTTTAAAAGATAGAACACAATGTCTCTGGAAAAATCCAGCTTGGCTACATGTGAAATAAGGTTCTGATCATCCTATTATCTATAATTTAATAATGGCTGCATAAAAGTCTAGCATTTAAAAATTCTGTGGTATAAAAGAATTGGAAGATCTGCTCAATACAAGGAGAGAACCTTATACCTGCAAAGAAGTAAACAAAACACTATGTTAGATGGATGACATGCGAGTCTTGTATTCATTAAATGATATCCATAGAAACTGTGTTTTTCCAGGTCATTTGTAACCTCAGTAACACTGTAGTGCTTGTTTGAATCTGTTTTTCTACCACAAGTGTGAAGCCACCAGGGAATAATAGTATTACCTAAACAGCATTGCTTATCTCCCCTCCTACAAAAATATTTAGTGCATATTCATTCAAACGAGTGATCCCACAAGGACTAGGAGAGAATTTTATGATTCAGTTACCTTCTTGGACTAATATTAATCTAATACTGAGATCATAAGTGTGTATTGTGATAGCACATATTTTATAACAAGCTAGGTACAGCTTATGACAGAAGAAAAACAAGTCAGTTTATGGTGCAGAAATCAAATCAGTTCTGGCATTAATTTTGTAGTAGTCTACTGTAACTTGAAGTAAAACCAGCACTTAAGAATATAAAACCAATTACATTATAGAATAAAATATAAAGTGTTGTTTTTTTCTTTTTCCTTTATCTTGAAGTGCACTGAAAGGATTTCAATATAGAAAAGGTATTTCTAGTCTGAAATTAGAAGTCCTTAAGTTCTAGCTTAGAGAAATGGAAACAGTATATGAATAATTGATATTTCTGACATTCTTTTAGTGAATAAGCACCCCTTCTACTGTATCTGAAGAAACAGTGAGAGGAAATAGAGTAAATGAACCCAGGTTGCCTTAAACTTGTTGTCGATTGGAGGTTTTTTTGCCTTTGGAAGGGTATGTTCTTAAATCTGGTATGCTCATAAATCTGAACGTATCCTTTCTAGCTGAAAAACAAACTATTTGATAAGAAGACAGTAGGGAGTGAAAAAAAACCTAGGGCTTTCTTCAGCCCTGCTATGTGATGGGTGGAGCAGAGGAAAACACTTCCCTTGCTTGAGAAACTGCTGGGAAGCCTGCACATGCATGCATGGGAGCATGTTTTTCTGAGAATAGGTTTTGTGTCTGCACACCCAAGACCAGAAGTAAGCCATGGATTATGATGTGGCATTTACATAGCAGCAAGAGGTCTAACATACAGTTTTAAAAGGAAAATAACTTTGGTTCCTACAGTGTGTATTTTGCTGCAGTGTTAACAGTGTAGAGGTGCTGTCCATCTATGTTTCTGCAAACTGACACTTCAGAACATCACTTTAAACAGCATTTATCCTTCCCAGGATTTTTAGTCCCACCAAAAGCAGGTCTTGCCATTGATTTGTGTTTTGGCTTACACAGAACATTAGCATTTTCTAGGAGATGGCCATCCATGTTTGTTGCCCGTACCATGAAATATACTCAGTCGTTCTACTTGGAATGACATTTTCCCCTGATGTTGCTATCTAAGGAGTTTAACAAACTAGCCTTCTGGACGTGCCAGGCAGGATTTCAGTTCAGTGTCACACAGCACTTGCTGAGGTGTTCACCAAGCATGCTGCTTGCATTTGCATGTTCATCATCCAGCTGAGGAGGCAGGTAATTTATGGGCCATGGGGAGAGTTCGCTTTAGCTGTTGCAGGCAGGATGACACAGTGTGATACAGTCCCTGGCGTGTTCTCAGAGAGCCTGCACCCTTCTTCCTGGGGGATAAAAAAAGCCACGTCACAGTCTGGCCTTTGAACCATCCTATCAAACTGAGAGATCTCAAAATACTCTTTTGTGCAGTTCCCAAGACAGACTTTTGCTCTGCATGTGTCCATAAGATACTGTGCACATCGTGCTGTCTGGAAAATATTCCTGTATTGTGTTGGAGAGGGAATCAGAACAGAGATTCTCTGGTTGGAAAATAAGAATAATCTAAGGGGCCTTTTTACCCATCTTATGTGTTCTTATATTTTCTTAAATATTTGAGTGTTTTTCATCAGTGCTGCATTAGTCAACAATTGCATTACCATTTGCATTACTTCTTTTTGAAAGTACTGCTAAAATAGCTATGCCTGCACAAGATGAGTGGTGCTTACTTGGCCTACTGAGGTCAATAAGCTGACAAGAATAAAATAGGGCTTACCAAAACTGGTACAATCAAGAGTCTTTTCCTCAGATTTATTGTGGAAATATTGCAAAATGCATTTTTATAAATAAACATTTGTAATTTATTCAAGGCATAATACATGCATACAAATGTTAATAATTTGAAGACTGATCTTTCCTTAGATTTTTTACTTTTTTGAATGAATAAGATAGATTTATTCTGAATTTAATTTCCAAATGTCCTTTTCAAATTCATAGTTTAAAAAAAATCTGAACAGAAATTTCAAAGTCTAGCTATAAGAACCTAAAGTACCATCATTATAAACTGCAGAAAAGTCTATAATAAATTCTGCCTTTTGCAGTTCCTAGATCTGATCAGCAGTTAAGTTTATTGGAGGAAAGCATTCTGTAGAAGAATCTAAATGGCACAGGTAGGTGGCTCACTCGTGCTCTCACAAGTCAGCTCCTGTGGGCTTGTAGAAGCTGCATTTCTTTGTCTCACAGTTGCTTGAGATAGGTTTTAAGGTTTCTTTCTGTGTAATGAAATGAAATTGCATATTCTGCATAGGGAATATTATATTTGGCACTTCTCATAGAACAGTTATCTGCAGGGCCTGATTTTGAGGATTGCAATGCTTGTTTATCTACCTTTGAATAGAAAGGGGGTTTTCTGCAGACTTGTGTTTAATGCAGACTCAGCATAAGGGCTTTCCTAGTATCAGGACTTAAGGTCTCTCTTCCATGGCCAGACTTCTTTGCCTTCTTCCACAGTAGCCAACGTCCACTTCAAAATCCTCATGTCCTCATCCTCTTCCCCTTTGTGCTGTCCAAAGCCCCCTGCTCAGTCCTCCTACTGCACTGTGTGCTCTTTCTCTGTGCCCCTGTGTGTCCAGTCCCTGTGGCAGCTGTCAAAAGCTACTTCTTCTTTACAAGTGGTGGTAACATCAGGGACAGCCCAGGCCTGGGACTTCGAGACACCCACATCAGCTCACATCCCACAGCGCTCCCAGTAGGATCTCTGGCTCCTCCACAGCTTGCTGGTCACATATTGAGCTGAACATAGGGCTAGCATCAAAACAAGTTCTGTGGTCGAAAGAGCATCAGGCAGCAGAGACTTCCCAGTGGCCAGTGTGAAGCCTGTGGGGTTGCCAGCTTCCATGTGGTCAGCCATGTTCTGTCCTTCTCTTGAAGATATGTGCCTGCCATGTCAGGAAAAGAAATTAGCGAAGAGTATTTCATTAAATGAATGTAATACACAAGGCAATAAAAGTCAGCCTTTTTACTGAGAATATTCATGAAGTCGATGCGTGTTCATGTTAATGAGCAAGAGAAAAGGGAAGACCACAGACACTTGCCTAGCTGAAAGTCTGTTATGTCCAAGTCTGTGATGTGTTTTTTTGATCTTCTAGTAGGATTTCATTGTTCATAAATGTGATAACAGCTGTTTTGTAGGGTTCCCTTTTCTACCGTCAAACACAACCTGTTTAAGGCTGAATACTCGGAGCACATGTTGCTATCAGACTTAGAGCAAGATACCAATCAAGGGAAGAGGCTCCTTCCTGTTTCCTACTTAGGCAAACACATTCATTGAATAAGGGGAACCTAGCCTTCCTTCCCCCCTCTCTTGCTCTGGCATCCGTACTCTTAGAGGCACAAATAACCAGATTCCAGAAGCTGATGTGCTGCAGGCTCACCCTTCATGGAGAGGAGCAGTTCTTGCCTGAAGCAGCTGAGGAAGGTGCAGGGCCAGTGGCTGTGGTGAGTGCACGGAGAAACTGGGACCCGTGTGTCCTGCTGGCTCCTGAGGTCTCACCCTGACACACCTGCAGAGAGCTGGCCCTTGCACAGCCACTGCCTCTGGGGAGCCCTGGGCACAAAGGTTTAGCATCTGCTGTGGCTTGGCATCTGAGTCTGCCTGGGACAAGGGATGCCACTAATGCAAGCTGTTGTGCTACCTGAAGGGGATTGATTGCTCTGTCCATTGAGCCTGAAGGGAGGGTGCATAGTGGATTCTTCAGCTCTAGGTAGTCTGTGACTGTCAGCAGTAAAGTGTCTTGCTTGATAATGGTGACTGTTATCTCCCAGGAACTTTTATTGTATTTGCTCTGATCCAAAGGGAAAGGTAGTAAACCATAATGTTTAGGCTGTTTGTGTTCTGGTGGTACCCATTTTAGGACTTGCATTTTGACATGGTTGTTCTCAGAAGTAAGGGAAAGTGAAAGTTTTATTACTTTGGAAACATGAGAACTCTTTAAAAAATGATTTTTGTTTTGTTTATTTTGATGTTTACTACTCTGTTGAGGACATTCCCGAAGCATTTCTACCGTACTTGGAGGGGAAAAAAAGGATGAGAAATCATAAACGCTTTATTGCAAGATTCAGTTGATTTGTAGAATGAGTTTCCTTGTCATTAAAAAGTTTGAGTTACTGCAGTAAAAATCTACAAATGCTTTGACTGCAATATAGTACATAAGTTTTTCTGGTAAAACTTCAAAACACCAAAATATAAGGTGATCTGGAAACTGGGCTTTGTTTGTTACTGGTAGATATTCCATGAAGGGTCTAATTATTTTACTTGTGGTGAAAACAAAACTATTCTGTTATACTATATGTATTCACTATGAGTGATTAATTTGTGATATCCTTGATGTTATCAAAATACCAGCTTGTTATCTTCTACTATTGCTTGTTATTATTCAAAAGTATCAGGAAAAGAACTAACAATTCTTATGTTTCCTCTATTCATATAACATACCATTGAATAAGCTGTGGTAGCTTTTATTTTCATATGTCTATATAAATATAAAAACTATAATTATGAAAAAGGGAGTATATGTAGGTATAAGTAAAGTGATAAACAGGATACCTTACGAGTATAAAATGTACAATAATGTTTAAAACTTAATACTGGAGAATATAAGTTATTATATTAATATGTTATATTAAATTGCTACTTAACAATCCTTTTCTATTTTCTCCACTTTTGATGCACTCATTGCATTAATAGTTTTACTTTTTTCTGTGTGTTGACTTGGGGGCAGGAGGAAACAGGCTATACACCTACAGAATTACGGTGGCACATGCTTGTCCAACTTTACTTTCTGTTTTCATTCCTAAGTTTCTAAACAGTCAGAAACTACAGACCCTTGCTGTGAGTTGGTAGCCCTAGAGACTAAATTCCTGAGGGTGTTGAAACCATGAATGGCACATATGGCATTGCAGTAGCTGTGACTGGGAGGGACAGTCTCATCCTAGCATCTTAGTCCTCTCACCCTGCTCCTACCCCTTCTCTGCCACCTAAATTACCCACAGAGTTAATATCCTGAAAGCTAAACTTTCTAAAATGGTGTAGATGCTGGTGTCAGCATAAGAAGGGGATGAGGGTACACTACTAGGAGTGGGAGGCAGTTTTGGATGATTCCTGCTATTAGGCTGGTGGAACTGTATGGAAAATCATGTTTACTTTAATGGTGTCTCCTGTACCTATGCCTGCTTATAAATAATAGTTCCTTCTCCAGGAAGGAGACAAGTCTAGCTTTTGCATCCCTCTTTTCAGAGCATCAGCAGTGAAGTTGTTGCCATTGTTTCCATGATAAATTTGGAGTGCAGAATAATTTCACAGAGATAAGTAGCTGAGTTATTTGTGAGTCGGGAATTTTTCAGTCACTGCAGTTACCTAAACTAGATTAGAATCAATTGTCCACGGAAAGAAAATTGCTTCTCCTCAAATTTTCTTTCTTCTGAATCCTTTGTCTATTGCACTAGCTAAAAGGAATACTAAACAATGTTCAAACTTGGCAATGGCTCTATCAGCGAGATATTTTAAGTTCTTGAATGGTTTATATTTTTAAGAATGCAAATAGAAAGATATTCAATAGTATGACAAAGGAGGAGAAAACATCTGCTGATTGGCTCATCATCCTGCTGACAGCTGGAAACTAGGGGTGCCAGTGGAGGGGGATTATGACCCATAGTTCAGTTAGGTGGCAGTGAACAGGGGTGGAAAGCAAAGGATGTAGGGCAAAGAGAATAAAAGAAACGTACTAACCTGTAGAACAGGATCGAGAGACAGCCTTTTATATATTGTGTGCATACCTTAAATGTATGAATAAAAATACATGCATTCTGGAAAACACTTAAGGAAGAAGTCAAGTGCTATGTGCAGTCACAAGTTACAATGTCACAGCAGAAGCAAGCTGGGTGTTTACAGGTCACACTGTTGGAATGCCGTGATGGGTAGATGCTTAGAAGTTTTTGAAGGAGGACCCGCACGGAAATAGGGAGTGGAAGTTGCTGCCTTTGTGAAGGAACTCCTTACGGATCTGGAGCTCTTCTATGGGATGGATGTGTGACAGTGTGCTGGAGAGTTTGTGGGTCAGGATTAGAACAGATGACTCGAAGTGTTACAGGATGATGGTGGGAGTATGTTACAGGGCATTGATCAGGGTGAGGAAATGTAGGAACAACTTGGAACAACTTGAGGAAGTTCATGAATTGTTGATGTTGGTTCACATGAGAGACTTGAACTTCCTGATGTCTACTGCAAGTGCGAAATAGTAGGTTGCAAGCAGTCAAGATTTCTTGAAAGTGTTGGAAGTAACTTCTTGAATTGCAATAGACCAAATGGGTGAAGTACAACTGGGTCTGTTACCCATTAACATGGAAGATATGACTGGAGCTCCAAATCCTGAGAAGAGTGGGAAGAGGGTGGCTATGTGCAGACTTTGGACTTAAGGAGAGTAGATTTCAGTTTTGAGATTTCAAAAACTATTAGTGGGGATCTCATGAAGGACAGCTCTAAAAGGCAAAGAAACTTAGGAAAGCTGACAGGTCTTTGAGGTCAGCATCTTCCAAGAACAAGAATGGACTTCCCATGCTTAAAGAAGCAAGCAGGAGTGTGAGGCGACTGGCTTGGCTTATCAGGGACCTCTTGGCTGAGCTCCACTGTGAAAAAGGTGATCTGAGGCAGAAGTTTGATTTGGCTGCAAAGAAGGAATTTATAGACATTGCCTGGGCATGCAGGGACAGTGCTTGGAAATTCAAAACACAACTGGAGATGGGCTTTGCAAGGAATATCAAAGTCAAGAAGGAGAGTTGCTCTTGCTTCTTTAGTGGTAAAAGGCTGAACAAGGGCAATGTGGACCCACGGCTGAATGAGGCAGGGAATTTAGTGATAGTGGATCGAAGTGCTGAGCAACACTTCTGCCTCTTTCTTCAGCAAGATGGTCTCTCTGGCCTCTGTTTGCCAGGTTCTGGAGTTCCCCTTGATATGGCACATTTCAAAGAGGGAAATGTAGAAGGTCAGAGTTCAGAAGCTCAGACTCTCTTCTTTGCAGGAACTACAGAGAAGCCTGGCAATTCTTTACATATTTATGGTCTTCTATAGATTGCCAATTATAGTCACATTCAAAACTGAGGGATGGCAGAGTTTTTCTTTTCACAGCAGACAGCAGAGCTTGCTAAAACAAGCCACTGAATGAAACACATCTGAGAAACACTGACTTCCTAGTTTGCTCTCAGCCAAGTAGCAGTAGTTTCACTTAGTTGCTGAATCCACTTGCTTCCTTATCTGTGTGAAGCAGAGATCACAAATATAGAGACACTCCCCAAAATATTGTTGTTTGTGAATAATAAGAGATCACTGATACAACTGGTATTAGAGGTGCCTGAGAGGTTCATCTTTATCATGTCTCAGAAGAGAGATTTTGGGGCTTTTTTCAGGACACTAGTTTGAAGAGAAATCTGAGTGCTGTTTTGTAAATACTGTGCGATCACTATAGTAACAGTATCATGTTTCTCTAAGGGAATATATTGCTGATAAAGAGCTTAATTAGGTGACTGGAGGCTTAGGAGAGAAGTTTCACATATTTAAAAAAAAAGGAGGCCCTTTTGAGAGGCATGCTATACAGTCTTTATCCTGGATACTTTCTGTTCTTTCAGAAATTTGCAGTCATCACATGTAGTGCTAATGCATACAAGTTGAGAGACTGCTGTGGTTTCTCACTAGTCAGTGAGGGGGTGAGAAATCACAGTTTGTGTATGGCCAAAATGTGAAGACATTAGATGGATTAGTATCAGACAAGAGATGATCAAGAGAATGCATCAGATTTTCATTTTATTTATAATCCTGAAGTTGCAGATGGTTTTAGTTTTATTTTGAAAAGCTTGACTTTGGGACACTAATTTATATTCCCTTGAATTCTTAACTAGTGCATGGCTCAGCACAGAAGTCTGACCATGATACTGGTTTGAAGGAATTCTCCCATAATTGGGTTTTCATTATGCTAACATTTTTTCCTAATCTCAGGCTATCTCCTCTCTCTCTCTAACTCTGAAGAGTCTCAACTTGTATGTGGAGTAAATTAAAATTGAAGGTATGTCCATGTCTAAAATAGTTTGTGTTGATACTGTTTTCCTTGAACAATTTGTTGAATACAGTATACAGAATTATCTTTCTTGCTGCTTTTCTGATTATTATTTATGAATGCCTTTAATTGTGTGGAATAATTTGGTTTTTTAGTCTGAAGGTTACCTGGATAGAGTTCTTGTTGAAGCTCTACCTTGAGCAGTTTGCAGAATGGGTTTCTGCATATACTTACAGCAAAGCATCGTTGTATGTTTTCACAATGAGGTTTATTCTTTGCACATTACTGAGATACCAAGTGCTGAATGTGGTCATTCCCTTATAACTGGAATTGTTTTAGATAGCTTTCCTGTGGAAGCAAAACTTACTCTGTCTGTCTGTCTGCCTGCCTTTTTTTGGACAGGTTAACCAAATTCAGAACAATTCAGAGCAGGATATAATTCTTAAAGATACTTAAGTTACTATGAATTTGCAAATTGAGGCTGTTTGACAGTGAAGAGGGAATCTCAGATGTTGAAAAATGGCTGCATGAGCCTCCTGCCTTCTTAGATGCAGGGAAATCCTTGCTCTGACAGCCTTCATAAATACCCCAGCTGTGAAACCAACTTCAGTCGCACCTCTGAGAGGACTGCACACAAAACTCCTTGTTGCCTATTTTAAACTACATTCACCAGATGCAAATTGACACTCATTAATTCAGGGAAAGTGCAGGGAAACCACTGCAAATAACTTGGTTGCAATGGTCTCCATTATAATATTCATACAGTGCTTCCCATCTGGAAGCTTGACAGATTTAAATTCTTCCAGCATTATTACCTGAATATGAAGGACTGCTTTATTGCTATTCCTGGGCAAATCAAAACAGAGAAATTAACTGAGAAACGTGTCCTGTGTTAGATCTGGAAATTGTACTGGAAGAACCTTTTTTCCTTCATGTTCTTGGTAGCCAAGTGGCACGTAAATCATGACTCAGCCAGTTAATATATATAATGAGATTTCTAATTGACAGTAAGTAGTAATTTTCATATGGAAATGTCATTGGATTGTTTTAAAATTCCACAGCATGCATATTTGTTGCTACTGATGTCTTAAATGAGGAGAAATTACTTAGCTGTATTTCTTTTTCTATGAAGGCAGATGTTTGAAACAAATTACTTCACCCCACCCTTTATCTGTGTGCCATCTGAACCAAAGCTAGGTGGTTATTTTGATTTTTGTTCTATTGTTCATAGGCAGGAAAATGGGACAGAACAGTGTATGTATTCTTTACTGGGATGAGTGAGCAAGAGAATTTCTGATTCTCTGGGAATGAGAAGTTGAAATGTATCACTTTTTGAAATGCAAAAGTCATCAGGGTTTGTAGTAAATTAAGCAAAGTCTCAGTGTGTCCTTGATGAATCTTTAACAAATATGTAATGGAAGATGAAAATATTTTCAAAGGGATTGTGAAGTTAAAAATTTTGATTTTTTTTACTTATCTGTCTGTCATGTATTCAAGCAGTAAGGGGTAGGACAGGTAGAAGTGAGTGTTATAGGGACCTGCAGACCTCCATAGCAACTAAAATGACTGAAATAATTTGAATTATTGTTTTAATGAACTGTTAAAAGTTGTTAACATAAAGAGGTTGGAATATTATTTAAAAAAATATTAAACAAAATTAATGATCATGTGTATATTGCTCTGCCTACTTTTTTATTGTAAATTCCCTCTTTTCCTGAGCTCTGCAGTTTGGGCTAAAGCACTTCTAAACTTAATGTCCCTGAAGGTGAATTTTAGAATTTTCTGCTGAAATGGTTCTACCTTCTGTAATAATGAGAAAATGCAAAATAAACCTTGCTGTTGGTACATGTTAAGAATTATCTTGTTGGGAATGGGTGGGGGACAGAGATGTTACAGCCAACTGCCTCTATACAGTGACTGCAGAAAGAAAGTGAGGGCACAGGGGGGTGAATCTGAGTTAAAAGCCCAGCAAAGAGCCTGTGGGAATGAAAGGAGAAGAGGCAGGGGAATCATGGGGAAGGAATCAGAAGTAGAGGAACTGATACTTCCTCGATGGTGGGAGTGGAAATGGAGAGTGCCTGGTATGAGATGGAGCCAAGGGGATGCTGCAGAGGGATGGGTGAAGGGATAGGGGTGGGAGGAGGAATGGGATGGGGTTAAGAGGGCTGGAAGGAAGGGTGAGATGAGCAATGTTTAGATGGGAGTCCGGAACTGGAATAGGGAGCCTGAAGTTGAGGAAGACACAGGCATGAGGAGACACCAGATTGTAGGGATGGAGTAAGAAGAGAGCAGTTGGGGAGATGAGGGAGGTGAGAGACAGAGAAATCCCCTCCCAAGAGCAGAATGCAGTGCAGGAGACCCGATTTCCTACATCCTACATCCTTGCTTTGTAGCACATCCTTCCAGCACAGGGTATGCCATCCTTTCCCTCAGTGCTTGGGTGGACATAAAGTGTTAAATGTTATCAGGTGAGGAGAACAGCAAGTGCCTTGTGCATGCTGTTAGGGTAACTGGGTCAACAGTTGGTTCATTTGGCATCAGATTAATCATACATCCTTTATATTACCTCACTTCTGAAAGCCTGGGTCCAATGAGGTAATGCAGCACAGTGGAAAGCACAGAGATGTACAAAGAAATGTCCTCTCAGCTTATTATTCTGTTTATTATTACTCATAATATAGTAGCAGGTATCTTCCTAATGGACTTCCCCAATACAGGAGGTAATGTCTAACCTGATAATAAAAACTAGTCTGTAGTAGCATCTCCCAGGGGAGGGTGTCAGACAGATCTGGGCACTTCTGACAGTTCTCAGCTGAATGAAGAAACAAACCATGTGTTTGGGCATTAGGGAGTATTTGAGTGTCACTCAGCATACATTCAAGCACAATAGTTTTATAAGCAATGTGTTAAAAACTGGCATGAGGCGCTGTAGATATTAAAAGTGTCCTGGTGGATGGTTTGTTGTCACCTTAGATTGAGCTAAGCAGTTGTGTACTGCAGGGATGGACTCTCGGCTTTATCTCATCAGGGGTTTGAAAGAAGAGAAATAGCATGTTGTGACATTTAGGTATATGTATACACATTGAAGTATATAAGTATTTGTAATGAGAAAGAGAAAAAAAATTATCAAGTGAAATAAGGGATTTTTTTAGAGTAAAAATCTGGAAACTTCTTTACCACATGAATCTGCAAATGCCTTTTAAGATAAACTTTGTTTTTAAAACATGAAAAAACAAAAGACTGGCTGCATCCTTAAACTGCATCGTAAGGGCCAGTACTTCACTGGAAGGGGAGAAACAGGATTTCTCACTGCAGCTGCAGTGACAGAAGGTCCATGTACGTGCATAGCTGCTCCTGGGCTAATTCCCAGCTCTGTTTTGCCCAAAGTGGGAATTCCAGGTGACTTACTGCTACAGTGGAGCTCTGAGAATGGCATTTACAAGCAAGTGTTTTTCATTTATTTGAGGACAAGCAGTAGTCCTTTAAGGAGTAACATGGAAGCATCACACTGCTGGCAAGTTAGATATTTATTTAAATTTATCATGTGCTTTGATATTAATAGATACTTAGAAGGACTATCTGCCTAATATTAATACCATTGTTTCTAGATCACCATAAAGTCTGTTACTAATTTCAGCAGTAATTTCCTGGTTGCATAAAGGACTCTATCCCTGCAAGGTAATGGGCAAGTTTTTTCAAACTTGCTACCACTGACTTTAATAAAGCATTTTTCTCAATTAAGTACAAAGAGGCGTATAATTTTCAGAACCTCTTGCACAGCTAGTACCCTTACTTAACAAATTTCAACCTGGTTGATAAACTTCCCTAAAGCCTGAGATATCATGCATTTTAAAAATTCTGTTTGTATTATGACAATATCCTTGGGGTAAGACTTTTTGTTTAAAAAAATCATTTTTATAATATTAAATCCAGAAAAGACATTTCAAGTTGGTATAGTTTACATTTATTAGGTTGGATGTGTTTGCCTGCTTTATAATGAGCAGAGTTCTAAGCATGTGGCTAGAAGGTTCAAATCTCTACATTACTGTTATATGTATGTGTGTGTGTGTAAATATGAATAACAGATTGTGTCTCTCATTAATACAGAAAATGATCTTCAGTCATTAAACTTCCTAAACACAAGCGGCCAATGGGCATTAAATGTCATTAAACACAAGTGATCAGTGTGATCAATGGCAATCTTTCTCAATTTCTTTTTTTTCTGTTTTGAATCATGCAATCGTACGCATTTTGGATTCAAATGATAGCTATGATTTTCTGTAAACTGTAGAAGAACTGGCATGGTGTCCTGAAAATCTAATAAGTATCTGCATTCATAATTTAAGTAAGATATACTGAATAGCATTTTCAGAAAGCTGAATATTGTCCTAAGGGTTTTCATGGAAAACTGGAGAGTACTTAATTTTTTACATCAGTGAAATTGGAAGTACATTGATTTCAATGAAACAAAACAAAACAAAATCACCCCAAACTTAATTTTAAAATTACTGTATTAGTTATTCCAGATGAAGTTTTTTTAAAGATCAAAGATGGTATTTCAAAACCTTGAAGTTTGATTAAACATTTTACCCCAAACTATCACATTCTGCGTGAATTTTTTAGCCATTAAGCTGTTACACAAAAAGCAATTACAGCCAAACTGAAAAGGAGAGGAGCTGCTTCTCTGTTCTACTTTGGACATTCAAAGTGGCCCAACAATGTGAGGTTGCTGTGGGGATATATCTAAGGCAGTGTTGGCTGTTGTGGATCCTGTTCTGAGATGATGCTTTACCCAGTAAATTTACCAGCAAATTTTACCCAGATTCATTCAAGTGATTTATCATTTGGGTAATTTTTTATGGTTTCTGTTCCACGGGCCGATTTTAAGCATTCAACTTCCTGATTGGTAAGCCCTTAGCAAAAGTGTCCTGGAAGTGCCACGTCCCCACAAAGGCAATCAATGGCTGACAACATGGGGAAAATTCCTTTGTATGTGCAGAAAGAAGTGTCAGTGCTGGTGTTTAAATTCTTAATATGTTACCAGCCTTCTGTACCGTTTCAGGTGCCTGAGGTTCATGCTTTGTATAGTTTTGTACATGCTTCCTTGCTGACAAAGGCATTCATTATCATTGGGTTGCCATGGAGTGCTGATCACATGGATCTGGGAATAATAACCCATTATGCTAATATAGCTTGTCATTGTTTTTGATGCAAAGCGATGTCCCTTAACAACATCTGATGCTTGTAACTAATGGAATTTATGGTAAGATCACAGGTCATGGAAGAGTGTTGGCAAAATTGCCTACACTCTTCACTTTGAGCTCTCTGATTACATACCTATTAGCAAAACCATTTGTGCTTCTTTAGGTCTGTATTCTTCTGGTTTTAATGTCTTTCTGCAGTGACAATCTGAGGTTTCTAACAGAGCGGTTTTGGCCTGTTTGCTTAGTGCTAGAAATGTGTGGTTTTCTTCTGAGCTCTCCTGCCCCTTTAGGAGCCACAACTTTGATACTCTGATTATACGATTCCTGTTTGTATCCGGATGTACAAAGAGGAATCAAGTACTGATAGGAATGCAGACTTCTGCTTCTTGATTAGAGAAAGAAGAATCCTTCTTACAACATCTGTATCCTAGCTTTACCAATGAGAGATTGTTCTCAGAACTATGTTTTCTACTAATATATTCAACAAGTCATAAATTATACAACCAGAAAAAACATTGTGTCATCCAATCTGTGCTGCACATAGAACAGGCTTTATGGCTTCTCTGAATTAATTTCTGTTTGAGACAAAGCATCTTAAAAAAAAAAAAATCTTAATTTAAAATTCCCAGTAATGGAATAATCAGCACCAGACTTAATAGCATTCTGACAGTTAATTTTCCTTCCTTTGTATTTAACTTTTTTAATGCATTTGTCTACTCGAAAATTCTAGACATTGGATGTTTCTGAACAAAAATCTGTCTCTTAGCAAATTTCTATTCCTGATATTCATGGTTAATGGGCCTGGAAATCATCTGATCCAACTTTCAGGCATCCTTAGCCAGGCATATTTTACATCTTAGACAATCAAACGTGGTTTTCCTGATAGCCAGTGAAGAGGTACAGGGATACAGTTAAGATGAGCTGCTTTAGACATGTTTATTGTAATGAATCACGCTTTGGATGTGCCTGAGTGCCTGTACTGTCTAGAAAAGGCATTTGGGGGTAAGAGGTTCCATGGAATACCTTTTGCAAGTAGGTGCCATTGTAGGAGCAATAAGTGCAAATTTCTGCCATTAGATATGATGGTATAACTTTTTCATGGTCAAATTAAACTAAACTTCAAAGCAACTTTTGCAGTTATGAGTTATCTTTCGCCTTTCCCAAATGTTCCCTAGTTCACCAGTGTATTTTCTCAAGCTGCAGACACCAGAACAGGACTGAGCATCCAGCCGTGGCTGCAGAGCCACTGACAATGAAGCAGTAGGGCTTTCCTGCTTTTGCTTTTTTTCATACTGCTTGAAAAGGCTCTCCATAGCTCTTCAGGTCACAAGAATAGCAGCCTGTTTCCAACACATTAGTCATCCTGGTCTCAGGCCTTTTTTCATCATCAGTGTTTCCCAGGAAGAGACAGCTGCCTTCTGTCTGTGTGGCCTGGTTTCTGGCTATGCAGTCTTCCATAGGTTAGAATTAGTATCTTATGTGTTATTTGCTTGTATTAAAGTTTGAAAAGCTATTCAAACAGAGCAGAAGAGCCTTTTTTTGCTGTTTTTTTCTGTCACCCTTAATTGGTGTTTTGCCTGTAAACTTTGTAGAAAAGTTTTTCTTTCATGTCATTACCAGTAATGATAAATAGTACACAGCCAAGAACTAGTCTCTGTACCTCCACTAGAAGTACATTCATTACAGTATGATTCTTCCTTATTTCATAGATGTTACCTATCTTTTAATCTATATTGGTTGTGAATGTCAATTTTACAGTTTGGTAAAACACCAATCCAATTGCCAAGCAAAAATGTAAGACTATACTTTCAGCCTTGCTAACCAAATTTATAATCTCGTAAAAAGATGTGGCTAATTTAATAAAATTTACTTCCATAAACCTATGATTATGGCATTGTGTGACCATATTTTGCTTCTTTATTGATCAAATGCAGCCGCTCCAGCATGAGTATCAGGCCAGCTCTGCTGTGGTTGCCTGGATTGCCCTTGCTGACACTTGAGAAAATCTGATACAACTTTAGTTTTGTCCCAGCCCTCGGGAATACTGAATTTCCCTTTGAATGTGCTATCAAAAGCATATTTTTATTATTTTCAGATTTGATTAGGCTCTTTGGTTTTTCTAATGAATTGCTTTGTTTTTGCAGGGTTTAAACTGTTTGTTTGAAAAATCCAATGTGAACCCTAGGATTCTTTCTTTATTTTCATAATTAAATTACACAGAGTTCATCTCTATAGGTGCCTGTTCCTCTCCAAATTTAGTAACATATTTCTGGCATTCCAAAACATTTAGACATTTCAATGCATGGAAGGAGTTTTCTGTCATGGCCCACTGACCAGCATGAGAGCAACGTCCTGTCCATGTTGTGTTAGGTATCTGGTCATGCAGAAGGTCCCTTGGACAGCAGCTAAATTCCATGCACTCCACTTATCTGTTCAAGTGAACGTTTCTCAGTGGGCAGCTGGACTCAAGGCAAATTTTCAGAAACCTTCACTGAGCTCATGTGGATGGTAAAATACATTATCTTGTATTTCAGTCGCCACAAAAAGTATTTATGTCCGGAGCCACAGTCTACCAAAGCAGCAAACATTTGCATTTGCATTTAGGTTAGTGGCTGAGAAGCAGATGAACCCACTTTCAAAGAATTGTTAATGCAAAGTAATAAAGGGGTTAGTAGATACCATATCATCATAATGGTCTGTGGCTAATAGAATGTGGCTAATGTCTGTAGGCAAAGAGGCCAGATAGCATTGAATACGGAAGATAGGCAATGTTATGGGTGTGCTGCTGCTGTCAGTATTAAGTAATGACATTAGTTATTCAATCAGACATAGTGTAGGGGGTTGATAATGAATATTAGTTCAGATTTAGGCTGCAAATTTTTTACTTTAATTTTTCTTTGGGTAGATGTTACTTTGTGTGTTCCACTGAAGAGGGAAACATGAATTGATGTCTCTCTCTTTATTCAGAGAAATCCCTCCTGTGGTGTCATCACAGAAAGCTTCTCAAAATTTTGTGAGTCTTCTTGGTTTGTGATAGTTTCACTTGCCAGTCCACAGATCCAGCTTGTGGATTGGTTTACTGCTGATGTTGTGCCATTTTCCACCCACACGAGCAAGGGCAAGAATTTGAGCCAGCAGCAGCTACAATGCACCACAGTGCAGTTTGATCCATACAAGGTGCTCTTGAAGAGTCTACAGATTTAAGAGTGAGAGTCATCACTAATAAGTTTGGGTATCTTTGTTGTCAGTTCTCTTTCAGTAATCACTGAATGAGTAATAGGCACCTCTAGAAAGTGATTTATTTTGTCTTAAGATAAGAATGTAAGAAGGATTTGATGGATCACCTAGAAATGTCGGTCTCAATTTACCCAGAGCCTGGATAGCTAGATTAAGTTTGATATTTGGTTGGTAGGTGGCTAAAATTATAACTTTTCCTAAAAGGCACCCATATAGTAGATCAAATGCACCAGAAGATGCGAGAAAACAAGTACAGTTTTAAAGATTTTCCTTTGTAGTACCACACTTTGAAACATAACTAGACATGACATCTGTAATATGGCATGAAATAAACAAAGCTGTACGAAACCAACTCTTAGTTGGTTGAACAGTGTTATGTCAGGAGAACCAGAAGCTGTTTCTTTTTATGCATTGGTAATAAAGTACTGCTTGTTTGTGCAAGTGCATCACAACACACTCGGGTTTTCATACACATGTGTACATTGCACAGAAGACACATCATCCACAAGCGATATGCTGTTTCCATTCTGTGAAAGGAGTTTTTAACAGCATGATCCAACATGTCAATAGTTTGGAAGAGCAAGTGTGAACAAACAGACAGCAAAAATTCAGGGGTGGCTCCAGTTCTGACATCTGAGGTAGCTGTTGAAATTGGAATAGGACTAAGATGCAAGCATTTAATGTCTCTTCTCTGGTAAAAAAGAAAACTGTTTAAAAATATGTTCAAAATTCCATCTTATCCAGACTTACAGTTGTATTGTAGAACATTTAAGTAGAAAAGAACAAGTATATTGTCCCAAAGAGAAAATGTATAGATGTCATGGTTTAAACCCAGCTGGCAACTAAGCACCACAAGACCCCTTGCTCTCTCCTGTGTGCAGACAGGTGTCCAGCCATCCCCAGGAAAGCTGGCTCTCCATTACAGCTTACAGTAGCTTGGAAAGACAGACACTGTAACTCTGAATGACCCCTCTTCCTCCTTCTTCCTCCAGCTTTATATGCTGAGTGTGACACCACATGGTCTGGGATATCCCGTTGGTCAGCTGGGATCAGCTGTCCCCACCGTGTCCCCTCCCATGTGCACCCCCAGCCCACTCACTGGTGGGGTGAGAAGCAGTGAAGCCCTTTGGCTCTGTGTAAGCCCTGCTCAACAGTAACTGAAAAATCCCTGGGTTATCAATGCTGTTTCCAGCACAAATCCATAACACAGCCCTACACCAGCTACTGTGGAGAAAATTAACTCTACCCCATCCAAAATCAGCACATTAGGGAAGGAAGCTATAGGTCACATCCTCCCTGCCTGCTAGTCAGTTGCTCTTCTGGAAGTAACAATTCCTTCTCTTTTGGACTCTTTTAGCCTTGTACTTCCTCGGCCCTTTTCCAAATTCCCTAAAAATAATTCTTCTGCTAACACCCATCTACCACAAAATTACAGGAATATGTTCATCTCCCTGTCTCTGAAAAGGAAAGCAAATGCAAGAAAATGTCTGTCTAAAAATCTTACAGGAAGCTATTTTCTGATCCAACAAAGTAGAGCTTAGCCTTTTTGCCTAGTACCTGAAAAAAGTGTAAAAGAAGAGTATGAATGTCTTTATTCAAAATCAAATTATTTTTAAGCTCTATTTGAGCCCAAAGAAATCCTGGTATAGTTTCAGAAATAAACCTTGTTTCTATTTTAATTTTTTTAGGAAAAAAACCCAACAATTACTCATCTGAAAATGTCTTTTCACCCTTTTTTGGAGTTTTTTCTTTTGGAATAACTGGGAAGGTAAAAAAAAACCCTTGTGAAGTTACGTAGAAAAGATACTGAGATTTTGAAATCTTTTGGAAGTATACTGTTAATCTCAAGTCAGCCTTCAAAGAGGCAGCATGTCATTACCATATAAAACACAGAAACTGGGAAGTATTTTGGTTTGATTTGGATCACATCAGAGGCAACAAAGATATTTCCATTAGTGAGAAGTCACACCTAAATAAAACAGTCAAATGTGGAAATTGTAGATTTTCCACAAGATTTTCCATGTCATTTAGCACTTTCAGTCTTCAATCTCATAATAAACCAAGCAATTTCTAGAATTGGTGCAGTTAAAATCTTTATGTTATGTGCATATATTCCCACATCTCATCAGCACAGTGGTATATGTAAACAAGAAAATAATGATTTAGAGAAAAAGGAGCAGAAAAATAGGTAAGTGAGCAAAGAGAATGAGAGGGAAGGAGAATTGCTTTCCTGCCTCACTCACATATCATGCAAGGATCTGAGATGAGAACCTAGGGAGCACTGTTACGCTGCTCAACCCCTGACCTGCCAGTTAGGAGAAAGAGAGAAGAAAAGTCTCTATCTTACAGGATGCTTAGCCAAGTCAGTGAAAAGGCCTTTAAAAAGTTGATGGACACATATGACAGGATTTTCTGTTTGTTTATTTGTTTTGGTAGTCATCATTCTTGAATCCTCTGCATATGCAAGGGGAGAAAATGTGTTCCACTCACTGCTTTCCTCTATAGGCTCTCATATCAATTACCCATCTCTTGCAGAGAATTGCAGTACTCCTCTGAGGATTACGAAGCTTAGCACTTTTCTGCCATCAGCTGGGATGTGAGGACCAGAAGATTGCTAGTTTGGCTAGTAAAGCCAAACAGTTTTATTCTTTCCAGGGTTCTAGGTTAAACAAGAACCTTTGGCTTCAAAGGTTCTTCTTAACAGGCATTTTACCACATCAATCTCAAATAAGACCTGTCTATGTGTTACAGTCATGAAAGGGCTGTTCTAATGTTTCCCTGAGTTAGAGCAAAGATATTTGTATTAAACTGATTATTTCTTGGTGGGGTCCATCACAGAAAGTGGCTGCTTTATAAGCATCTCTGAGTGGAATGAGCATATGAACTCTTTGTAGATGTGCAGAGAAGAGCATTCCCCCCAAGTGCTGTTTTAGCATCCATAAGGCCTACTGAGTGACCATATATTTATTTCCAGGTTTTGTTTCTATCCTGCAGAGGATTGGATCTGATTGTTAAAAGAATACCATATCTGGGACGTGTTCTTAGGCTCCATTCTGCAAATCATTGTCCACCCTTGGGTTAAGAGGAGAGCTGAATGAGTTTGTAACAAGAAATTAGCCTTATGTCCCTAAATCTTCAGTCTCACTGGGAATACCACATGGTCTGTTTTTAGGCTTGATTTTTTTATAAGATACTGAAAATAAATTCAAGAATGGAAAGTATGTGAATATACACACACACACACACAGAACGTTCAAGCCTCTTTTTCCTTGGGTAAAGTAGTTGGGTTGGCCAAAGCTTACACTTTATTGACAATTCTGCCACTTCTTGGTGAATGTAGTAATTAATTTGTCTCCAGTTTTCTGTCCTTGCTGTTCCTTGAGTACCCATGAAATTTGTATTCTCCTATTATGGTAAAAGGAATAGGAAGTTTGGACAAGAATTGCCAAACCAAGTCTACAGGATTTAGAACTGTCTTTTGTAGCTCCACAAGTACTGTGAAAAGAGTGTAATAAGTATATCTGAACCTGGCAGCAACATTTTTTCACTAAGTACTCAGACAGAAATAATTTAAAATATTGGTCTTTGGTCAATTGGTAACAAAGTCCTGGAGTGCCTTTATCATGGAAGATATGTTCTTCCTTTCTCTTCCAACCATGCGAATTTACACAACTTAATCTCCCAAGGCTGTCTCTTTAAAGAAATTAAGGAATCTGAAATGTATAGATAAGCCTTTTCTCCCTTACAGTTTTAGAATAATCAAGTATTTGAAGATACCCATTTTGGAGAGCTGAGGTTGTCTCAACACTTTATTGGCTATCCTCCCAAATCTGTTCCCTTTAGACTTGTTTTGTAAATGAACTGCTTTGCTCCAGAATCTTGAACTTCTCTTGTATTTTCCCCACTGACCCTACTGTCTCTTCTCTATTTTATCTTCTAGACTAGATAGAATTTCCTCTGGCATAAGGATTTCCAGACTTCTGTTTGCATGTAATTGTTCAGGGTTTATCTTTGTTGCATTGCAGGCCATCTATCTAATTGGTCAACCAAAGAAGCTCTTCCAGAAGAATCCTGTATTTGGATTAAATAGGCTTTTGAAAGTCAGGATGAGTTGGGATAGTTTTATGTCATGTTCTTGTGTCAAGACAGCTGCACAAAATGACTGATTGTCTTCTCCAATAGTTGCCTGAGCAGTTTTAGACAATCCTTAGAGTCTGGAGTTTTAGAATACATGTTTACTGAGATTTCACAGAATCACAGAATGAACTAGGTTGGAAAAGACCTTTAAGATCATCTAATCCAACCTTTGACCTAACACCTCCTCATCAACTAAACCATGGCACTAAATGCCACGTCCAGCCCTTTTTTAAACACGTCTGGGGATGGTGACTCCAGCACCTCCCTGGGCCGACAATTCCATTGCCCAGTCACTCTTTCAGTGATTGGGCAATGAAATTGTGGGCCCAGGGAGGTGCTGGAGTCACCATCCCCAGACGTGTTTAAAAGAAGAATTTCTTTTTAACATCCAGCCTATATTTCCCTTGGCACATATTCAGATTGTGTCCTCTTGTTCTGTCAGTTGTCTGGGAGAATAGACACAACTCCCATCTGACTACAGCCGCCTTTCAGGTAGCTGTAGAGTGATAAGGTCACCTCTGAGTCTTCTTTTTTCCAGGCTAAACATCCCCAGCTCCCTCGGTTGTTGCAGGCCCCTCACCAGTCTTGTTGTCCTCCTCTGGACGTGTTCAAGAATCTCAACGCCCTTCCTAAACTGAGGGGCCCATGAAAACATGCAAATTAATTCTGAAAATAATGCTTACATTAAAATAGTGCTATTCGTGCTATTAGTACATCTTACTAATATGCTGGATTAACATTTTCCTTGGGAATCTTACCCTTTATTTCACTAAGTTAAAAATGGATCTGCTGGACCTTTAGTTTGTTTCTTTCAGCAAAAGTTTCCTTTTTTTATTCTCTGTCTATCAAGCTTGAATTAATTGGGAATGTTATCCTTCAAAAGCTGAAAAAGCAACCTTTTGTACCAGGTTGACCATATCCTTGTAAATTAAATTCTTCGTGCTTTATTTAATAATGTGTTTTCTTTTTAGTATTATAATTGCCATTCTAAAACAAAGCAAATTTTCTCAAGAGTTACTGCAACAGATGTACAGTTATTCTTAAGGATATGTGGTTTCTCACTGATTCTTGGCATGGGAAAGGAAGAGATACTAGATTGGCTTTATCAAAAGGAATTTAGACCGCATGTACTTTTGGCCAAAATACTTTGGTTATGAAACAAAACCCGTCCTGTGTTGTCACTGTGCTTTGCATTTCTATACTAATTGCTTTCAGCTTGGATTGTATGATAATACATGTGTTTGATATGTGTGGTGTGTTTTTGTCAAACTCCATTATCCTGTCTCATGTTCTTGGAGTGCCTGAAGTAGTTTCACTAATCTGTCAGCATAGTATGTACTTGTGGATAAATATAGACGTGCAGCCACTCTGTGAGTGGTCATCATCATATGCTGAAGCTAAAAATTACCCCTTTGGTTATGGAAAGGCTGAGCTGATCTGCAGGCCTGCTCTAGCTCAGACATTGCAGGTCTTCAGCATTTGTCTATTGAAACAATACCAAGAAACTGAAGGAAATCTTCCTCACAAGCAGTGAGGAAGTGTGAAACAGGATTATGAAACAACTAATTTATGTTTCTATTTTAGTTAGAAAAGGATTCTAACTTTTCTAACTGAAGGAGTGGAACATTTCAGGTATTCACAGGCTCATGGATATTACAGTAGCATGTTGGAGAAAATCCAGCGTGATCGGCTTTATAAAGGGGCTCGGTAGGTATGAAAATACTGCAAGTTGATGTTTGCATTTGTCTTACTAGTTTGTTCATTGCTGGTAAAGTGTAAATTTGACACAGTTTACTAAAAAAATGCACCCTCTGCTTTTCTGCTTAAAGATACTGAAAATGCAGTAACTGTATGGCTGAAGTTATATCCACTGTAGCACAGATTCTTGGCTTGTGCGTTATGATTGTTCTGTTGTTTTGATTCCTGTTATAGCTCTAAGAAAAATAGTGCAGATCATAGCAGGGATTCTCTTATGATAATTTAATTTGGTACTTATCGCCAATATCAGCTTTTGACCGTTGCACTAAAACTACTGTGCTTTTTTACAGCTGTTTTTCCAATCAGGGAAATGATCAATACACAGGAAAATCTAGCAGTGATTTTATGTCAGGAGGCCTTTCTGTAGCAATAGTATATGGTTGTGATGACAACCATGTGTGATATTTCACTAATATTTCCATATTTATTCCTTGTCTTTAATTTTTAAAAATACATAAAATTGAGAAAATTTTATATATATGGGTATAGCATGTGCTAAATGAAAATACTCTGTAGCATAAGAGTATAATTTGAAATACAGCTTATTGCACATTTAGTAGAAAAATAAGGGACCATGTTGAAAAGAAAAGAGGCTTCAGACAGAATTACACCTCCAAATGGTGTAGACATTTTATAGTTGATCTAGCATGGTTAAGCTTTGTTACAGGTTTTCATAGGATAGGAGCTTTAAATATGTATACAACTTTCTAAACTTGATCTGTACATTCTCTGCTCTTGCAGAGTCCTTGGGCATCAGGGTTACCATGGTATCCTCCATGTGCATCACCATTCATTCTCCTGGGGGATGAGCTGCTTTCCTCTAAGTCAAGGGTTTAGCTTAATACAGTGCTTGTGTGGTGACCAATACTCTGCAATATGTAGACATTCAAACTAAATGCTTCTGTGGTTTGTTCTGGTACTTCTCTTAGTATAAAATTTATTATTTTGAAATCAGGCAATAAAAGCGTTAAGGAAATCAGTACCTCAGATTGAGTATAACTCCTTCCTTCCACCCACCTCCTTCCAGATATCTTCAGCATGCACCCACACAAACTATACATGGTTATTTCTCATGTTAAAATTATGCATTTTATTTAGTGGGGCAGTGTTTCACTGGGGTAGATGGTGAAACTGAGCCCATCCTTTTTACTTCTGCTTCTAAGGCTCATTATATAATGTGTCAACGTAAAGGAACCAACCAGTAGTGCAGCTACTTCTTAAATTTTGAGTCCTTGATTTCCAATTTTATGTCTCAGAGGCAACTTTTTTAAAGTGAGTTTTATAGGGCTCTAGATCTAGGCATAAAAGCTATATTCTGTTAAAGCTCAGACATTATCAGTATAGAGATCAGTGATAGTCTTGTCACTGGGCCAGATTTTTTTTAGTACAAATATCAAGCATATGCAAATGCTGCAGATAATGAAGCTGAAAAGATGCCTTAAAAAGCCAAACCTATATGTAATAGTTCATGAACAACTCATAATCAACTCCAGACCCTCAGAGTGTTGGCAATGTTAGTTTTCACACTAAAGATGCTTAAATGGAGTTAACAGCTACAAAATGGTCTTTTAAAGACTTGAACTAAATCAATGTCATATGTCAGTCATTTCTCTAAACTGCTTTAATTGCTGTAGTAATGAAAGATGTTAACCCCCAGGATGTGCTTTTTCTGTATTTGGGAAAGGTTGTGAAGTTCTTTATTTCTGAGAAGAACAAATTCTTGGTGCACTGGCAAATCTCACAAAGAATTGCATTCCTCTGTTACAGTGTGCAAATAAGTGATTTTTTGATTAGATGTCTGGGAAAAAAAATTAAATCCGCCTGTGTCACAAACCTAACTGAATCATTGTTAAAAGTCTTCCTACTAACAATGACTATGTGGATTTAAATTCCAGTCTCAGGATCCTGGCTGAATGCTCCGATGACGGAAGATTAGGGTGGCAGCTCCCAGGTAGCATGGCTAAGGTTTGGCCGGGATGTGCGGCGTGCCTGCTCTCACACACCGCCTGCCTGCCTTGAATCCCCCCGATGTTCTGAGCTTAGCAGCCAGGTTTGAAGCAGAATTGCCGAGGAACAGAAGGCAAGTTTGTGTTCGACTAGATTCCTCCGAGAGGCAGCCTGGGCCGGCTGCCTGGCCCCAGCCCG
The DNA here is from genome assembly GCA_034509185.1 of Euphonia xanthogaster. Classification (NCBI taxonomy): domain Eukaryota; kingdom Metazoa; phylum Chordata; class Aves; order Passeriformes; family Fringillidae; genus Euphonia; species Euphonia xanthogaster. The sequence goes on from JAYDZK010000001.1 coordinate 47,516,804, forward strand.
GAGTGTTGTGCTTGGCAGGGGCCGCGCTGGCGAGCAGCCCGCCCGCCCGGCCCGGGCACGGC
>JAYDZK010000001.1:47516883-47650420 GCA_034509185.1 Euphonia xanthogaster
GCCCGTCCTGCCAGGCACGGGGCTTGCGCCGCGCAAAGGACACAGGTCCTGGAGAAAATTGGTTTCGCTGCTCACCAGGGAATTCTCCTGACTGAGAACTTGGAGATCGAGGTGATTTCACGGGTAGATATGAGCCGCTGAAAACCGCACGTTTGGCAAACATATTCCTAATTGTAAAAATGTTGTCTGACTCCATCCTGAAGCTATTTGTGGAGAAATTTCCATTGCCTAGTGTATTTGATAGTCCATAAAAATTTGCATCTGATCCTTTGCATCCCACTGTCTTCAGGTTTAACTTTTAAGAGTGCCTGGGTGATGATAGAGGAGCAGTAGCACACTCTTCTCTGGTGGCACTTTATTCAGTACTTTGAAGTAGATTATTACTGAGAACAACAGTGTATTTTTAGAACAAGTCTTGTCTATTATAGATGTAGGAGTTTTATGCACTTTGTGTTTTGCAAAGAGTCATAATGCCAGGAAGATTCTATGATAATGCTTTTGCCCTCAAAAAAATCAAGTGAAACTTTGCAGGAAACAAATCTAGCAGGAAACATCTGTCACAGTGGGAGAAGTGCTGCTGCTGTGCTGAAGAGTGATGCTGTACCTCGTCAGTGAGGGGTTATTTTCAAAGAGAGGTATAGATGTGTTATGCTTGCAGAATAATAGCTACATGAAGAGAAGCATTTCTGTCTTCTGTTATAGTCATATAGGAACTTCTAAACTGATTTTTCTAAAGGAAAACATGTTCTCTTTTCTCTAGTGGATCCTTTTTTATTTTTCAGTGTGTAATTTTGGGTTCTTATTTAAAAACTCTGAAACCATAAATTTTCTTCTTTTAATTTTTTTTCCATTTTTGTTCAGCGATGGAGTGTTAAAGTCCATAGGAAAGGTAAAAAATGTAATTTTTATTGTTATTATTAGGGACATATGATTGTTAAAACAATCATATGTCCCTAATAATAACAATTAATTTCAGTAACACAATTCTGTACCTCAAAGGAAAAGTTATACTAAAGTTATTAGATGTGAGGCAACCATCATTGTAGTTCGTTCTTCTTTCTCTCTTTCTTTCTTTTCAACTTGGCTGCAAATGTAACACTCTGGAGTGCAGTGCTATGGGGAAGTGCTGTAAAATGGTTTTATTTTGCAATATTTCCATGGTTTGGATTGCCTTAAAGCATCTCTGTTCCAGTCACCAGTAGCGCTGGTGAGCATTGTGACACTTCTGTTACATTCAGGGTGGATAATGGCTGGTCTTGCCAGTGTTACCTAATTTGCTACTTTTAAAGTCTCTGGCAAAACTAACAGAGAGAGAGTGCTACCAGTTGAGCACCAAGCATGACTTTTATTGCCAATAAGAGGTGAGCCCTGAGGATTTTGGGTTGTAGATTTTGTGTGTAAAATGGTAACATTTGCAGTGCTTCCATTTATTTTTCCTTCGTTCACAGAAAAACAGCAAGTAGAACTCGGTCTAATATACAATATCTTGATACTCATTATGGGGAATTCAGTCACAGGATAATTTAGATTGAAAGGTATCCCTGGCGGATGATTAGTCCTACCCCAGCTTGCTCACCACCTAGGGAAGGTTTCTCAGGACCTTGTCTGGTCAGCTTTCAAGTGTCTCCAAAAGTGGAGTTTCTGCTGTATCTCTGGACAAGATGTGGAAATTATTTCCATACATCTAATAGAAATTTCTCACATTCAAACTAGGGTCTCTTGCCTCTTGTCCTGTAATTCTCAGCTCAAAGGAAAATGTTGGCATCTTTGTTATACTCCTTTAGGTAGCTAAAGAGTGCACTGAGATTCTCTTCTCAAGGTTGAATTGGTCCAGCACTCTCAGCCTTTATTAACCTAGCAAGCCCCTGACTATCTTTGTGGTCCTCTCTTGGCCTTGCTTCAGAATAGCAATGTCATTCTTGTATGGGAGAGCACAAATCTGAACGAGATACACCAGGTGTAATCTCAAAAGTGCCAGATGGAGCTGTAGGGTTTGGTACTTTCAGGAAAGCTAATGCATAATTAATATTTTTTGGCCATGGAAAACATTCCGTGTCTGACTCTTCGTGTAAGATTTATACTGGTGACATGTATGTTGTTTTTTGAGTCATTCTTGACTGATCTCGGTATAGATTACAGAAGAATAAGATCCTTTACAGCTCACCATAGTCAAAAGGCCAGACTCCTGACTTTTGCAAGGCTAAGCCAGTTTGAACAGAAATAAAGAATAAATTTTTGTTAGTTGACAGTTGAGTTACAGGTCTGACTTGAATACAAAAGATAAAAAAATGAGGATTTTTTCAGATAGGTGTCAGCAAGTCTTACCGTGTTAAAAAAAAAAAAAAGAGAGGACTGAGTATGCACTGCATAATAAGCACCACTCAATTTTAATATAAAATATTTCATCTTTGATTTCTTCTTCCAGTTAAATAATGTGTATTTTACTTATGGTACCATGGAAGTTATACTGATGTGTTGTGTATTTCTTTGATTAGCATCTAGTCTCCAGTTTTGCTTTGACAGGTTAGTGAGCTGTTGAGGTGCTCTGTGACAGTTAAACCACGTTGAATGACCCAGAAATAAATGTGTCTTTTCTGCATTTCAGCTTCTCCAGTTGGTAACGGATATATCAAGCCACCTGTCCCTCCTGTTTCTGGTACACAGAGAGAAAGAGGACCTCCAGCCATGCTGCCCATCAGCATTGACCCGGACAGCAAACCTGGGGAATATGTCCTGAAGAGCTTGTTTGTTAACTTCACTACCCTGGCCGAACGCAAGATTCGCATCATCATGGCAGAACCTCTTGTGAGTAAAAGGAAACTCCATGTATATATATATTTATATTCTGTGCTTTGAATTTGTTTTAAAAGCAGGCTTGCTTGCTGTGCAGTGAAGAATATTTTGCTTGCAATCTGCGTTGGAGTTTGATAGTGTTTCCCAAACTGTAAGATCTGCTATGGCAATTAGAATGTTGTGGGAGAGGGCAGAGGTATGCAAGATATGCCATAGGGGTGACATGAAAAGGAATTAATATTTAATTTCTGTTTGCAATGTGGGCATACGCTAATGGGATTGAGAGGCAGAAGGGGTGTCAGCCAGCATAGATTTCACAGCTGGGAGAGCAGTCACTTGAGTCAAAATAGATTAGAAAATGCTGAAATATGATAAAAGCAGTATTTCTGAACATTACGGGTTTTCAGCTAGAGCATGAAAATGGCCACCACTTTTAGTTCTGACAGTAGTAGATTTCATAATCTAACAGAGGACTATAGCACCTATTTTCCAAGATATGAAAAAGCATGCAGCACTTGAGAAAGAAGTTACATTAGAAGGTCTTGCACAGTGAGAGACCCATTGTTATTTGTATTTTTAGGCAAATTTAACACGCAAGTATGTCTGTTACAATTTGTCTAATGTAACTGAACTTCCAGGACTCTTCTCATTTAACTTGAAATTACATTTTATATATATTCTTGCTATTTTGATTAAGGAAGAATATTTCTATAACTTATATTTTAGTTCTGATGAGGTAAAAAACTCCAAGACCTAAAAATAACCAGAAATCTCTACTTCTGTACTAAAAGGGAATCTTAATAAAATCTTAGAATGTTTTTGTTACAAGGTCCAAAGTAGAATATTTAGTTCAGCTCCCGATTTGCAGGATATTTTGAAGGGCAAAATTAAAATTTTCTTTATTCTGATGGCATCTGTTTAGCTTTGATTTAGATTCAGACAGATTTGATGCTTGGAAAGTTTTACCAGGCTTTCTTCTGAACATTAGCTAGATGCAAGATGACAGAGCTAGCTATCTTATGTAATTTGGAAATAACACCAAAAAAAGCTTACAGTAAAGAATATTATGACAAAAATCCATTTTTTTCTTCTTTGATGTGTTCCCTATAAATCACGAGAAGTAGAATAAACTGACAGTCATAGTGTAGGTCCTTTTAAAAAATAAAATACCAGCAGCTATTTATTACCATCCAGTCTTCATGTAATGCCCAGAGAACATTTTGAAAATTTTAAAACAAAATGTGTATAAAATTACTTGACAAGATGTGGAAAACAGCAAGAAGACCAGTACTGAGGACGTAATTTCCATGCAGCACCTTTGTTACTCTTAAACATGACCCTCTGCATTTTCATGTAAGGTTTCAGGCATGGAATTATTCCCATTTTGCCTTGTCTTAAGATGGTTTTGAGTTGCTGTGTGGTAATATGTTGTTTTTTTCACTTTGAGAAACTATTATTATCTGAATGTTGATCTTATTCTAGAGGTTATTCAAAGGAATTTTATTTGGTAAATTCAATGTAGAATGTAGAAATATTAAAAGAGCCTGGAATGTCACCTTCCTGTCATCATTTTCAGAATGTATTTTTTACAGGTGTCTGACCATGAGACACTAACAATAATTCAATTACATACTCACATCTCATTAGTACTAATAAAACTTACAAGCCATGGCATGCTGCTGTTTGAGGTTGGCTGTGACCAATGAGTAAGCAGGATTCTGTAGACATTCAGTCAAAATGATCTTGAAATAATTAGGTTGTAATGAAAGAAGTGACAAGGGAAAATGTCAAAAATTATTCTTAAATAACAACTAAGAATATAAGTCTACCCTTTTGGTGAGGTAGCTGCTGGATGTTTAGCAGCTTTGTTCCCACATTTTAATCTACTGATTAGAATTGTGACCAGGAGGTCCCAGGGTTTCGGGAGATGAAGTTTATAAATTGATGGTGAAAAGCTACCTTTTGGCCTTTTTTCACAATAGGAAGTCAGATGGTGAACTCTTTGAAGTTTATGTTCTAATTAAACTCAAGTGTACTTCAAAGGAAGTCAAACAGGCACAGTGCTCAACACTGAGATATTTCTAGTTTGATTTCTCCAAGTCATTACAAGATCTGACAGTTTAATTTTATAATGAGTGATGAATACTAAGGATATCTTCTAGAGAAGATAAAATGATCTGTTTATAATATTGTTGCCTTTGCATATCTTTTATCGCCAAGTCTAGCTCACATTGAAGCTCTGAAGTTACTGTGGTTAAATTAAATATTTATTGATACCTTTTTTACCTAGATTGTTCTTTTGATACACATATTCTGCCTGTTTATACTTTCTGGTTATCATTACTGTTGTTTTTATGAATTTTTCTCTCAATTTCTTTGGGTTCCATATGCTTATGTGATATAGCAATCTCTTTCTTTTGTTGCACACGCAGAGCTGAAGTGTAAATTGCAGTGCTCTTACAACTACCTTGGAAAACCATGTTTGTGTCACACCATGAGTTGCAGGTGCTAGAAAGGCACTAGAAAACTTTGCTATTTTCTAGGGCGTCAGTGAAGGGCACAGCAAACCCCACCCCTTCCTGCAGCCCCATGAGGTCTCATCTGGGATAGCAATATTCCAATGGGAGAGAAAGCAGAGGGCCATGTCACCCACTCATCCTGCTGCCCTTGCTGGCAACCTAGTATCATTTGACATTTTGGTTACTGGATCTGGCAGTGATCATCTTAAAAAACACACTCCCCAGTTAATCTATTTTCTAGACGTGAAAATAATGTCAGCTATCCACTGCTAAATCTTTAATGAGTTAAAATGGAAAATTTTTGTTTCCAGATTTGACATTTTTTAACTTTGTCTGCAGAATATTTTATTTAGAATTTCTGGTCAATTTTTCCCCTTTTTAGGATCTTTAATATATAAAAAACAATTCAGTAATTAAAAGTTCATAATCACATGGCTAATTTTTAATGATTAACTGCTGTACCCAGATTGTCAAGTTATATTATTTCACATTAAAAGTATTTGACATCAGACTTGATTAAAATGGATTGTCCAGTTTAAAAAAGAAAATTCCCATAAATGAAATGTAAATAATATTTTCCTGATAATCTTTAATAATTTCCTGTTTCTTTTCTGTAGGTAATTGTTGTTATTTTTAACAAATAGTGAGATTTTATTCCGTGGAACTTTTTTCACAGCTGATTTAATTAATATTTAATTTTTATCAATTTTTATTTTAAATCTTCTCTGCATTGCTTCATTTATAAATGCAATCTGATATTTTATTACTGCTGATTTTTTTTTCAAGCAGTGGTCTCCTTGAAATGAAGCTAGAAAGAGGAAGCCAGGGAAATATTCTTGCCAGTTCAAATGAAAGAATATGTATCATAGCTCTGTAAGGAGAAAACCCTGAAAACAGTTCCCTTTTTTAGGACTGTTGATTATCACTTTGGGTAATAATTCATCCTGTGCATACAGAGCAGGCTAATCTTTAAATACGGCTTTCAGCAGTACTTACACACAGCTGTAGACATTGATAAAACATAGGGAGCTACAGGCATTGACAGTTGTTAATGGTTAATTTAGCTGTTGGTAAACTTTCATTATGCTTTTCTCCTGCAAGCATCTTCTTTTACTGAGCTTGTCTAAATTCAGGATCTCTCTGAATACGAAACTCAAGAACAGAATTTACTCATTATAGGATTGGGACTATAAGCATATTAATGTATTCTGCATGTAACTTAGGCAGGTTTCATCTCACCATTAGGAAAAACCCTGAAAGGAGTGATGTGGTTGATAGTAGTGTCTTTATTATTTCCATTTCCTTAGCAGCTTGACATTAAAATAGAAATCTATTTCAAGACAGGACTGGTGATAATAACCTAGAAGATGGTTCAAAAGACTTTGAAAAATGTGAAAGAATAATGCAAATTGCAGAGACTGACCAACCAATATGTATAATGGAAATTAGCTTCAGTCTAGGCTTCACTTTCTCTAGGCAGGAGAAGAATATGCTAAGAACAGACTTGGGAGAAAAGGAAGTAGGTTTTTTTTGTTTGTTTTCTGAGGACTGGGCTGTGATAACTAGGAAGATTTATGTAGGCTATGATAATACCAAGCAGTTTTATCCCCCAGCTGTAATGTAGAATTTTCTGGTTTGCATAGACTAAAACTCCAGCTGCATCACACCAGGTGACAACTCCTTAGTTGTCACCTGTAGTGAGACATATTACTGCTACACATATTTTACATTTGAAGTACTCATTAATAGTTTGGCATGTACAAGGACTTTGGATCCCTGTTTGTTCACAGGGAATAGATGGTAGTTACTGTAAGGAACAAGTAATTTCCTGGAAAAGAGGAAAGGCAAGCTGCCTTGCTCTGTTCTAGCTATTCACTCAGGATATGTATGCCCAGACAAACTGATAATTACACAACTTTATTTGAATACCTTTATGCAAATATATATTGAAAATTTTGTTCTCTTTTCCCATACAAAACCTATCTAGGGCCTTTCCTCTATAAATGCTACAAGCATGATGCCTTCCCATTGTCATCTGTCCCTATCCCCTCTCTGTGTCACTGAGGGATTATGCCACTGATCATTAATCTAATTCTTTTATTCCACAGGTGTTTGTGCTAGTCAAAACATTGTAAAGCATGTGGCAGTCAATCCCAGCTCTAAGGACCTCATAATTCATAATACCATACCTCAGTATCTAATGTCTCATAATTCTTTATTTCTACTGTATTATTTATTTAGCATTTAAATTATAGAAATAAATATTATTATAGTAGCTTCTTTAGACCTAGTTGCAACAAATAATGTATAGGTCATTAAGGATAATTATTCTTAATTATGCTTCTTTATGAAATTCTGCCTCACTTTATTATACTGTGCTGAGGATTGTTCTCTCACCTCGTCTTAAGAAAGTGAAAGCATCTGCACAGCATGTTACTTTAGGTACTCAATATGTAACCTGAACATGTATGATCTTTTCATTGCATGGAGCCCCACGGATCTGTTACAGTGGATGTGTTATCTGAATGTGCAAATCTGTGTCAGTCAGTCATAGGACAGTCTGGAGGACTGAGAACAGTCATTCCCCTCAGGAGAGGGTCTGTCTCCTAGTCCTCCCAGAAGGTGTCAGCTCAGCAGAGTTTCTTTCCTGCAAGTTATTGACTGGATCCTGGATCAACTTTTTAGACTTGTAGTTGGTCTCAGGATTTTATTCAACTTCTAGCCATACCTAAGGACTTCTCATTGCCCAGAGAAGCTTTATGTGCCCAATCCCTGGAAGTATTCAAGACCAAAACAGAGCAGTCTGATCTAGTGGGAGGTGTCCCTGCCCATGCCAGGAGGGTTGGAGTTTGATGATCTTTTAAGGTCCTTCCAACCCAAACTGCTCCATGATTCTATGAATCTGAGTTTAATTTCTGTGTGGACTGTCTCTTTGGTTCTGTTTCCTTTTACTCAGACTTTCCAGCAGCTAACTGCTCAGTTTCAAGAAATCAATTAAGCTGAACAATGGTTCAGTCATCACTCTTCCCTCCTTCACTAATCAGTTTTCCTTGGGAGTTCACTGGCTTTCCAAATATAGTCCGGTCCACTGGTGGTAAAAGAAGCCCAAGCTGGGCCAGGTCAGTGTGCTCTTTTCTCTAGCAGAAGGAAGGCAGCTAAGCCTGGGAGATCTCTTCCATGAAATAAGCAGGCTCTACTCAGGAACTCAAAGGATGTGAAAGCAGAAAATCATAGGAAAGATTGGCCTTCTGTACAAAAGATGGAGAGCAATTAAATATAACAAAGACAAGTCTAGTGGCATAAAGATCCTTCACTTCCCCTTCCACTTACCACCTCAGATATATCTCCCTCCAGTTATCTCAGTCTGTATCTCAGGCTGAGACCTGTAGCAGAAGCCAGGCACTAAACAGAGCTAGGGTGGGTAATCTTCAACCTCAGCACAATTATCTTCCAGAAAGACTTGGAAAGGTTTGCTTGATTGCAGCAGTGATCATAGATCAGCTATCTTCTGTGTAGTTCAGGAGGACATACTGCAGTATTGAAGCACAGAAGTTGAGGGAAAAGAGTATGAAGGATGCAGCTGGGGAAAAAAGAGCTAGAGGAAGAGACAAATGTTGGATTTCAGAAATAATCGTTGGGAGTGCTGGAGAGCAGAGAGAGCATCCAGTATGGTCTGATTCCAACATCCATATGAGACTGAGGGTCAAACTTTATGCCATTTAGCAAGTCAAGAAGGAAGCAGACACGTTTTTGCATAGATATTGGCATCATCGTTTGCACTTAGATACAGGTCCATAGAACACTCACACATTTCAGAGTCAGGTGGTGTCAGTGGGCACTTTCTCAGTGCTCTCAGGGTTTCCATGGCTGAGTGTGTGTGCAGAGTGCTGCTTGGGACATGAGCAGAGCTCATTCCAATGGCAAGACTCTGCAGGATGCTCGCTGTCCCTCGGCCTCATTGCTGCATGGATACAGTTTTGGAGGATACATTACTGCATTGGAGGATAGTGGCGCATACAATGGTTCAAATCACTATGGGAACTTAACATTGCAAGACAGAGTCAATCCAAGGTCACTGAGGCTGTCACGCTGCATCACATGTTGGCCAATGCTTGCAAATATAGCAGAGAACCTACCACATGCCCTTAATGGCATTTTTGTGTCATTTAAGGATATTGGCTATTACCACTCTCAGAAAATGGAAGTCCTACTGCAGTAATTTCAGGTCTGTCATCATGAAGGACAGAAGGCAATCAAATGTAAACTTTGGTAGCATTGTTGGCAGATAAGTAGCAGTTCAGTAAAGGGTTATCTTCCCACAGCTTCACAACAGCTTCATCCTTTGCATGCTTTCAGAGTCACATTTGAAGTCAGTGAGGTATTGCTTAATTTATGTGCTCTTTTCTGGGCCTGAATCTGGCATGGCACGGTTTGTACATCAGACAGCTTGAATTATGCCATATTTGACCCTGCATATCTGGTGGCATGACAAATATGAGAAAACTTGAAATACTTCATGTAACTACCTTCCCAAATTGGTGATTCACCCAATAAGGTCTTGTTTCACTAGCTGAGCATGCAGCACGTGTGCAATCTACGGCTTTTAGGGCCAACATACTTGTAGCAAAAGAACAGTGAAGGCTTACATTAGCTCTGCAAGGACATCTGGCATCCTCCTTGAAAGTCTGTCAAATCAGTACCAGTAACCAGTAGGGAAAGGCTTCAGATCAAATCATCTTGGGACACCTCTCATATGGTACAGTTACAGCCTTTGAAATAAGCACACAGCCAAGAAAGGTCCAAGTAACAGAATTTCAAAGAAAACTACTGGCAGTAGTTCTTAAGTTCACTTTAGAAGTACACTTTCCTCATCTCTTTTTCTGTTCTGTGAAAACAGGTGCACAGTTGGTGACAATAAGTATCTACCTGATGTTAAAGCAGTGGTGGAAATCAGACAGCAGACCATGGTCACGGTCATTTGCTGTCCTTTATTACCCCTGGCTGTCTGGATCTTGAGAGAATGTGGTTCCTGTTTGCAGAGATCCCTGCTGTGCTTGGAGCAGCCCTGCAATTAAAAACCTAAATTTACTCAAATCTACTGATAAGGGCTTCCTACAGGCTTTATTAAATTAGGTCACGTTATTCTGAGTGGGTAGCCAGTGGTCAGGGCCCTAAGGGCACTAATAAGCCTTAATGGCCTCCTCTGAGTCTCTCCCACACCTGCCCACAGGCCAGGACCCATTCCCAGGTTTTGGAGCCATTAGTCCCTGTCACAACAGCCACAACAGTCTCCTGCTCCCACCACCCTGCCCCCTCCCTCTCAGGGGCCTTGCTGAGCCAGGTCACACAGCTGAAAACCCGTAATAAACCTTGATAAACAGTTGAAACAATATCTTGAATAGCAGTTTCATGGAAAGCTCTTAATATAGACTTGGAAATTTTGATCTCCATCATCATTATAGTTTTTATTGTTACATGGAAATTACTTATCAAACATTTTCTTAGAGCATCATGCTAATTCCAGTCCAACAGGCTCATAAAGATCTTGGACTCTCATACTGCATCCTGTGACACCACTCTTGACCAGGGCCTTATGCATTCCCTACCCTAGTAAATTAGGTTCCAATCAACAAATTTTATCTTCCTATATTGGATTTTTTTAGGTTAGAATCACACAAGGCTGTGATGGGATTATGGGGTCAACATTAAGTGCCCATGCTTTGTCTCCAGATGGTCTTTTTAAATTTATCATACTTACACATTGTAAAATCTACCTCTTTCTGTACACTGTAGTATTGCAATAAATAAAATCAGAGAAAACGAAGGGACTGTGTTATAATATTAATCAGTAGGATCCTGATACACAGAGAATTCTGATGTGTTCATTAAGTTACAATTTTGAAAAGTCTTTCCTATTAAAACAAGCTCTGCAAACAAAGGCATGAAAATTTCCTTTCTCACTTGTGCTAGAGTGTATCTCAAATCTCAGTAAAGTTATCATTAGTACAGGTTTCACAAAAGCATGTATTTGAAATATTTCTTTAAGGTTTCACAAAAGCATGTCTTTAAAATATTTCTTTCAGAGCTGGTCTAGTAGTAGTTATCAGGTTTTTGGGGCTTAAATTTTGTAATAAAAGACATGTTCTACTTCCTGCATACAATAAAGCATCTTACTTTGCAATGAAAAATAGAAATGCTGGGAGTAGTAGGTTTGTTGTTTGGATTTTTTTTTGTTTGTTTGTTCTTTTTTAGGGCTGTTTTATTTTGTTTTGTTTGTTTGGGGGTTTTTTGGCTTGGTTTGGTTTGGTTTCATTTCATTTTCTGGGGGGTTTTTTGCTGTTACCTGTATATTTGTAGCAGCATTTAACTTGTGCTTAAAGTTTGCAACAGTTTATTGTCAACACTGAGTTGAGGGAATATCTGGGAATTTTTATACTGTTCAGATAAGAATAGTAGAGTTCTTGAGTTGCTTGCTAAAGACTAGTGAAAGAAAATTGGTTTTGTTTGTTGGGAGTTGGTTTTTATTTTTTTTTTATGTTCTGTGTTATCTTGGGAAAGTAGCAGTGCTAATTTTCATACTTTGCATCAAATAGCAATCTCTAGTTCAGTGGGTTTGCTTCTTTCTCCAGGATGCTTGAAATTTACTTCTGTAGAGTATTGCTTCTGAAAATCAGTTTGGTATTTTTTGTGCCTGTATGGCCATTTTTTTCTGACATATCAGTTACTTCAGACTAAACATTCACATGACCAAAATTTATGTGTCCACATTTTAGTTTTCTTGGTAGACAGTCTAGGTAAAAGATGCCTTTTGCAGAGGATGTGGTAATCGGACAAAAATTAGCCTGCAATACCTGATGTGATGACATAGTCTATCATCAAATCAGAACAGTGCATGACAATGCCAAAGAGTCAAAGCCAGGGAGTGAGAACCTGTATTTGAAGCTGAACTGATGTTTTCCTGAATTTTTATATTCACCAGTACAGGCACATCCTTTTCCACATGAACAGAGCAGAAGAGCTGTTACAAAGCAATTCCATGAGGAAAGAATAGACTCAGTAATACTGAGCTTGTCTTTTAAACATGCACCTTTCATTATTTTAGTGCATTAACTGTAATAACAAGTAGGTTTTTGACTTGAGCTTGTTAAATAATGTTTTTTTTGAGATGTAGCATATTTTTCCATATATTTCATGGCCACTTGAAATATGCTTATTTCCACTTCCATATGAAGTATCATGCACAATTATTGCTTTTTTACTCAATTTTCAACAGTTGAATGAAGTCCATCACAGTTTTTGTTAACATTTTGTGTATCTGTAATTTTGTCTTATTCTGTTGTGATGTTTCCGTGAAGCTGTACTATTGTATCTTCTTTATTATGTTTGCCTTTAGAATTTCCAGTTGCTGTATGCTTAGAATTTCAAAGGTTAATGAGGGAAATCTCCTTTATTTTACTCTCTCTGTACCGTGGTCACTGACACAGTTTCTTAAAAGTGTCTAGCAGCTAATTGATGCTAAGAGAAGTCAAAGATTCTGTTGTCATCCACTGAACAGGCAGTTTGTATGTTTATGCATGAGGACCTGCTGACTTGCAGAGTATGGTTAATGAAAACAGGATGCTAATTTGCCTGTTTCATTGAACTTGCAGGTGGGAGACAGTTGGGAGGCTATCAGAGTAAGCAGATTATCCTTTTCAGTCAAAAAGCTTGGCTCTCTTAATTGCTTAGTTATAAATTAATTAAACTCTTCGAGGTGGTGGTGGGAATTTCCAAATAGTAAAAAGGTATATAAGTGAAAAAATCACTTCCTGAGAAGTTCAGAGGTATTTTCTGTACAAGACCTTTTTGTGTGTGACCACAGACTCTTCCATATCCAATTTTGAAAGGGCCAAAGAGAAGTAAATACTCACAAGTTCAGCTTCATGGACCTGCTCAGTGCAGGATCAGCACAGATCCATTCTGGGAAGGAGGAGGCTTGAGCACACAGCTGGAGTGGAGGACGTGGGTTACCCATCACAAGTACAGGACTGACAGTGATACCTTTTCCTGGTTTTGTATGTACAAAGCAATCAAGGCAAAAAAATCGGCATGTTTGAGAGCAGACCTTTTCCTACAAACACCAGTTCTCTTTCCTGCTGAAAGGTGTATAAGACAGAGATGTTCATTTGGGGGAGAGGGGGCCGATGGGGTGATTCATCATAAGGAGACAGAATCACGCTTGAGGATATTTGGGCTCTTAAGATTGTGCTTGCATGTATCTTACATATATTGTAGCTGTAGTAGTTGAATGTGTTCTATGTCTACTCCATTTTACATGAAAAGGTCTATTCTTCTTTCTGTTCGGTGTGTCTTCCACCCCAGCAGAGCTCTCAGTAGAGTATGTCTGGCTGCTTTTTAGTGTGCCGTGCAAAAGTTAAAATTCATGTAAAAATATCCTTTCACCATGCTTTTAGGAAGAAAAAAAAAAGGGGTTTTATCTCAATCAGTAACGCAGTAGCCTGTCACAGTTCAGTAGGAAAAACAGGCCTAATGGTTGCTGAGATTAGAAATAGCTTTAAGGGGCATTATATGTCATTATAACATGGTGACATAGTGAAGCTTAATAGGCACTACAACATCCTTTTGTTTTTATGTTTCCCTGAACACTCAGTTCTGTGACAGGTGGCTATTCCTGTGTAAATTTACCCAATTATATTTGTGTAGCAGCCCTGAAAAAGCCTCAATATATTAACCATTAAAAGTCACTGACAATCTTTGGAGAAATGTTTTTGTGTGCCTGTGTGAATAGAGGGTTTGAATGATATGTTGGTTTTTAGGTAATTTATAAATATTGTATTTAGTTGATGCATGCAAATATGATAAAATATACATTTTCCATTGCATAGTTAACATATTCTGTTTTATTATATTCTATTTATGTTTTCCCAAAAGCAATGAGAGAGAGGAAGGAAGTTAAGTTTTAGTTGAGCATTTTGTTTTGTAGGCACTGGTGACACAAAACATTTAGATGTTTTTATTGAGAAACAATGGTTTCAAATATTAAATTCATTTACTATTTAGCTGTAACATGTTTATATCATGGTAGTGACCAACATGAACAAATACAGAGTACAGAATTGAAGGCAGCACTTCAAACAAGAAATAAGGATGTTGAGTTTAGTGATTAAAGTTGAAATGTTACTATTGAAGATCTATTCTTCTGAAATTTTCTAATGTTTTTTGACAGTTCAATAAGCTATGGACCCTTTCATATTAATCAAAACTTTATTCATATTTTGTTGTTGTAGGCTTTGGCTCCAAATTCAGCCAAACTGTTCATCTAAGATTTGGAAGACATTTTTGTAGAATGTAGTATATCGACAGAGACTCAAATAAGTCAACTTATATTTTAAAAAGGCCTCTTTGCCATTCCTGAGTTGGGTGGGCAAGAAAATAAATTGAAGTAAAATTGTACCATGAGGCTAGAAAACAGCTTTAGGATTTTTTGAAAACTAATTAAGTGTATCTCCAGGTTAAATAGACTAGTATGGAATCTATTGCCTAGAGACAGTTTCATATTATTACTCATTTTAACCTTTCTCTGCAAGTCCTGAACCTGTGGTTTGCAGTCAAGACACCTACCATGAGTATAAATGTACTTAATGGGGTATCTGCCATAGCAACATTGTTGAAAATACTGCATAAAATGAAATTGTGAGATTTGTAGGGATATTGGAACTAAGCAAATAGAATAGGCAAGTTGTTTACAGTAGATGAAAAGAAATTATCTATTGCATAAAGAAAAATTGCTGTTTACAAAGGACGCTTCAAGTACCTGCATATAATTGATTGGCCTTTGAATTTACTCAGTAATGTCTCCCTGACATGGTCAGTTATTACTCTTATCATGAATGTGTTCATGCTTTTATATTTTAGGAGTGCTTAAACAACAAAACCCCAAGCACATTTCTATCTAGCCCTTCATCTTTATTCCATTCTTTATCTATTCAGCACTCAGCATTAGTGATAAATAGTAATAACTTCTGTGCTGAATTGTCTCAAACCTCCAAACCCCACATACAGTCTGATATGGCTGTTGCCAGTCCCTGCAGGGATGGCAATGAGCAGCTCTGGTGTGGGCACCCCACTCCCAGAATTGGGAGGGCGTGTGCAAAGACTCTTGTCTCCATGGGGTCAGGTTGGGTCCTGCAGTGGCTGCAGGCAGTACCAGTGGCAGAACTGTCCCAGGAAGGAGTCAAGGGAGAAGCAGCAGCAGCAGCAGCAGCCCAAATGGGGGCATGATGAAGAGGCAGAGACAGCTGCAGCAGCAGCTGCTGCCTGGCAAGAGTGTGAGGGGAGTAGAGCAGCAGGAACAGCAGTAGATGCAGGATGGGGTGAAGGGGGGAGAAAGGCCTCAACAGAAGCCCTAAACCAGAGATATTGAGAAGTTATGGCAGCAGAAGCCTTCCTGGATTTGGCAGTTCTCCATCCCAGCTGCCTTCTGCTGCGACCAAGGCTGCTGCATGGCCTGTGAATGGTTTCTTTAGGTCAGTGCACTGTGGCTGGGGAAGCCCTGGTGTAGCACATGTAGGAGGGCACATAATGGCTTGTATTGCTTTGTCAAATGGAGGCATCTTCTTTAACTCAGGGCTGCATCCCCTGGGGAATGTCATCATCGGAAACTAAAGTATCTGGGAGGTGTATGTGCTTCCTCAGATAGCTTACAGGTGATGAGGACATTTTCAGGGTTGCAATTCCTATCTCAGGTTACCAGAGCATGGTTTGTCTTGTTTAATTGTGTCCCCCTTAGAGACAGCATGTGATGAGGAATCCCACACCTCATTTCTGCCTGAAACTACTCTCTGAAAGCCAAGTACTGCAGTGTTGGTCATGGAAACACAAAACTTCTGAATGCTGAAGCCCTTTTTGTTGAAACAGATGTTTATCTATGGTAACACAAGTCTTCTCAACAGGATCAGAAATTTCTTGATTAAAAAGATTAAAAAAGGGGGTATTGATTTTTTTTTTCCTAAACAGCAGTAAATTCTTAGTATGTTGATTTGTCCATCACCCATGAAAACAAGAGTCCGTTTTCTTTCAAATAAGTTGAACACTACTTTTGAAAGTTTATCTGCTGTCCTTTTCAGTGAAAAGCAATAGACAAAAGAAGCATTGTCCTCCTGTGAGACGCAACTAGGCAGGGTAGAACCGACTAGTTCTCTCACTGTGGGTGGGGTGATTTTTCTCAGGGTTACAAAGTTTTTTTATGCAGATGCTCATCACCAATAATCTGTCATAAAGTTGTAATTAATATCTGTTGTGCCCATAATGTAACCTGGAGGATTCGCTTTGGATATTGGAGAAAACAATGAAAAATATTGATGGCTGTTCTGGGTGAATGAGTGACTCAGTAGAAAACATTTTGTTGATTTTTGTATTTGCTAGGTAGTCAGGGGATACTGCAGTCACCCCACAGTTGGCCTCCTTGCCAGCTGGCATTACGAGTGGATCAGCATAATTAATTTCAAAACCAGTCAGCAGATTATACCAGGCAACATTTGCTTCTGAATGAAATGTGAAATAATAGAAATCTTTGGTCCAGCTCAAGTCTCTCCATTTCCTTTTCTCATCAGCTTTACAGATTTCTTTATTTTATATCTATTATCCCCTGGCAGGGATGGTATTTTGCCTGCTACATTAACAGATGCTGATGAGTGTAATAGTTTGTTGAAAGCTGAACACAAAATCTCATTCTGAGCTGGTGGGAGAGTCCCGGTCTTGCAGCTGTAGGAGGAGAAAGAGTCATGATTTATAGAAGAATAAGGCACTGGCACATTGCAGACACCAGAAACAGTAGTGTAATTCACAGCAGAATTGTGATGGTGACAAGTGATGTGTTTTTCAGAATGTCATCTGCCCTCATGTGTTGTTTATTTTCATTGTGGCGTAGGAGATTCATGTTTTGTGTACTGTTGCATGCATCTAGAATATTGGCCTGTGCACTTCTCCATGTCTCAGTAGTTCAGCCTGCTTGACAAGGAAGCCATGCAGGTGAATGGATGTTCACACATGGTTTCTCTGAGTTGGACAGTTCTCCTTGGCTTTTCCAGTTACTCTGAGAATATGACCTGAAAATTTGCTTCCATTCTGAAAATACCTTTTTAAATTCTTTTAGTGATAATTTTCCCCACAATTGTCTCCCTTAAAAATAAACTCTATGGTCTTTGATTCTTCTAAGACCACCTTTCTTTCGGTATGCCCTGCATGATGCATTATATCTATGGTCATGTTTGCATTGCCTGGTAGTTTTATAACAAGAAGGGACATCATGTAGCAGAATCACAGAATCACAAGGTTGGAAGAGATCTTCAAGATCATCAAGTCCAACCCATGTCCTAACGCCTCAACTAAGCCATGGCACCGAGTGCCACATCCAGTCTTTTTTTAAACACATCCAGGGATGGTGACTCTACCACCTCCCCGGGCAGACCATTCCAGTACTTTATCATCTTTCCATAAAAAACTTTTTCCTAATATGCAACCTATATTTCCCTTGGCACAGCTTGAGACTGCTTCTGTTGCTGCCTGCTGAAAGAGACCAACCCCCACCTAACTACAACCACCTTTCGGGAAGTTGTGGAGAGTGATGAAGTCACCTCTGGGTCTCCTTTTCTCCTAAGTAGACCCCCTTGGTTATGAATTTGAGGAAACACTAGGTGCTTTTTAGGATGTTGTAAGAATTTATCATTGGTGTGAGCACAGACTCAGATGTAATGAATGGCCAATCTTTCTCTTTCGTGAAAAGACACTCAAATCACTCAAGACAGTCTGTCACTATTGGCTGATACATATGCAAAGGCCTCCTTTGCATATGCTGCAATTGTCCTGGTATCTCCAGGATCAGATCAGGAGGCACATAATGTGAGTAAAAGATCTAACAGAAAAATAATAGTAGAATATGATAGTATTGACCTTAAGTAATGCATATTTAATATATTTTCTTTCAGGAGAAGCCACTGACCAAATCTCTGCAACGAGGAGAAGATCCCCAGTTTGATCAAGTAAGACACTTGAAATTACATTATTTCCATTCCTCATGCTAAGGCTAAAAGAGGAGCGCATTGGAAGGCGTTCTAGAGTCCTTTTACTGTTGTTGCATACTGCAAAAGTAAAATTTCTTGATGTTCTTTGGGTAGAAAAATGCTTGCCTAACCATTCTTGGATATAAATTGGAAGAATTTTTCCTCTTGTTTCCAAGGTCAATATTTTTCTGCCATAGAACTTGTTCCTTTTATAGTGTATTAGGCACATACATTGTTTCTTGTCTGTTTCCCCTGATGGGGATCTTGAAGCAAAATTTATATCTTTTCAAATCCTGTGGTTTTTGAAACAGGTGTGTGGCTCTCAGTCTTTCTTTTATGAGGTTCCTTTTATAGTTAATATGAGGGCCTGCAGAATCATGGTTGTTGCCATCAGTCTCAGTCTGGTTTGCCTCTGTAGCTGTGACTCGGCATGATTTATGTGTGTGCTGCCCTTCAAATAGGCTGAGCCAACTTGTTGTTTTTAAAACTGAGTATAAGTTCAATTGTCAGGATTAATTTTATATACATATTATTTTCCTTCCTGTGGGAAGAATGTTACACTCAAATGGGAAAGTAAAACAAATTAAGCCATCCAGATGCAAACCTTGTGATACTGTTCCTGCAGTGCGTTAAACAAACTCGTAATGGGTGGCCATGATTTGATTAAATATTTATGGTTTAGGAAATTTTGTCCCTTTAAAAGAAAGATTTGGAAGACTGATACTTCTTCTAGTAATTGGTAAATAGACAGAAAATTGAGTAATTAAGTGAAGATCATTTAATGAGAACAGCAAAAACTTCCTAGAGTGAAACAACTGTGCATTTACTGATGTAGCAATTTACTCTGAATGCAGAGAAAAAAAAAAAAACAGATGCAGATCAAACACCAAGATGAATTTTATTATATATGACATTTATATATCTTTCTATCCACATATCTCAAGTCCTACCTATGTGCAGTTGGTAGAAAAGTACAGTGGTGAGATTGACTTAGATGTCTTGTCATAAAACCTGCTTTCATGTGCTTGAAATTTTTAAAACAAACATTTAAGCTGAAATTTTCAGAATTTGTCAGCCTCAGGCCAGGTTGCTGGCAATGTTTCCCTTTTCAGCTTTCACACTGTTTTCTACTTAAATAGCATTTTCATTTTGAGATGTTCTGGTGCTCCTGTGATTGATGCAGGCCTGTGATCAGCAGATGGGACCTGAACCTGGCTTACAAGCCCATTTTCAAGAACATGGTTCATACTTACTAAAATAATTTTAGTTCAGCTAAATGCATACAATCATAGAATGGTTTTAATTGTATTCAGAGAGTTTGCATTCAAAATTTTGTAGTGCACAATACAGATTTGATAGAACTGAGCTAGAGTAGAGACAGGAAGACAGAGCAAAACTTCTTTTTTTACCTGGTATGTTTCACTCCCTAGATTATGTGAGTACATTGCATTATAAGCTGTTTTTCAAATGGTAATGTGTCAGTGTTAAAAGTTGTCATGAAAGTGTGGATAATAAAATGAAGGTGTGGTCTGGCTGGGAAGCTCTGAAGATCTTGGTATGATGTGGTACCACAACCCAAGTGAGAAGGCATGTGCTTTTTAGTGAAACCACTCAAGCTTTATTTTTGAAGTTAATTCAAGTATTTAAAGCATTTATGGGATGAGGGAAGACCAGGTTGGTAATCCCTTGCTTCCCTTTTCCAGTTAGGGTGCAGAAAACTTTGGTGTTTATTTCTGAAACCCAGTCATCTAGCAAAAACAAAAAATGCCAGCCATTTTTTGTGACAAAATGACATTCCTGATATTTTTACTACAAAATGAAGAGGGAAAAGAGGGACAATCCCTATGAACAAACTTCTTCAAGGAGTGTCTAATAATTTTTACTTTCAGTTTTAGGGCATTTAAGTGACAGACAGTCAAATAAATCTAATTTTATTTCTTTTGACATGCTCAAAATTATCTCTATTCAATTTAAGTGAAATTGATAAGTAATGCTGAAGTGAGTAGGTCACTAGTTACTTTAAAATGTCTGACCTCAGTCTTCTAAGGGTAAATTAAAAAACAACAAAAATAAGGCATGTCCTGATTTAAAACTTGCTTTTTTGTAAGCCAGCTTCAGAGGTGGAAAAAAAAAGTCCAAAAAGTAACTTAACAATGAGCAGAATGGCACTTTGGCTTCCCAAAGTAACCAGCATCAAATGTAACACTGAACCCCCAAACCATTTGAGATGGCTATGAAAGCATTGCTTGCTACCCCTGAATAGTTCTGTCTCTGTGTCCCTGAGAACCAGCGGTTTTTTCCTGCCCATTCTTAGACACCGTTTTAGGAACACTGGTTGTGATGGATCCAGCATCTGGAAACCTGGCTGGGCCAGGGCTGTGTCTCTCCACATAGGTGTAGTCAGTGTCTCCTGTAAGGCAGACAGCATGTCTGGCTGCCAATTGCATCACCCTCCTCAAAAAAATAATAGGATCTTGAGCAATGTATGAAGTGATGATACTTATCCCAACTTGCCGAATGCCTCACCATTGGCCAACAAACTGCATTCCTTACGCTGACTGTGTTTTCCTTTCTAGGTGTGCGTGTGTATAAAGAAAATAGATACAGACTATGTAGGGTTTTTTTTTTCATATGGTTTTAAATATTTTCACAGTATATTTAAAATCATGTTTTGAAAGTCCTTGATTAGACAACTCTAGCTGCCTATTGGCAAAGAGCATTTACAGCTCCAGCATTAGCATGCTCTGTCCCCCCAGTTACAGAGATGTTATTAAACATTGTACTAGTGAACTATGACTTAAACTTCCTATTACAGGAAACCATAAAGCTGCAGTACATGAAAAGATCAAAAGCTAGCAGAAACCCATAATTCTTCAAGAGGGTGATCCTCACCTAAGGAAACATTTTTATTACTCTTTTCTCAGCCTCTACTAATGTATCGTTTGTTCTTACTGCGGTGTATAAATGTTCCATGAACTGACAACACTGGAGGCAGAAGAAGGGCACTGTGTAATCTTGGACTGAGCTACAGACTGCTTTCCATATAAAACCACAAAATGAATGTAACGTTTTGGCCATGAAAGTGAAAATTTAACAGGAAGGCTTAGTTTTCATATGAAGCTATCTGTCAGAGGAGCCTGGTGAAGAAGTTTCAGCATAAACTGCACAAAAGCTTATTCTTGTTACAGTTTTACTCTTTGAAGTGCACTGTGTTGGAGACTAGGGATGGGAAAGCAAAAACATATAATATTTTATATGTTTTAGGAGAGGAAACAAAAAAAACCAGCCATGGTAAAGAAAGGAAACTAAAATAAATAATAACATTAATAAAGAAGTGGAAAATGAAATAAATAAATAAGGCACTAAGCAACGTACTATGATAAAGTGTCCTTTTTCATAACAGCCTAAACATGCTTAATGATGTGCTGATAATGATTCTTATCCAATATTATTTTCAGATGTAGTTAGTGAATACTGATATCATTGTCATTGCAGCAGCACTGCAGTTGGCCGCTTTTGTGTTTTCTCTTTCCCTGAGTTTTACACATTGTTCTTCATCACCAGAAAAAGGCACAGGGTAGAGAAAGCATAAGAAATGGTAGTCATGGGATCATAAAATAACCTTTGGCTCCTGGTCAGAGATTTGGGTTCAAGCAGTGTGTAAAGAAGTACATCTCAAGGCAAAATTGAGGGTAGCACCTTCAGAACTTGCTGTCCACTAAAAGTAGATGGGTTTTAAAGTAAATTGTTATGCTGGCAATAAAATAGCTATAAACTTTGGTAGTGTGTAAGCATGCTAGCTGAAATTACCCATCCATAAAATTATGATACTAAAAAGTCCTTTTTTCTTTTTTTTGCCTCACAAAGCCAAGGCCATTAATGAAAATGTGTGAGTTCAACTTGAATAGTTACCAGTTTTAACCATTTTGAGGTTAAAACTTCATAGCATGGTCCAAAAAAAAGCTGAGAACAAAGATGTAAATGAAAGATCTCCACAATCACAAATGCACTCAGCAGCATTGATAGAAAGTGTAAAACCTTGCTTATGCTTGTCCATTATTTAGAATCTGCACAACAAAAATTTGAAGATAAAATATGCAGACACTCTGCAAAATATAGTCACAAGAAATAAACTAAGACTGTGCAAAAATGAAGTACTGCAATTCTGCTTTATTAATATGGCAATAAAATGCCCATTCAACACATATATTGATATATGTGGTATAGAAAAAGAATGCTGAAAAATTAATGATACTGTTGGAAATTGGGTGCAGTTTTGGATATATTTGGTGTTAAAGCACATATAAATTCATTAGTGAAATAAAAAAAGTAATCCTATCAATTTGCTGTTAGTGGAAACCTTTCGTGTATTTGAATTTTGATAATATATCAAGACTTTTATGAAAGTATATAAATTATAGTGAGCTGTCTGAGCAGAATTTCATTAAATTTACTCTTGCATTTTAATCCAAAATAAATATGAAGCATTTACATAAAGTATATTTAATGCTCTGTGAACACAGATTTCAAACAGCTCCCTACTTGTGCAGCTTTCTTATCCTTAAGCTATACAGTAGGTAGTTCATTTATGATGGAAGAATATGATCATTTGTCCAACAAGGACATATTTGTACATCTGTGCACTCCCTTTCAGGAGCAGCACAGAGCTAGAATTCATCTCACTCCTGGACTTACTTCCAGTAAATGAAAGGGTTGAGTAACCGGCATGCTGGCTAGACTTCCCTCCCTTCCTGTTCCCTGAGAGCCCGGTCTTTTCCCAGTCCACCCTTCCTTCCTGTCTTAAAAGTGCAATGACAGAAAGATTAAAAAAAATAATAAGGAAAAAATAAAAAGCTATATTGACCTTTTATCCCAAATGAAGACAGACAATTCAGCAGAGAAAGTATGGCATGAGAAGATTTAACAGGAATCACTTTGACTTTTTCTGGTGAAATTGTTTAGGTGGGGTTTAGAGATCAGCTGTGATAAATATGTCAGTGAACATGCAGGAAGATCTGATTGAAACAACTTTTCATTTATAGTTAGCCACTGCAATTTCTGAAAAGATATTTAGGCCTATTTGAGGACAGACTTTTTAGCAGGGCCTGTGGACATAGGACAAAGCCTAAGGGTTTTAAGCTAAAAGAGGGTAATTTTTTACTAACTAGAAGGAGGATATTTTTTACTGTGAGGCTGGGGCAGGTTGTCCAGAGAAGCTGTAGATGCCCCATCCCTGGAAGTGTTCAAAGCCAGGTTGGTTAAGGCTTAGATCAGCCTGGTCTAGTGGAAGGTGTCCCAGCCAATGTTAGGGAGGTTGGAACTAGATGATCTTTGAGGTCCCTTCCAACCCAAACCATTCTGTGATTCTGTGATTTTATGGTTCTTTTCTAGTCTTCCCCAGGAAACTCATTTTTGTTGTATTTCATCATTAACAAGCAGTGTTGTGCTAACTTCATAAAAAGTTTTGTAAAAACAGTAGAGAAGCGAGTCAGTAGTGTGTAGTTTGTCCTGACACAAGGTGACTGATTTTTTCTGAGTATTTATCTGAAGGCTTTACACTAGAAGGCTTTGGTATAATTGAGCTTGAAGTCCTATAGTAATTCTTTATGAAATGCCTCCTGTCACTGCTGCAAGCAGTTGCTTCATGATGTCTTCCACAGCAACTTGTTTCATATTTTAGGTAATAAAATCTATTGCAGACTAGATTGAAAGTTTTCCAAAAATATTACTTTCATGGAAACTTTTAATTTAGCAGGGGCAGTTGTTATATTTTTCTAATGCAGCATGTTTAATTTTAGGCCATAATGCCTGAATAATAATACTTCATCCTCAAAGTGTCTCACTGACTTTAATCCGCAGTGTCACTGTGAATTAGTTAAATCCTGAGGCTGAAAAACTACAAAAGAGACTCAGAGTTACTCATCTAGACTAAGTGTCATCCACAAAGTTCTCAATTAAGGATATAGTAATGTTTGGGAATGCTTGCTCTGCCAGTTTTGCTCCAGTCTTAGTCAGAGCACTCACACAAGTTTGGTGTTACATGAGACATTGAACTCTATTGTTTTTCCACAAGCATTGAAACACTCTGGTTTAAGTTTAAGCAGGTAGATAAACCTGACAGTTAATTACATAATCAGTGTGTTTAGCATGTAGTGCACAGTTCAGCTCTTCACTCCTGATACTCAGCACTTTGCAGGATCAAGCCCTGCATGATCTTGAAGTGGTCAAAAATCTCCAGATCACTAATTTCTTCCCTATTTTAAATAGTTGGGTTTTTTTTTTTTATTTTCTTAGAATGTGCACAAATGCTGTAGCTGTG
Source organism: Euphonia xanthogaster (assembly GCA_034509185.1). Classification (NCBI taxonomy): domain Eukaryota; kingdom Metazoa; phylum Chordata; class Aves; order Passeriformes; family Fringillidae; genus Euphonia; species Euphonia xanthogaster. The sequence continues at coordinate 47,541,576 of JAYDZK010000001.1, forward strand.
AACGTTCAGTTGCAATACATGTATTATCCTCTTGTATAGTAATGGGGATAGATTCATTTATGTTAGAAAAGACTTTTGATATCATCAACTTCAACCACAAACCGAACACTGCCAGGTCTGAACACTAAACCATTTTCCTACGTGCTGTGTCCATGCATCTTTTAAAGGCAGGAAAGGCAGAATATAAGTCACTGCTTGTACCATAGTTCTCAAAAAATGGATGAAAACAAGAAAGAACCATTGAATTAGTACTCTTGTTAAGGAGGAGAGAAAACCTGAACAGCATTTCATTTGTTGATTCATTGTGTTTTCCCAATAGGTTATAAGCTCAATGAGCTCACTTTCAGAATATTGTCTACCCTCTATCCTGCGTACTTTGTTTGATTGGTATAAAAGGCAGAATGGCATAGAAGATGAATCTCATGAGTACAGACCAAGAACAAGCACTAAATCCAAAAGGTATGGTATTGAATATGTGTAATTGATAAATTCTAAGGTAAAGTGTGTTACACTTCACCCATCAGTTTTGTGAGGTAGCAGTTGCTTGAAACCTGTATCATTTTTCTGCTTGTTCCTGGAACTCTTCTCTCGGCTTCTTGATGGATGGAATAATTGTGTCTTTCATGTTATGATCCTCAAACTTCAAACATTACAGTGCTCTTGTAATTGCCTTACAGATGTTTTGGATGCTTTCATATTTAAATACCAGTTTGTATGAGCTGTATTTTCTCAAGTGATTGTGCAATAATTCTGTGCCACTTGGAAGAATTTTTCTTATATATCCTTCTGCTTACACATAAAAAAATACACATATACCTGCCCTCAATCTGAAAACTTGAGAATCAGTCAGAGAGTTTTAGCACCGTACCTCTTATAAGTAACAAGCACACAAAAATAATGATGTCAGTAGTTCCTCAGTGATAAGGCAGCAAACTGATCTTGGTTATATTGTGGTCTGGCAGTGTGGTTCAGGTATAGTCTTCAAACTTTGAGTTTTTCTAAATACTTCAGTACTACATTTACACACTTCAATGAAACAGCAGGAGAATCAACACTGTCAGACCTGGTGCTCAGAAATGCTAAGGAATTCTTCACATTGGGATTATATTATAACCCAGCAACTACAAAAGGCAGTAGTTGCTGGAACAAGGGGCTGGGGGCTAGGCATAAATACCAAGGTAGAAATGAACCTGAATTTGACTCTTTATGTCAGTAGAAGTGGGCAGTATGAAGACACAGTTCATTAATTAGATGTCTGCTTTTGGGTGAGATGAATCCTTGCCTTAAATTGCTTCTTTCTCCCGACTTGTTCCACGACTACCTGCTCATAAATAGCTGTCTTCAGGAACTCCACCCAAAATTTTATTGAAAGTCAGTTTAGCAGTGAAACAAGACCACTCTGTCAATGGGTGGTGTTACAGAAGGAATGTATAACGAGTCCTTCTCCAGTTAATGTAATACCAAAGGAAACAAAAATGCAAATAACTTGCTTCAACACTGATCAAGTTGTACTCTCAAATGCTTGTTTTATTACAAACTCATAAGTACAATTGAAATCACTAAAACTCTCAATGTTTATAAGAATTGTGTCAAATTTACACAAAAATCTCACTGAAATCATGCTAAATGCTTCAAATGGACTGCAGAACTGTTTCTTTAATGTTTAGTTTTACAAAAAAGTACTGTATATTTCATGTTATCTTTTCAGTACACTTTTAAACTTTAATCAGTTGATTAAAGTTTAAAAGTGTACTGAATGGGTATTTTTTTGGTATTTCTATTGGAAGCTATTCACCTCAGACTTTTATTCCTCTGTTGTTCTGTACAAGAAATGTGTTTGAAAAGTTTGACAAGTGTTGCCAAGTTAAAAAATTAACACTGGAACTTTTTTTAAGAGATAATACAATTTGGTTGTGAATTCTCCACTGGTACTTTTAATGCATTTGTCAAAATTCATGACAAGTCTAAATATGAATTTGATAGCACAAAGTTACATTTGCTTCCAAAGTGTAATTAAGAATGGCCTACATGGTGTCATCAGCAGTAAATTTAAATTAAATCAATTTGTTAGAATTCAGAATCCACAAGTTTCCTTGGTTTTGTTTTTTTTTTATTGTTGTGGATCTTTATCTGGAAGACAACGAAGGAGGAAATGGATAGGTGATATATAAGCATTTGAAAGAGCATCACAGTCACAAATTAGATTTGGTCTGCTTATCTCAGATTTTAAGAGCATAACAGTATATTACTTTCTGAAATGCTGGACTGCAGTTTAAAAGGTAGAACACAATTCCCTGTTATCTGTATTTATGTAATTGAAGAAGGCATATAATATGAATTATGACACTTCTCCAAAATATTGTGTTTCTTGGTTTGATTTTGCAGTGATGAACAGCAGAGGGACTATTTAATGGAGAGAAGAGATCTGGCTATTGATTTTATTTTTTCTTTAGTATTAATAGAAGTTTTGAAACAGGTAGGAGTTCTCAAATTCTCCATTAACTAATAAATGATGGAAATTAGCAATGCAAGTGAATTTTGGGATTCTTCTTTCTGTTCGCATCTTTAAGATTATAATAAAATCATGAAATACATCCTGCATGCTTCTTCATTGCTGTCTTTCTTGCACCTGTATGATACATAGCATTCTGTGCTCATACTGCCCTTATATTGCCAAGTCTTTGGAGCTAAAGTATTTATCTTCAAAACTAAATAAACCTAGAATGGCTGGCTCATTTTAGCTATTTTGTTAGCTACATGCTATTTTAACTGATATATTTCTGAATGTAATTTCTCAGTAATACTAGCACATGTGTACTTGTTATATTTTATTTTATGTTTCCAGATTCCACTTCATCCTGTAATAGACAGTTTGGTAAATGATGTTATTAACTTGGCTTTCAAGCACTTTAAGTACAAAGAAGGGTAAGGCTTTTTTCATGCAAAAATTCTATTAAAATGATACTTTCTTGTTTTTGTAATAGTTGTGGTTTAAACAGTATATTTTCTCAGCTGAGAATTCTTTCTTGTGTCTTGCTAGGTACCTTGGTCCTAACACTGGGAATATGCACATTGTTGCAGATTTGTATGCAGAAGTAATAGGTGTTCTAGCTCAAGCAAAGTAAGAAAAATTCAATATATTGTTTCCTTCATAAATATGACAAAGTCTGCTTGCTTAGTATGTGAATATTCTGATTTTCTCACTTTCTTTAAGTATTCTGTAGGAATAAGTCATTTCAGTTCATTGGCCTTCTATTTATCCAGATGTTCTAGAACATAGGCCTCTAGGGAATCACAGGCTTTCTGCATCTAGTCCAGTGATACTGAATAAATTCAACTCAACTACAGCAGCATTATTTTTCCTATCTCAGCAATGACGTCTGTAGAAAGCCCAAAGGGCTGAAGAGAGCTATTTTAACTAGCTTTTTTGTAGATGCTATTTTTTCTTTAGCTGGGCAAACCTATAAATGGCTATCCTCCTGCATAGCAACAATGTTAAGTCTCTCTGCAGCTATTTCAGCTCAGAACTTAATGCATCTGCCTCTGAACTCTTCATCCTTCTTAGAACAGATGACATAAAATATTTTGTGGGTCAGATCTTAAATTTTGAATTTAGAAACAATCAAACTCAGGATCTCATGGACCCAATATAGCATTTCATTGTACACTTAAACCACAAACTAAGCAGAGGATGAATTTTACTGCCCTGATGTAATGCTGTCTGTCTCCTAACACTTTGGTGCTGCTGAGGGCGAGCCTCAGCTCTACAAAACCAGTCAGTTTGGCTTGATGTGGCTAAAACAGTTTGAGATTCTGGAAATCATACAAATTTAGCTAAAGTCTTACCTGGTGTAAGTGACTGTCAAAGTTTTGAAGGGCCTTGCTAAGATGTTTCTATCACTGAACAGCTTCATCCTGCTAACCTGTTCCTTTCAGTTCACTTGGGTTGTCTGTCAAAGGGGATAACAAGAGGTTGTTATGTGCTACACCCACCACGACAATTACAATCTTTCCATTTTTTCTCAAAAAGGCCAGGAGGTCCTGTTGGATGCTCTTCCTAGGTGTCATTTTTATGGACAATGTGTCTCCAAAGACACCTTCAATCGATTCGTGGGGGAGAACAAAAATTATCACAGAGTCCTCTACCCCAAGTTATTATAGTTGTTAATGCTTAAGTGTTACTGTAATGGCTATTAGGGAAAAAAAACTGAAGGGACAAACTGCCTGTATGAATATTTTCAGGGTTATAGTATAAACATTTTCTTTTGAAAATATTACATGTACTTGCAAGATAGCTATCTTCCGCCATGGATTTTTGAAAAACATTTGAAGGGGTTATTTAAATCACATTGTTAGTTCTTATGTTAAAGGGACACATGGTAATAAATAATTTGAAACTTGTGGTTATCTAGAATGACTAAGATCAGGTTGTATGCTTCATTTTCTCAGTTTATTAGAAGTGAAAGAAAGCTAAAAAAAAAATCTATTCAAATACTGAGTGAAATGGTACTTTTATACAACCTAAGTTTTATTTTCTTTAGGTTTTTCCCAATCTATATACCTTACAATACATTTCAAATATTGATTTTGAACTTTTTGAAAGTAACCAATCTGAATTCATAGATTTCCTGCAGTAAAGAAGAAATTTATGGCAGAGCTAAAAGAGTTGCGGCATAAAGAACAGAGCCCGTATGTGGTTCAAAGCATTATCAGTCTTATAATGGGAATGAAATTCTTTCGCATTAAGATGTATCCTGTGGAGGACTTTGAAGCTTCCCTTCAGTTTATGCAGGTAAAATTCTCAAGTACAAAGCTGTGGTTTCCCAGACCTTTCTGAATGGGCTAGCTTTTATTTTCCATGTGATATTCTAGGAGAATTTCAAGATGTCATTCTCACATAAACCTACATGCAGCTACTTTCTGCTTGTTCTGAACCCATACCAGCTTTTCATTAGTCATTTTCACATACCTCTAGTCCCTAGAGCTCACCCTCCAGCTGGAAGAGGGTGAGCTCTAGACCCCAGCCCTTCCACCCCACTATCCCACAGCTGTCCCTTGCCTTGTCCGTGCCTAGCTGTGTCTCCCTAGCTGCTCACTGCCTCCAAAGTGAATCTTCCAATACTCACACAGTTGCCAGAAAAGAGAGGAACTTCTAGTGGAGGAAACCACTGAGGAAGAGACAGAGAATTGAGGCAAAAGCTGGACTGAATTTCTTTTGGACATGTTGTCTCCTTCTGCCACACCTTCGCCCTTCTAGAGTGCATTCTCTACTCTCCTGGTTTAAAAGTCACCAGTACAGAACATAGTTTGACTACAATGAATGCTTTAAATTAATAGATTACATAATTTTTTAAAAGGCAAGAAATTACTTCATGTTTCAGAGTTCTTGCTGGTAATGTTCAATTGGTTTTGTTCCCACCAGCAGGTTTCTTTAGCTTAATCTTTCTATTCCCCTGTTTTTTCTTGGGATCACCCACATGGTTACATGCTTTCCACCCACTCATCCAGTAAAATAAATATTTTATTTGAACCTCCATGTCAAGTTTAGTGTATCGATGGTGTAAATGGAGGAAAGAAAATCAATGTTAGATGCCCACAAGTAAGAATTTGGCATTGGAATACAAATATTCAGGCATACAGACACACTGAGCTTTTTCTTTTAAGTCCTGAACAGGAAGCACATTCTATTTCAGCTTTACTGTATATTCTAAACCATATTTAATTGCCTATTTAAGACAACAACACAGAAACAGGTAAATTTTTTTTCCTACTTTATTCTTAATTATGTAGACACATACTAGTATGTGTCAACTTAGTTTAAGTTATCAAAAACTGGCAAAATACCAAAGTCATGTATGTTCAGTGCACTTGACTTGATGAGTGAATGGGGTTGTGGCTCAGCTTTATCCAGTGTTCACTACTATTAAAATTTGTGGTAAAACTCCTATACAGTAAAAGTGAAGTTTCGATCTCTACCTTCCCCTGCTACATGAAGTCTTCTATTTACTACTCTGCATCATAAGATGAACTTGTGCATGTGGAAAAACCTCGTTGCTCAGTTTGGTGAAGTACATTTCAACTCTTTGGGCAGTTTGTCTGTTTGAATAATCTCCATGCAGTGTTTCACCTAAAACCTCTGTCACACAGTGCTGCTGTAGTAGAGAGAGATGCTTTCAAAGGGTCAGCTAATTTCAGGAGTGAGCTCCAGAAGAGCCTGTCTGCCCCCAAAGAGTGCAGAAGCACCTCAGGAAGGCTGGCTGGACTGACTGAAGCCATGTGTTGTATAATCCTGTTAGCACACAGGAAAAAAATATGCGTGATCTGAGGTTTAAACTGCTCTGCATGACTGTGAAGGAAAAATGGTCAGTGGGGACCTTCCTCGTACAGTCAGGGGCTGTTTGGGCCTTGAACCCGGAGAAAAAGTAATTGGGGCAATAGGATTTGTCATCCTCAGAGAAGTTGTACACACAAGTGGGTGGATGCTTATCTCCCCTCCCTCCCTTCCTGAGCAACACAGCTGTCTGGAGAGGAGTTCACTGCATGTTTAGGACAAAGTCTGTTTTTATTTTTTTCTTAATCCCCAGATGCAGGCTGGAAATTGTCCTCACATAGCACAATTCCATACTGACCCTCAATATGCAACGAATCCTAGCAATGAAATTCATCCAAAAATATTTACAATAACATTGTTCATTGCCGTGTGTCTTAACCAGAGAATTACATTCCTTTTCTGGCCTCTCAAAGGCAATTGTGTGAAGCAGTCCATGTTGACTGCTAGTTTTGCTCCTGAAGATACACACAGGGCATGAGGTCAGCCCCTGAGTCCAACTCAATTTCCAGTCCAAAACACCACCAGGCACAGCTGGAGTCAGTGGAGACTTTCTGGATTAGAGTAACAGCTCCTTGATCTTGACTTATGTCCTGCTTTCTGCTCACTGCAAAATGCAGATTTAGAAGTTAAGAGGCAAATGTTTTCAGTGGGATTTGCGGGATAAAAATAGTCACTGACATGTGATTCACATTCAGTTAACATTCAGAGGTCTTTATTCCAACTGATATGCAATTTATGTTTCTTGTAATTTATTTTTTTTAATTTAGGAATGTGCACATTATTTCCTTGAAGTTAAAGACAAAGATATCAAGCATGCACTGGCAGGACTGTTTGTTGAAATTCTTGTCCCCGTAGCTGCTGTAAGTTTATTTTTGATGTTGTTTGCATAATTTTTTAAAATTAGATAAAACAGCTTGTGAAATAGTTTTTTTACTGACATGAAATTTTATTTCAGGCTGTTAAAAATGAAGTGAATGTCCCCTGTCTGAGGAACTTTGTTGAAAGCCTGTATGATACAACGCTTGAACTTTCATCGCGAAAGAAACACTCATTGGTTAGTAACTCTAAGAAGCAGAGGTTAAAATTTATTGTTACAAATATTTCTGAGCAAGACCCTTGGGAAATTGCAAAATGTTCTATTTGCATTTGGCTATAACCAATACATTTCTATTTGCAGGGAAGATTATTGTGTTTCCAGAAAATAACTGTACTTATTTTACTGATAATATAATCTACGTTAGTCTGAATCAAATATGTTGTCAGCTTCTGGTTCTGTGATTATTAAGTGGTTAGGTTTTCTCATAGTTGTTACGTGTAAACATTAGGAGGAGAGGAGAAAGAATAGAGTTCACTTCTTGTCAAGCGAGAACAAATGAGGCATGTGGGAACAGCTCTTTCATGGGGCTTAAATAATACATTGTGGGAAGGAAAAAAATTATAACACATGCCTTTTTAAATCCATAACTTGGCTACTGTGTAGCTCCCTATTTCATTTTTTTTCATGTGAGATGAACAGTGGCACTGCAGTGTATTTTTGGAATCATGAGTTGATCTGAATTAAATGAGGATCTGAGTCAGTTTGATGCTGGCTGCCTTAAGCAGTCTGTCTCTCCAACTGGGTCAGCGCCTGTCAGCAGTGTGGCATTAGCTAATCCATTTTGAAGTCTTGGACCTTTTAAGTAAAGAAAGTTTGTCATTTGTCCTCCCTCATTCTAGGGGAAAGTCAAAAAGACTTCCCTGTTTCCAGTTCTTTCGGCAAACGCTGGTCGCTGGCGCTAGCGAAACTGCTGGGAGGACTGCAGGAGTGTGCTGGAGCTCTCTGCCTGTTACAGCATTCCCAGGGGACAGTCAGAGCATCCCCTGGGGTGCAGTCCTGATCTAGTTTGAATTAGTGGGAGGCTTGAGATGGATTTCTGATTTCACTCTGCTTGCGTTCGTGCGGCTCTGTTCCACTCTGCTGAGTTAATAAAACATTGTTGGAACTGCAGCAGGGTAGAGCTTTTTTGTACAGTTTTTACATTAAATAGAACTTCCCAAACTGTGGCCATACTTGCCAAAGTCAATACTACATTCTTGAGAAAGGATTGCACAGCTGGGCCTTTGCATTTGATTGCTTGTCTACACATACCACACTGAAGGCTACTAGTTAAAAGTGACAAAAGAGAATAGATTCTTATGAGGGTGTGATTAGAAATACAAACATTGCGAGGAGGAGGAGGAGGAGGAGGAGGAGGGGAAAGGCAAACAGTTGACAGAAATAGCTGCAGTGCATATTTCCAGACTTCCAGGAAGAAAGCACACTCCTTAAAGTCTAAACTGGACCAAGAACAGTGTTTGGTGAATCCGTGCACTCGCTGTACGACAGCGATGGGGGAAGTCATTTTGCTTCATTTTCTATCTAAAAGTACCTCGTATGAGCTAGTCATTAAGGTTCTCTTGGTAGTGAATGGAGAGAATTAGGAAATTCCAGGAGATGGTTTCTCTTCCCTCCTAAGGATCTTCCTTAGGATGGGCTGTAACACTCTTGAAATGTTACTAAACCCTGTGATCCAATCAAGTACTCAAGTGTATAGTAATAAAGTCTTCTGTGAGAAGACTTCAGTTATCCTGTCCCACATGAATTTTGGAGATGAAGATTATAAAAATTAAAATTAATGTACATTTGTCATTTGCTCAAGAAATTAACCTAGGTATGGACAGTTTATGTTACGTCTTACTGGAACAGAAACTGAGATTTAGAATGTGTTTATACTTTGAGCTGTAAGTGAAGTTAGAACTTAGACATCATTTTTTAAATAATTCATCTTGAAATGAACGTTACCTTATTTTTTACTAGCATCTTTTATGTCCTGGCTGGATTTATTGACATTACAACTGAAACCTTAGTCTTCTTGAAATAGCAGAGTTAGTTTCCAAATCATTAGGTGCATTTTAGCTTATTTTTTAGTGTATCATTTACAAGTGTTAAAGTAAGTGTTGACAAAGAGACTGGGTTCCGGTATTTCAACTTCTATGTCGTGCTTTGCTTCCTTTTTTTTTTTCACTTCACAAGCTGTAACTCTCAGCAGATCCAGGCATTCCCTGTATTTTGACACAATTATTTGACATGTCTCGCGGTAAATATTGTGACTGCAGATTTTGAGGAGTAATAGTCATCTGATTCACAAGTTCCAACAATCTCTGTGGGTCCTGTTGTTATAATAATAAAGTTTTGTTATTTCCATGCTCTTATTCCTCAGTAAACTGGCAGAGCTTAGCCCTGAGAGTCTGTAAAATTGTGCCCTATCTTACACTGCTGTGAGCACACGTGGTCGGTTTTAGTTCATCCTTGAAAGGTATCTGTAACAGCTTTAGGGAAGGCTCCTTTTAAATAGTACTGCTTACTAATGTGTTCATGTTGGCTAGCTTGTATTGCACAAAACAGAGGGGTTAGAACTTCAAGTTTACAGTAGCTCTATTAAGTTAGCTTTGTGTTGTGTAGACATGCAAATAACACTTTGTCGACATCTATTTCCTGTTTAGGCTTTGTACCCCTTGGTAACATGCCTGCTTTGTGTCAGTCAGAAGCAGTTCTTTTTAAACAGATGGCATATTTTCCTCAACAACTGCCTTTCCAATCTCAAGGTTAGTATCTCTTGGTTTTAATATTGTATTCAGAGTTCAGTATGCACTGTTGATCTGTTGCATAGCCTTTTTAGGTAAATGTGCTGAGTTATTGCTATTATCTGATTCCATACATAACTATTCCCGACAGTACAAGTGTTTTAGCTGTGCAGGTTTTTTCAATAGCAAAAAAGTATTCTTGGGCCTAGTTTGAGTTTGTGCTGTTCCTCTAACTCAAACCAAGACTGAGTCAAACACCTGTGAAACAGAAAAAATTGCTGATGGAAGTTAATAGGTTGAGTGACATACCAAAAATGAGCTAGTAGTAACTTGCTTTTTTCACATAAGCCCTGGAAACAAAGAACTTGTTATTGCTTTTTCAAAATGGAGCTACTTGTAGGACACTGATTCCATTGCTTGTTTCACTCACGTTAACTGTTTGCATTACAAAAACCCTAAACAGTTTCAAGCTTTTTCCTCCATGTAGCCCTTCTTATTCCCTTACCATATGTTAGATCTTTGAGGTTTAAGGTTAGTTTTCCAGTGCAATCTGCTGTGGTTCCCAGGCTGCATGTGGTGTTCTAGTGCTAGTTATCATTGCTGCTCCTCCATTGCCTTTTACTTTTGCAATAACTCATGTCCCGTGCCATGCTAGAACTGCAGCCCTGTGAAAGGATGGTCCTTTGCCCACCTGAAAAGGACAATATAAGAAACACAGTGAAGTGATTAGAGCAAATGAAGGGCCTCCCTACTGTGTCTTGATGAACCAGTGGTTAGGAGTCTTCTGCTAACAGCAGACTTTAAACTTCATACAAACTTCACATTTCAGCCGCTTTCTCAGCTCAGAGGCAAATAACTGTTCTCCAAAAGCTGAGTTCTCAAGTTTATCAAAAAGGTATATTACCTCCTTTTTTGCTGTTGCTTTCTGGTCATGCTTTCTCTCTGTCTTAGTGAAACAATTTGTATTGACTCCCTTCATATGGATCCTACTGTTAGAATAGCTCTTCAGAATGTTCAGTCTGCCTAAAGATTTCTTTCTGCCAGTACTTGAATACCTAACCTTCAGTGAGGATGCATTAGAGTCTTACTTGCAAAGAGATTCAGAAAATAACCTTGTTGTTATTGAAACTAATTTTTGGGGGTTTTACGCAATTGTACAAGCTTCAGAAAAGGCAAAGACAGATGGCAATGCATATTTTTCTGAAAATTGAGGAGATCCTGACAAATTATTTGAAACCATCAGAGAAAATATAAGAAAAGTTGGTCCTATCTTACTGATTGAAAATAAAATTGGAATTTATCCTGCAACCTGTAATTCATTGATATATGCTTCAATTTATAGGGCTCTCAGATTAATGTGGTGGCACTAATTCAATCTTTACTTTGAGGAGAAAGTAAGGTAGCTGAATATGTGGCTAAAGTAAGAAAGTGATTGGCCACTCCTTCCCAGTACAGAGAAAGAGATGCCCCAACCATTGAAACAATCTTTTCACCAGACAGGCTGACATCTCACAACCCAAGCCAAACTCACACAGCTGGAGGAAAAGCTGGAAATCCATCTGTTAGAGGGAGAGTTGTGCACATCAACACCACGAGCTTGGACAGATCTTGCGCATGGACATGCCCTTAATGTCCCTGGATGTATCTTGGGCTTTTTATCATCTTCCTTTTAATCCTGTTTCTGTCATGCAGCTTACTGATCTGACAAAAAACTGGTCTACTATTTTTTGAAAACTCCAATGATACTGGTCTCATCCCTTTTCTCCTCCCTCTTTCTCAATGGGCCTCTCAGCTAAGTACCTCATCACGGGGCTGTTTGGACTTTTGCTAACAGGTAGCTTCCTCCTCTGCTACTCAGCCTCTTGTTAGCTTAACTCAGTTAGCCACAGCCTGCTGTTTTCTTGACAGCTTTGGAATAAGAATAGATTTTGAAAAATGTACTTCATCACCTGTTGAAGAAATAAAATTCTTGGGTCTGAATTGCACAAGGACTGACGTGATTATACCTGATGAAAAATGGATTGGAAGTAAACAGGTTAATAGACAAATTAAAGGTTAATAAACAAATTGATTGTAACTGATTTTATTATTTTAAAATCCTGCAGAGATTAATATGCCGGGTAAACTTTGGCATTCCTTTTACTGCTTATTCCAAACATGCGTGACAACCATTGTATGCTGCTATAATAAACAAAAAAATTTTATTCAGTTTTCTGTCCATATAAAATTTTATTGCATAAAATGTGTTGTCAAGGAGTTGAATGGAAATTGGGGCCCAAAACCAGTGTTTCTGTTTCTAAGCTTGTGGCAGTTGAAGTTGTCTCCTGTATCACTGGCAAATTGTCGTCCCGTCATGTTGCAGGACCCAGGCCCATACGCATTCAGGAATTTCTGATGGCATCAGTTGCAGTTTCTTTGATCAAACCGCAGTCTTTGATCTGTGGCTCAACATTTGTCTGCCAAAAATATCTCAGATTTTTGCCGTGGAGATTTGCCCTGTGGGCCAGGCAAACCTTATCTAAGGTCAAAGTGTACTGGACTCCTGCAAAGTTTAACTCAGCAGATGGCTCAACATGTGGGAGACCATCTGATTGGACTGCACTTACTTGTTTCTTACAACTGCCACACAAACAGAAAACTGCATATGACTGAAGAGACTCAAAGACAATCCTGTACTAGTTTCTAAAAATAAACAGCAGTCCAGAGAGATAAACCAATTCAGTCCAGCTGATAGCAGATGCCATGTTAATTAAGCCTCCCTAAGCATCCACTGATTTTTGTCCTTCCACTTTTGAGTATGTGTGGTACATTCTTTTATCTGCTCTTTGTACCAAGCCTCCACCATAGGGCAACAACTTTTGAATTTATCTCATCTACTGAAGAGTAGTTTTTCTTTTCATAGTCAAATTGTGGGGGTTTTCAAACAGAGATTTTAAATTGTAACATGTATCTAATGTAACTAGTGTGATACTTGGGTTTTTCAACAGCTTCAGTAATAACAGAAGCAGGTTGGATGCATGAGCATCCTACAGCTACAGGGATGGAGCTCTGAGCAGTTGTGAGGCTCTATTTTTTTGTAGTTTCATTATCAAAATGCTGAACATTGGCATCCATTAAGTGTAAAACTTCCTTGCTAATTTGTACCTGAAGTTTTTCTTATGTGAAAAACTTAGGTATTTCTTATGTATTTCTCTAGAATAAGGACCCAAAAATGGCTCGAGTTGCACTGGAATCTCTGTACAGACTACTGTGGGTTTACATGATCAGAATTAAATGTGAAAGCAACACAGCTACTCAAAGGTAAAGTTCTTTATTTGTAATGAAAATCCATTGTAGAGTGGATGTTGCAAGTGAAAAGGTTTTATATTCTCCTGAATTCCTTCAAATTGTACCTATTTCTGTTGTGAAATAAGAAACTCAACTGTACACAACAAAATATTACCTCTTGTGGCACTGTCAGTTATTCTGTCACCTATGAAAATTGCTATATAAAGTGTTTCTGCTTTTGGAAAAATTAGAAGAAACTCCTTGTTCAGTGTAAGTTAAAAATATTTTTGTAGTGGCCATTAACTGTTTAATTTATTTTTAACATAGTAATGAAACAAAATAATTACACTGCATTTGTAGCAAAGGATAAGAACAAGACACCCCATTACATGAATGAAGATCTGCAAGGTCCAAAAATGTCTAATGTTCATTTTTCTTTTACAGTCGACTTATTACAATTGTCACAACCCTTTTCCCAAAAGGGTCCCGTGGTGTTGTGCCAAGAGATATGCCTCTAAACATCTTTGTGAAGATAATACAGTTTATTGCACAGGTATGGGAGAGCCATGAGTATATCTTTCCATATAATGCACAATTTATTTTCCCAATAGCAAATTAACAAATAAGTAAACTTCTAATGACTGAATTTTTTACCACCCTGTTGGCATCATCTTTCATCCAGGGAATGATGAAATTATTATACACTGAGCTGGGGCAAACTTCTTTTGAACAACAGGTTTTGATTAACCTCATTCCATTGAAAATAGATTAAAATGTGTTCACTTCACTCACAAGTAATTTTTGTCAGTTTTTTTAATTTCCAGCAAGTCAAAAAATGCATTTGTTGACACACTCTGACTGTCAATGAAGTTCAAAATAATAGGCCCTGTTTCATCCTGATACTGAATCATCCCTGATGTATAGGACAATAAGTCGCACTGCTTTCAAAGCAGTAAGTCAGATGTCTACCAAGTTCAGCATGGAGTTGACACATGTAGTTTTCATCAGTTCAAATGGGAACTGCTGAAGTAGACTAACCTGCAGTACTGGAAGTTTCATCTCTTTTATGACTTAAATTCAGAAAATTTTCCCATTGAGCAAAGCACTTAAGCACATACTTAAAATCTCTGAATAGGAATGAAGCAAACAGATGCTTAAAATCTTCCCTTAACTGTGCCATCTGTGAACAAGCTCTTTTTATGTAAAATACTGTGTTAGTGCCATAATTACTGCAGTTTAAATGAAATAATTAAAAGCTTTCTTTCCAAAATGGATAATTTTCTATTTAAATGCTATACATTTTGGATTTTGTCAACATAAAGCATTGTTAAAAGCTTAAATATGATAATATGTTCTACATACTTCTGAAAATCTGTTTTTCCATATATTTAAATAAACCCTGATTAAACTGGTTTTCAGCATTCTATAGCCTTAATGAAAATAACAGAAGTGAGCAGCTTGCTGATTTGCTGTATTTTTGCTATTTTAGGAACGTTTAGATTTTGCAATGAAAGAAATTATCTTTGACTTCCTTTGTGTTGGAAAACCAGCAAAAGCTTTCAGTCTCAACCCTGAGGTATGATGTACATCTGTGCTTTTTTACTTCTTTTTGGTTTTTTTCTTTTTTCTTTTTTCTTTTTTTTTTAAAGTTAGTAGGTATTGCATTGTGCTACATTTACTTCCTGGTTACATTCTAAGCACGCTTTCACCTTTGTGCTGTTTTCAGGCAAAGCCTTGAATCAGATTTATTGGTAAAATACATCTGTGAATTTCTAACTGTAAAATATCACATTGTTTATGCCTGATGTTTTCTCAGTGAAGAATATCAAATGTGAACTAGTGCAAATGTACAAAACAAAAAACAAATTAATAAAACTATTGGTTGCAGTATGTCCTTATCAGCAGTATGTCTGCTGTTCCATGCAACGCCTTAAATTTTATTTTAATAAAACAATAATTTTTCTGTAACAATGTCAATGTTTTTCAAAACAGTTTTACTGAGTACACAATGCAAGAAGGCTTGAAAAAGAAAACACTCTAAAAAAATTTTACCACTCTGACCAGCAAAACTGCACTGGTGTTGGTGTCATGAGTCAGCTTCCTAGTGCTTTACCTAGAGAAAACAATCAGAAATTTGAAAAACTTTTCCAAAAATCAAAGTATAAATAAGTACTAAGAGAATAAAAAATTCTCTTAAGAAAATACAATTCTTTAAAATTTTGAAAATATTTTCCTTTGAAAATTAGGAAAAAATACAAAATAGTTTGTGATTCTCTCATAAAACATGTCTGTGTTAATCTTGCAGAATTAAACTGTTGTATCTGTTCACTAAGATGTTAAAATAGAGGGATTTTCTTGCACAAATTATATTTGCTAGTAAGATGTGGAAAAATAGATTAAACTTTCTGCTGTGAAAAGCAGGAAAAATGAAAGGCAAACTTTACTTTGAACACAGCTTTCATCTTTCTGTAGCTGAGTAAAAAAGAATGAAACAGAATTTTTGAGCGGGCAGTCCTCACCATGCTCTGGGTCAGCCACCTGCAGCATTGACTGAGGAAGTTCCTACAAAGGACATTTTGTGTTAGCCCAGCTGAGAGGGGGTGGACATAGTCCTTAGCTTCTTGTTGAATCAACATCTGAAGTTTCACTGTTTCTCAACAGCATTGTAATTCTGAAAATAAAGACGTTATAGTGCCACTTTTTTCTGTACGTGGACTTCAGCACTCTGAAAAAAAATTCCCCATAGTCTGTGTAAATGCATCTCTGGGAGACTGTCAATAGGACAGCCTCTTAGTTTTTGGAACACATTCCAGAGAAACTGAAAACATTCTAGTCTTTCAATCACTGCAATGCAAAGCATGGAAGTTTTCCTCTGGTGCATTCCCAGAAGGCATTCAGGTCACTTAGATTCAGCTTCCTGATATTTTCACATTGTAGTTTTGGCATTGAGCATCATTCCAGACTTTTCTCTCAGTATGATTAACCCTGGGGCCTTTCAAGACAGTTATTGATCTTTTTTTTTCATAGCAGATGTAGGTCATTTATGTTTAACTGAAGGTCCATTTAACATGCATTGCCACACTACAGATCATATCCAGGTATTTTATCCTGAAGATAAAAAGATAATGTGCTAATGCAAAGACTTAAAAATTTGTGAGGGGAGAGCGCTACACACAGTGGAGATAAGAATTCACTATTTATTTCATAGGCAGTTTTTGTGAAATACATCAGACTACTTAATGCAGTGAAGATACAGAAAAAAATGCCAGCCAGTGCATTCTCAACATTTCAAAGCAAATAAAGAATATGAGTAGAATATGATTATTTGATTATGGAACTCATCCATCTTCTAAACTTCACAGAGAATGAATATTGGCCTGAGAGCTTTCTTGGTAATTGCTGATAGCTTGCAGCAAAAAGATGGTGAACCACCAATGCCAGTGACTGGAGCTGTCCTTCCCTCGGGAAACACTCTCCGAGTGAAGAAAACGTATTTGAGCAAAACTCTTACAGAGGAGGAAGCTAAAATGATAGGTCAGTAAGAGAATGGACAATACAGAAACTTGTGTGAGAATGGATGTGAACATGTTTTCAGCACTTGAGCAGAATAGTTTATTATTGTTAAGTATTTGATTTATTTTTGTATTGTAAACATTTAATTTATTGTGTGTTCTAATGAAATGTGTGGTTCAGTTTGACAAATGCCACTTTTCGTAGGTTATTCTGAAAAGTCCTCAGTTGTGATTCACAAGAGGTATCAGCCCTGTATTCTGAGAGGGGTTAAAGACACAGGTGGGCTTTAATCTCTCAGTGCTGATAGCTGTGTTTATTCATGGATATTCATCCTATTAGAAACAGTGCCTGTGCTCAAAGATGTACCAGCTTTGAAAACCATCAAAGATGCCATTGATAGCCTCATTTTAATTGCAATATCTTAAACTTTCAAAATGGCAAAACTTTTAAATGTAAAATAATGTTGTACTGAAGCACCTAAGTTAACAGCACTGCTGTCTTGGGCTTCAATGTAGAGCAAGAATCCTGTGCTGTAGAAGAGCCTCTCTATCATGCCCTGAAGGTGCCTGGCTTTGTTGGCAAAAAAAAAAAATTAAACTTCTTTTTCTCCCCCTCACACTTCATTAAGTCCCTAAAGTTTTGTGAATGAAATGAAGTCTACACCAGTGGCAAAGACCTGTGTTGTACTCTGCTACATCACTGTAGTAATATCAAGAAAATAAGCAGTGTAAGACCCCCTGTTGTTGAAGTATTTAAAGTATTTGAAGTATTTGAAGATAGTATTTGATAATAAATGTTTGCACTACTAAATTCTTGTATTAGCCATTTCATTGCAATTTTATGATCCAGTATTCCAGTTTCCATGTATAATACATAAGTGTTCCTTTTAGAACAGGCAACATATTCTGGTTTAGGATCAGGATATCATTAGTAGTGGAATATGCTATCTTATGAGGAAAGCATTTTTCTTGCTTCATGCACCACAGCATGAGTAAGCAGCTTTCTTTTTCAGAATAAATATATATATAGATACATATGTATCTATAAATGTCCTCAATTATACAAAAACACATATTTTTGCAGGTATGTCATTATATTATTCACAAGTAAGGAAAGCTGTGGACAACATACTCAGACACCTTGACAAGGAAGTGGGTCGGTGCATGATGCTTACCAACATACAGATGCTTAACAAAGAACCTGAAGACATGATTACGTGAGTGCTAAAATCACTAATTCCCGTGTAACATGCAGATGTAATTTTGGGACTTTTTCTCTATTTCTGTCTATCATGAGTCATGAGAGAAACAGCAAGAAACAGGAACATTAAGTTTAATTAGTATATACTTTGAAAAACTGTTTATGACAAGTCGATTGTGCTACTGTGAATGCTGCAGCGTTTGAGTGTTTGGAACTGAAGATGTTCTTTATGTAGGTAAAATCATGTGTGAATCCTGTGGTTGTTTAGATGGTAGAAGTAGAATGCTAAAGTAGAAAACCTGGCAGCCTGTGCTTGGAACACTGTCTCAGGGTATATTTGCATCACTAAACTTCAAAATGAATGCAATGAATTCTGTAAATCCCTATTAATAATAGTATTCAAAAATTCCCTTTGCTTTTCTTGCCTGTAATCAAAATCAAATCTTAATTAAAAACCCAAGTAATCTTTTGATAAGGCTTGGATTTAAGCAGTATCCCACTGGAACAGAATCAAACCAGTGTGATTCAAGCTGTGTTGAACAGCACCATTTTTCACTTTCATCCAGAATTATTAGTGAGGGAAGTTTCCTGGAGAGAGTTCTGGTGAGGTGAACATCAAGTAGAGGTTAGAGACACAAACATCATCTTATACATGCAGAGCACAGATTGTAGAGATCTCAACTGTAAGGAGACCTTGCATATCTTTCCTGTTAGAGCAGTAGGCATGGTCATTATTCTAGAAAAGAAACAACCCCTGGAAAAAAGTTTGAGATGTAATGAAATGGACACTGCTATCTTTGAGATTTTTTTTTATTTACTGCCCAAAAAAAGTCAACTTGCTAAGAGCACTGTGAGTGATAGGCTGACTACCTGGTACAACGACAATACGATCTTCATGTTTTTGTTCCTTTGGCCTTATTTGTTGCAGTGCCTCTAGGTGAGACTGTAAGCTGTGTCACCAGCATTGTCTTACTTATAGCTATTATTACTATCCAATAGTATTTAATATTTTTCTTGTAGTCCTACCCCGTGTCCTGTTCAGTTCTCACCCCCAGTTTTCATAACCATTTTGGGTATTCAGGCTTTTGTGGTAGGGAAAGCAAGTTTTCAAACTCACGTTTTATTCCCAAGAGATAATTGCACAGTGAAACCTTGGGCACTAAGATAAGAAGTGTATTTAATCTTTGCTATAAATATCCTTTGGATGGTTTTTCAGCATCGCCAAAATTTTGTTTATTTTTAGAGTCGGTGAACAAACAGACTCAAAAGAGTTTTAAATTTCAGGATGTCTTAAGATTTGGTAGTAATTTTTATCATAAACATGAAGATGGGAATAATTAGACATGTAAGTTACTGCCTTTTGTGTTGTATTTTATATCCAGAGGAGCTCTAATTTAATATATGCATTTGAAAGGCAAACCACATTATAACATTGTTACCACATTTTAACTTGTTCTTTCAACAAGCATCTGGGATGCTTAATTATCAGTTGATCTAAAATCATGTGGACTCACAAGAAACATCAATAGCTGTTACTATCAGGATTGAAAATGATCCTTTCAAAAAGTGCATTGTGGATACATGGGAAAACCAACATTGTTTTTATGTAATTGCTTCCCTTTTGTTTACAGAACTCTATGCTTCACTGGAGTTACATATTTGTTTTGAATTCTTATGGGCTTTTACTATATTTATGTACATTTTGAAATTATTGCTTTGGTCATAGTTATGTAAAGTTTATGTGTAAACTGTATAAAATGAATATCACAGTGGTAATTTTATTAACAAATAAAGTAGGAATCTGAGGGAAGTAGCTAGGCAGTGAGCAGACATTACATTGCAGATTTTGGAATGTTCTTTGGCAGTGCTTGCTTCTAGACATTATTTAATTACTGATCCTTTAAGCATTTATTGTTGAAGTCATAATTGCCAGTATGGAGAACCTTATTTAAATCCTGAGTAAGAAGCATCCTTTGGATCTTGCACTGGGATATGAATTTCAATACTGGCTATAATTACTTTCTACCATTTAGTTAGAATAGGGCATGCATTTTTCTAAACTACAAACCTGTCCTTGCAAGTACTTCAAAGGCTCCCCTTGCCTCCCTTGCGTGCTGTGCCTGGTAGCTCAGATGGTAAGTTGGGAACTTGAGCCTGAGGTTTGGATCTTCTCCTGCTACTCTTCTGAGCAGCTGATAAGCCACAGAACACCCACAGATTTTATATTTATAAATAATTACTCATTTGGCTTCAGAAGAGTTTCCTCTCTAACTATTGTTTTACAAGTCTCCATTTGAAATGCACAAACTTTGCCCTCGCTAGGGTCTGAGCATAAGGAAACTCTGCAAAGTTCCCTTTCCATTTCAAGTCATCAAGGAAGACTTGGTTTGCCTGCACATAAAATTCCCAATGGCACTTCAATGTTTACAACTGTAAAAATATAGGATTTTGCACTAGTTATTAATCCAGCTACTAGTATTTGCTTTAGTGATAATTGTTGAAAGGGATTTGTTTTTAATTCTCAGTGAGTTGTGTTTTACTCCTTTTCCAGTCAGTTGCAGACACCTTTCAAGTTCTATGTTAGAATACAGACATAGTGAGACAGAGGTAATTAATCATGAATATATTTCTCCTAACTGTACCATTAAGACAGTTAATTAGAAATATGTCAACATTTTATTCATGTAATATATATCCAAGCTGATAAGGAGGGTGTTAAGAGACAGTATGGTATTCACTGCAAAACTGTCTTTAATCTTAGAATTAAAGAAGTCTAATATCAGTTTATGCCTTTTGTGCATGCACTGAACTGTTCTCAGTGTTACTCACTGAAATAATGAGTACAGAAAATCTTCTTTCAGACTGCATTGCATCCAGGATTTCTCTGTGACTGAGCACAGAAGTAAGATACCCAAATGCAATGTCCTCTGTTGTGTGGAGAGACAGAGTAATGCCATAACCAGGGCAATGGACCGGGGTGCCGGAAAACTAAGTTCATTTTTTGTTTTGTTACTCCATTTCAGTGTGGTGTTACATAGCTTACAATGTCTCTGTTTCCCCCCCTCATTCTTTTCTAGTTCTGTTGGAAGCATATTAAAGAGGAACAATCTTTCTCTGCATGTTTATAATATAGTCTCTAAATAGGACCTTACTTTTTTGATCCTTCCAAAGCATATTCCAGGCTAATAATTAATAATTAATAATATTGTGGGAAAGACTGCACAATTTGAAATGCTGTTATGCTTTGGTAATTTGCTCTGCACTGCATCGCCAGATAATAGATGATTGAGATAAAAATGAGCAAATAAAAGTCCACCATTTGGGATCTATCTGAAGGACTTATTTAATGTGCAGACTTACCAAAAATGTTGAAAACAAGTCAGAAAACAACTGCATCTGTTTTGAAAATAATCAACAGCTGAAACTTGAGCTACTTTTAGAAGATTCATGGACTTCCAACCTAGTGTTTGGTTCATGCTGAACTTTGTGCTTAATGATTTTTGCAGGCTGTTAGGGAACAGTTGTGCCATTCCACAGATTAGAACAGCCTTAGGGCTGCTAAATCATGTTCTAGCTGATAAGAGTTGCCAAAATGCTGTTATCTCTGGCAGTGATCAACAGAAACTCTCTGACCGTACCTACCTCTAAATTACACACCTTTTTCAGTATTAAAATGTACCATGATGGTTTTCCATAGCCTTGTCCTCTGCTGGGGACAAATCTCTGTATTTTCAGTCGTGTTATTTGCACTTGTTACACATCTGCTCTTTTCTTTATACAACTGGTGAAATATAGCTGCACTATGATGGAGAACATCCCAACTCTTTCCTGATTGCCTCATCCAAAGCATGCATCAGATAAATGCTGATATCGATGGAGGAATCCTCCAACATTTTACCTCCATTTTTTATGTATATGGCAGTTCCTCTCAGAGAGAAGCAAATGAATCATTAATAACTGATTTCCCAAGTAATATATAGATATGATGCATGAAAAATTTCAGAATCAAAACCATTTATTCAATGGAAAAATGTATTCATGTTTCCTTCTTACTTCATTATAGTGCCTAGCTGTCCATCCTGATGTTCTTAGTAGGCATCTGGCACTTAAGAGGTGCATCATTTAACAATTCCCTCTTAAGCTTAGTCAAAATTCTGGTTTAATTTTTCAGTGGTGAAAGAAAACCAAAAATCGACCTATTCAGAACATGTGTTGCTGCTATTCCTCGATTACTTCCTGATGGAATGTCAAAACTTGAGTTGATCGACTTGCTGGCAAGGTAAGCTGTACAAACATTGAATGACTGCTCCAGGGGAACAGTGTGAAAAGCTGAGCCGCAGAATACGTAACTGTTTCTTTTTATATGTGCTTAAAAAAAAGTAAATTGCTCTTTATGAATTAGACAGAGATGCCCTAGCATCTTTTTACAGTTTTTGTGGTTTTATTATAAGTTCATAATTTTATTAAAAGTTGGTATGTCCTCCAGAACTCATTCCCATCAGTATGTAGGCTACGTGATATTCAGTGTTATTCGAGAAAGTCACAACATACATATTACTGTTTTCTAACCATCACAGCAATCTGATTAACAGGAGAAAACCTCTTTTCTGTGTAGTGGAAAAACAAGGAGATGCCTGCTTAGTTTTCATTTATTATTTCCGCGTCTCTTTGGTAAAACAGAATGTGCTAGATGTGGTATATTACAAAAACCTTTTTACATTGTTATTATTATTATTAGCCATAAAATAAAAAAATATCAGTTAAAAAATTTTATATCCCTCCATTTAATTTGTCTAAGTAGACTTCACTCAACAAGGTAGTCTGTGACATGACTGCTACACCACTTAGGTATCAGGACATCAAATCAGTGACTTGTGGCAAATAATTATGACAAAAGGTGCTCGTCAACACAGAGAAGTCTATTTCAGTTCAAGTATCCAAGACCAAGGTTCCAGCTTGTGTTCTTTATGTAAGTGGATTATGGTATTAAATTGAACCAAGAAAGCTTTGCAGCATATTGCACTGAGGTAACTGTGGCAAAGCCACCCTGTTCTTGCTTTTCAGACATCACAGATGTGAGAATGGCAGGTGTGGGAGCCAGAGGGCAAGATACAAAACCAGTTTTTTCTGCTCTATGAACAACTGACTCCCAGTGATGTGCTAAAACAATTGATTCTGGTAGTAGTGGAGAGTGCAGACAGCCAAACAAGCCAGATTATCAGCACACCAGCAGTAGGTGTGCTGTAGTGCATGGCCAGCTTGATTTCTTTGTGTGGATGTTGTCTGCTATAAATCACTTGTAGGTTGTTTTAAATCATTGCATTATTAAATTATACAGATACCTTATTAAACAGTTACATCAATTCTGCTTAAGGGAAATTTAAAAGGACATGTTTTCCTTTAATCCAATATTTTAACTGGAGTTCTATCCTTATTAATGGCCTTAACTGAGCTGGTATAAAGCACGTATCTATTCAGGTCACAGCTCTTCAGTCACAGGATTGTCCAGGTCAGACCTGTCACTACTCTTAAGAAAATTTGGACACCAGTGTGAATTTCTTTATAAATTAATGCTACCCTCCTTCCGTCTCACAGCTGTCAATATAACCACTGGTCTATCTTTATTCAGTCATCAAACTTCATTCAGAAAAGGTCAGCTGTGATTCTAAGTATTTCTTGGGTAATTGCCCTGGTGGGACAATGCAAGCCATAGGCTTGCAGAGTTATCTGACTTTGAAAAGAAGTGAGACGTCAAGAGGAGCTGAGGGAAGCTTCTCTAGAGCTACTTCAGAAGCGATTACTTGCTCAGCCTTTCTCCAAGAAAGCAAACTTTGGAAATCTGTTCTCCTACATATACTCATGCTACAGCATCTTTCAGGCATTGGCAGTGTTTTAAGTCGTATTTCTAAGTATGAGCAAGGGAATCACAAATTAGGTAAAATAGGTAGGTACATAATAGGTTGGAAAGCAATTAATAAACGGTTTATGGTTCAGAAGATGTACAGAGTGGTGTTGAAACAGCTCGGTAGGGTCTCAGTATTGCAGAGCAGGATCACAAACTGAACAGATACAAAGAAGTGATGTTCCTATGAAAAGACAAACCTTATTCACATGTATAGGTCTAGAAGGTTTTCAGAAATTTCTTCTGGTCTAATCAATATCAAGGATGCCTGATTTGGAGAGCAGCATGCAAGCTGGGACACTGTAGTTGAAGAAGAGACTGACTGGAGAACAAGGGGAAAAATTATAAGTGAATTGAAAAAATTAGGTCTATTTAGCCTAGGACAGCATGAACTGAAAGCTGTCTTCAAAAATATATCTTCAGGGAAGAAAGTAATAAACTGTTTAAAGAACTAATACCTGGCCAAGACTTCATGTAAATCACCAGAATGCCCCAGCACCAGAGCTGTTTCTACATTCTGTATACTTTCCCATGTTTATTTGAGACCAGACTGACTGCTTCTCCCAATTTTGAAAGTGTAGGCCCAGAATGCCCAAGGTTGTAATGCAGAGTTCTCCAGAACTGCCCATGTGCAGTTTTGGGGAACTCTGCTTTACAGTCCTGTGAGTTCTGGGTCAGAAACTACACTCAATACAGGGATAAGAAACTACGAGGTAAGATTTCAGTTTCTCCCTGTTTTTTTAAAAGAGCCCTAGAAGTTGTTCTGCCAGGGATTTCTGGGAGCCTGTGCTGTTGAGATGGAAAGCTGTTAAATATTTTCTTTTCACAAGAGATAAAGTTACGTCCTTGAGTTAATTGGTTCTTGTGTTCACAGTTTGGTTTCAGTTTTTAATGCTTACAACAGATCTGTCTTGGTTTGCAGAAGGAGCCTGTAAGTCAGCAGCTAGACTTTTTTTTTCAGGACAGCTGCATTCAAATTATAAACCATGAAGCAGATGTCAAGTATATACTGTACCTTTTGCCCTTTCTCTGCCCACTGCAACCATTCATTACAAATTCCCAAGCAGGTCTTAAATTTAACTGACTCAAGTGCAAACAAACTTGTACTTGCTTCCTGCACTTCCTGTCATACAGTGGTAATATATAGATGCATTCTTAAGCTCAATTTGAATTTCGTTTTGTTAGATAGTGCCACTGGGCAGTAACTTGGGCTTAGGAGATGTCTTTTGTATCCTCTTCTCCGTTACTGCTTTGTGTCATTGTGAATGTCATTTCATGGGTGACTTAATTGTGGTCTCGAAAGGTTTTGCTTGTTTATCTGGTTTTGGCATTCCGAAAGGGAGACAAAAATGCTTGTTTCTTATCCCAACAAAATACTGTGTTTCTAAATAAATATAGAAAGTCACATGCTTATTAAAGCATAACAGTTATTTTTGGAGTCATACTCACCAGGGGTGAATTTTCATGGCAGTTGTTTTCTTTTCACTTAAATAAAATGTCCCCTGCCTCCAAATTAGGCAGCTATAATGAACCAGATTTTTTATGAGCCACATCACATCATAGACTTCCAACTGAATGGACTTGGTTCCACTCCATTTGCTATTTTAGGGTTTTTTCTCCTAGCTTTCTGTCAATTTCATTGTAATGAGTCCTCCTTTTCAACTGTGTAGATTAAATGTAGATAAAATACTTTGAGAATGAGTTCTAACACACTGCAGAAAATTACAGTCTCGTGGGTAATTAAAACAAAATACATCATAAAGGCAATGAACCAAAAATTGCAGAACACACTAATCTGAATTTACTTTATTCTGCCAACTTCTAACACAGAAGTGGTTTGATGATTTCTGTGTCAAAAGAAAGTATAATATTTTTTTTTATGTTGAGAAGGACTTTAACATGATGCAAATAAAGAAGAAAATAAAATTTGAAAATGGGATCTGAAATGTCACTAGCTTTCAGAAGGACTTTGAGGGTGTTCAGTGTGTTTCTAAAAGTATAGAAAGTCCTGAGGCTGTTTTCTGCATTTCCTCATCCTAAGTTATTTAAAACATAAAGCAGGTTTTAATTCAAATGCCTAATTTTTATTCTTTTGAAGATTTGCTTTCATTAATTGTGATTTGCATCTTGGCTAAAGATTTGTTTTAACTGTTAGCTGACCTGTTGTGACTCTTCTATTTTTATATTTAATGTTAAAAATAAATACATGAATTCTGAAATTATGTATTTATTTGTAAGCCTTTTATTATCATACCTACGTGGAAGTTATGAGTTATGAATAAATAAAAAATATACTTAGTTTGAGAAAATTGCCAAATTATGTACTTTAGAAATACCCTGTTTAAGGAGGGCAGCACACTTTTTTGTGATCCCTGAATATCTTCTGCTGTAGCAAGAATTACAAGATAGAAAACAGGCCAAGGATGTTAATTGTGGTCAGCAATAATGAAACCATGATAGCGTCATCCACCATTGTCAGTGGGAATTTTCCATCACTTTTGTGTAGTGATAAACATTCCTCACATCTTTTATTATCTGACATTTACTTTTACTTGCAGACTGTCCATCCATATGGATGATGAACTTCGACACATTGCACAGAATTCTCTCCAGGGCCTACTTGTTGACTTTGTTGACTGGCGGGAGGATGTACTCTTTGGCTTCACTAATTTTCTGCTACGTGAAGT
This sequence comes from Euphonia xanthogaster, assembly GCA_034509185.1. Classification (NCBI taxonomy): domain Eukaryota; kingdom Metazoa; phylum Chordata; class Aves; order Passeriformes; family Fringillidae; genus Euphonia; species Euphonia xanthogaster. Next base: position 47,568,079 of record JAYDZK010000001.1, read on the forward strand.
GAATGATATGCATCATACCCTTCTTGATACTTCACTGAAGTTGCTGCTGCAATTGCTTACGCAATGGAAGCTTGTCATGCACACTCCAGGAAAAGCTTCTGAGCAGGCCAAAACCAGATCTGCAGAGGTATGGAATCAAGAGATCTGTGTCCTAACATTTTTACTAATTGAAGGCAGAAATTATGCTCCTTGATACCGCTGTGGTTTGTGTGTTTTGTATTTACTCACCTGAGAAGAATTCACTATGCAAAATTTTTTTAGGTAATTAGTTCATGTGTCTTTTGAGGACAGCCATGTCCTTGTGTAATACAGCAGATGTTGTTGTTGAGCAACATAAGAGAATGCATGTCAAACTAAAATATGCACATCAACAAAAGCATATAAAGGGAAATATGTGTATGTAGATGTGGCAGAAGGACATTTTCCCAGGGCTGAAACAGATTGATAATGCTAGTAGGAATGCTGTGAAGAGTGAAGTGGATCTTCTTTTCCCTTGGTTGATTTGGAAACATCAAAGAACCTGATTGTTACCGTAGCCTGCTGTCTCCATGTGTTTCAAACATTTCTGGGAACTGAACAGCTTTTCTCCTGCTTCTCCCATCTGCACTGTGCCACAGATATTTTCATTATGAGAAATGATTTTAGGCTTCTTATCTCCTAAACTAATCACACTGAGTGTGTTTTTCTTTGGGCAAACGAAATGTGTTTTATATCACAGAGGACCATTAGTTAATAGGTAATAACAGGAGTACATACAAATGTAGAAAAGAGAGTTCTCACATACTTTTCATTAAATATTGTTACGCTTTACTGGTGGGGTTGGGTTCTATATGCCACCTACCTAAGGTATTGGCTGCTACAGGACCAAAGAAGGACCTGAGGACATGCTATCTGGAGTAGAAAAAGTGTGGTGTTCACCATCTGACTCATTCATTCATTCATTTTCTAGTGGAGGGTTGAAAAAAGTGGGTAGATTAATTGAAAATTAGAGGAAAGGATTTGTTCAAAGGACTCTGCTCATACATTGCTTTTGTGGAACAAAAAAAGCAACAAAATTTGATTGTTTGAGAGAATATGTCAAGTTTCCCAGTCTGGCATCTACATGGCCTCTGCATTTTGATTCTTTATATGTCCTAGTTAATAGAATATTTCTTGGAGACCTGGGTTGCAAACACCACCTGTCCATTTTTCCCCCCTTGCACTGTTCTACAGTTGATACCCAATGGATCCAGCCACAGGATGCAGTCTGAAAGGAGCCCCTATTCCAACGTCCTGCACGCAGTCGAAGGATTCGCGCTGGTTCTGCTGTGTAGTTTCCAGGTTGCGACGCGGAAACTGGCTGTCCTAATCCTCCGAGAAATCCGTTCCTTATTCTTGGCCCTGGGCCAGGCAGAGGTAGGATTTTTCTCTTCTGGAACCTTGAGTTAAAATTTCCCAAAGATAAAGCTCAAGCTGCTATTACAGTCGCTTTTAACGTAATTGCTGCAGTGTAGCAGGAATGCACTTAGTTTATAAAAAAAGCATTTGATCTCAGCTTACTATTTCTATTTGCCTTACCACTGCAAACTTCTATGGACTCAACAATGTAACATGAATGGCAAATGCCCTGTACAAAAATATGAAGGGAAATGTACAGCAACTTCTATTTTCTCTTGGAATTATGTGAATCTAAAGTACACTGTAAAACCTTTTCTATTGCATGGGCCATTTTTGTATTGTCAAGATTATAAATTTATATTGGAAATGAAACCCATTCCTGTGCCATACCTTTGTGGTTGAAAAAACCCACAGCATAAGACACCTTTCAGATCATTCCCATATATTTTCCTTCTATAGTAAAGAACTCTAAGTCTTTTTTATGGGTACAGAAATATGGAGAGTCATGTTGTATACTGGCGGTCACAGCTCAGTGAGCCATCTAAATGCCTAAGAACACAAATATGTGTTTTCATGGCAAAGGAATGCTTCAATAAACAGTAAGCTAATTTTTCAGTCTTTTGATACTAGCTATCCAAAGTCATTTGGGATTTTCTGATATGTGCTTTTGTTCGCTAAGCAGTGAGCTATAGCCACAAATTAACTTCATTTCAAACCACAGCTTGGACCTAGTTCTGAGATTAATTTGGAAAAGACAAAATGTACCCATCGTTAGCAATGAATATTTTTAGCTACTTCAGAATCATGTCATAATTTTCAGATGTTTCTGTTGCCTATCCTGGAAACATAAGAAGGGAAATAATTTGGTCAGAAGAGCAGTAAACTTGTATTCTCTGTGTTATTCAGGATGATGACAGACCAATGATTGATGTCATGGATCAGTTGAGTTCTTCTATTCTTGAAAGCTTTATTCATGTTGCTGTTTCAGACTCAGTAAGTACTACTTTACTGTTACTGCTTGTGTTTGCATAACAAATATTAGACATGAAATACTAAAAATAATACTGCTAAAAATCCAAGAAATCATAGAGCTTTACAACTCCAGCCATCTACCCAAGAGCTCCAAGGCTCCCCAATGTCCCAGACAATCTGTTCCATGAAAGTAATTGTACTATGGATAGGGAAGAAACTGCATACAGAAAAAAGAGCAGTTGAGAAAGTCTTATTGCTAGCACCACCTAATGCTGGAGGCACTCACTGCTATCATCTGTTTGAGAAGGGAATCAGCTGTAGCTCCTTTGTGTCCTCAGAAAGTGGCCCTGCCTGCACATCTGAGCATAACCTTCAGAGTAATTCACAGCAGGGGTGAATCTCTCCTTTTGCTCTCTCAGGGGTCTGATGTGTCTGACCTGCATCAGAGGAAGCAGAGACTGAACATTTTAAATAAAAAAGTGTCGTGTCAGTAGAAGAACTGATACATAAGACAACTGATTTTGCATGCTGTCCTAGAGATTAGTGAAAGGCTCATTTCCAGAGGGCAGGAACAATCAGTATGGGGCACTTTTCAGCCTGATTGAGTTTAAAGCAACAAATGGTCCTGTTCACACTGAGTGCCCTTTCCAGGGCTGTGGATTTGAGCCACATGTTGTGTGCTTAAAAAGTAACCCCAGCCAGCAGTCAAGCCTCACACAACTGCTCACTCCCTTCCCTCCAGTGGGATCCGGGAGAGAATCAGAAGGGTCAAAGCTGGAGAACCCGTGGGTTGAGATAGAGACAGCTTAACTGAGAAAGCAAAAGCCATGCACACAAGCAAAGCAAAACAAGCAGTTAATTCACCAGTTCCCATGGGCAGGCAAGTGTTCAGCCATCTCCAGGAGAGCAGGGCCCCATCACATATAGCAGTGACTTGGGGAGGCAAATGTCTTCAAACGTCCCTCTTCCTTCTTCTTCCCCCACTTTATGCACTGAGCATGTTGTCATACAGTCTGGAATCTCCCTTTGGTCAGGTGGGGTCACCTGTCCTGGCTGTGGCTCTTCCCAGCCTCCCAAGCACCCCCAGCATCCTCACCAGTGTGGCAGTACAAGAAGCAGAAAAGGCCTTGGCTCTGTGCTTGCCCTGCTCAGCAATAACAAAAACATCTCTGTATTGTCAACCCTGTGTTCGGCACAAATCAAAACACAGCCCAATACCAGTCACTGTGAAGAAAATAAACTCTACCCCAGCCAAAACCAGCACAGAAGGGGACATGAAACTGGTGGGGAGGTTGGACCCCTGTACATCTGGAAATAGAAGCTGAGCAAGAAAGAGACATTCTGACTTCATAATACAGGAATTGGGAAATTTTTCTGAAATAGCAGCACCTGGGTTTGGGTGTTGCAGTTTTTAGAGGCCAAGGGTTGAATCTTGTGCTTTCATTCTGTTCATTAATAATAAAGCAAAGCAAATGTGTTGCCTCTGTGCCTGGTTTCTGACTAGCACAGCAAGGAGTGTTAATTTATCTTTTCTCTCCATAGACAACAATCCCGTTAACACACAGCGTGGATTTGCAGTGGCTGGTGGAGTGGAATGCTGTCCTAGTGAATAGCCATTATGATGTGAAGAGTCCTTCCCATGTCTGGATTTTTGCACAGTCTGTTAAAGACCCGTGGGTTCTCTGCCTTTTCAGTTTTCTTAGGCAGGAGAATCTCCCAAAGCACTGTCCTACAGCTCTCAGCTATGCTTGGCCATACGCCTTCACGAGGCTACAGCTGATAATGCCTCTTGTGGATCCAAAGTAAGTGGCAATCTGCATTTCACTTTCTTTTGTATGGGCTGTGAGATTTTAATGTAAACTTTTCTTTGGTCTCATGTCTGAGTATCAGTCCATACATCCTGCAAGGTGTCACACAGAAATTGGTGCCACACAGGTTTGAGTTTAATAATTGCAACTTGTAAGGTGGAAAACTCCCATTTTCTACCTTTGCTGATTTTTCCTGTGTGTCATGTCATGTTGAATTGCAGCTGGTAGATACATAACATGATTTATTAACTCTTAAAATATTTTAAAATACTGTAATTAAGACTTTAGTACTTATAATCAAGACTGGAAAATCGTTTTTAAAATTACAATTGCTTTTTAAATTCTAGTATTCCTGTTAATGCAAAGAAAACAAGCACAGCAAGCAGCGGAGACAACTATGTTACTTTGTGGAGAAACTACCTTATTCTGTGTTTTGGAGTAGCAAAGCCCAGTATTATGAGCCCAGGACACCTGCGTGCTTCAACACCAGAGATCATGGCTACCACCCCTGATGGAACCATGAACTACGATAATAAGGTGATGCAACCTGTCACAAGTTAACTATTCCTTTGGGAGAATTTTAAGCTGCATCTGCATGCAAAGCCCTATCCTGATGAAAGTATTTCAGTTAGGGAATATTTTGATATGAGCAAACTGCATAACACACATAATTAACAACTAAAACATCTGTATGATATGGTGTGTTGATAAATATTTGGCAAGAGCCATGTTGTTTTCAATATATTGCTTTTTTTTTTTGCGTTCTGGGTGATGTGCATTCAAAACATAGAAGGCCTGAACATGTGTTTTGAAGTCAACTTTAGTTTGTCATCCCCTTTCTTTCTTTCTTTCTTTGTAGAGCACTGCAATTCGTAAATTTAAAACATTAGGAAACAAAGCAGATTTCTGAATGCAAATTGTATTCCTGTTGGATATATGCCTGTCAGAAGCAATAATATATAAAATACACTTCCAAGTAGTAGAAACCTGAGAGGAGCTGTAGCTCCACAAATGCAATTACTGGAATATTTTAATGAAGCAACCAATAAAGTAAATTGCAATAATCTGTGCTAAAGCAAGAGATTTCCCAGATGTATTTACTTGTTAGGTAGTATTGAGACAATTGTCAGGTAGCAGACATCCAGTTAGACTGGTGGATTGATATCCATAATAGTGAAATCATTCCAGCATGTTTTTAAAATATGTATTGATTCTCAGACAATGTTTGTAAAAAAAAAAAATTGTGTTTGCTGAATATTGATATCCTGACAAATTCAACAATATTTTAATATATTTTAGGCTATTGGAACTCCATCTGTTGGAGTCTTACTAAAGCAGCTAGTTCCTTTGATGAGACTTGAAAGCATAGAAATAACAGAATCCCTTGTATTAGGATTTGGAAGAACAAATTCCCTTGTTTTCAGGTACTTCTCCACTTTTCATATTCTCAGTTATTTGCCTATAATACAAGTGTTTTATTTTTGTTGTAACTTAAATATATATTTAAAATTTTATTTGTACTTTAGAGCTTCATTTTTATATGTTGAATAAAATATTTATGCTTTTCCAAGGACATTAGATTTTGTTTAGAAGTATTTATGGTTTTTTGATTTAGGGAATTAGTAGAAGAACTCCACCCACTAATGAAAGAAGCCCTAGAAAGAAGACCAGAGGTTAGTTGCAAAAATTAAATGTACTAGTTTTTTTTAAATGAAAAATTATTTTAAAAATAGTAATTCTGTCTGTTTGAAATACAAATATATTCTTTTGTACTAACTAGAAAATTAATTCTGTTTGCAAGAAGAATTTTATTAATTGCATAATTTAAAATAATTCCATTAAAAACCTAATTTAATTTAAATTCTATCTGTGATCTGAAAGGTACAATACAGAATTCCATTCTGGGGGAAAATTTCCCATCCAGTATGGAACCTCCTGATACAAAAATTGCATATATTGGACATTCACTTTAAGTATCTGAAAAAAAAGAACTTTAACACAGCTGGGCTACAAGCACATTTTGTAGCAGTGTTTAGATGTGCTTTTATTTTCAGGGCAGGCAGGGTCACCTATTTCAACTTCATAGAATCACAGAATGGCTGGAGAAGACTGAAGTGGTCCAACCTTCCTGCTCAGGCAGGGTCACGCTGGATCACATGGCACAGGATTCATTCTAAATACGTTCAGTTAACTGACAAATTCCATCAGTTTTCATTACAGTACTCTCTTTAGTTACAAGAGAAAGTAGTGCTGGAAGGGTTCCCAACAGATCTTCCAACCCACACAAGAGAGAATTCTGTGTTTCTAAAAACCTCTGGTGGTAAAATCTGTAGTTTCAGTAAGCAGTTTCCTCACAGGATGTGTCTATGCAGCTAAAGAGGAAAACCATAGGGAGAGCTTCAGTACTGGACTCAAGTTCTGCTCAGTTTTCCCTCCTCGACTCAGTTTTGGACCATTCCATCTGGCTCCAGGATAGAAATCTGAGATGGCTCATGGACAATTCTTAATAATTCTGTGTCTGGTAGACATCCACAATCATTTCCATTCTGCGTTGCTTCACACCTCAATTCTGTTGTGTGGCTTCCATCCCTGTGAAGTCACTGATTTGAAGGTCACTTGTTTTGGTACTGGGCAGAAGTGGAGTAACACATCTTAGCGCAGCCACTTGTCTCTGCATTTTGTCTGTGCACCATTTAAGACAACTTAGACTTGAAAATCCTTTTCTGGAGACATACATATCCAGTGTACCCTCAGGAAAGGAATTGCAAGAATTCAGAAGTTTACTGTATGCAGCAAGAGTGTATTTAGCACATGGAATTGTCAGTAGAGGAATACAAGAACAAGAGACTGCAATGTTAATTCCTGTATTTTTCCTGATATGAATAACTGGGACACCTTCCTGCAAAGCAGTGCCACCTGGAAACCCAGGAGTGACTGTATGGGCTGTGTGGCTGTAGGGATCACGGCAGGCCTCCATGTCAGCAGGCAGGTATCCAACACACCAGAAACCATGTCCTTGAGCATATGCTGTGACTAGGAAGAGAATTCCCAGCATGGCCAAGAGCTGCAGGGATAAACCAGAATGGACATTACACAAGATCCGCCCTGTGGGTGTTGGCACGGAGCTTGCCAGATCACCTCTGACAGTGCTGCAGGAGGCTGCTATATCTGGTAAATACTGTATTAAAAGTGCTTTTTTCTCTGCATGTGCTTCCTGGAGCCTTAAAGGTGTAACAGGAGAAAAACAGGGCTCAAGTCAAATGGCATAATAACTGGAATAAAACCATTGGCCCAGATGCTGCAATTCTGCCAATTCTGGGTCAGAATGCCAGACAAAGCATCGTTTTGTTCTCCCACACATCTACTGCTAGCCATGGACAGAGCCAGAGTTCTAGAAGAGATAAGCCTTTGATTTTAGTATTGCTCAGTTTTGAAGAGCAAAATCTGCATTTTCTCTGAGCTTTTCTTGTTTCTTTGAGTGCAGCACAGCTTTTTTACCTTCTCATGTTTGTCTTGCTTAGGGTTGATACAGAATACAAACAAGTCAATTTAGCCTTCCAGCAAAGAACAGGCCTTGTTGCATTCACGTCTTTCCAGGGAAGATAGAAGACAGAAAGGACAGCTTTCTGGAAGACAGAGAGATACAATGAGCCAGTTAACAACCATGCAGTCCTGTTCTGTGGGAGGGATTCATTACTGTGGGAAAAACCCCTGCAGTCAACACACCCAGTACTGGACTGGAGTGGTGTCTGCTAGGAGCTCACTTGAATGTGAGTGATGGTGTGCTGCAGCATTGCCAAGTTCAGGAATAGCTAATCATTAGGGTACCTTCCTTAGGTCTGGATATACGTTCTGCACTATGGGTGCCTCCAGCACCCAAACTAGATGACATTAAACTAACATGAATATCCCTGTTACCTGAAGATAACATGGGTTTTTCTACAGGAATCTTGAATATTAGTTATTTTTATCCAGTATTTCATTATTTCAATTCCACATTTTCAATAAGTACTAAGGAAGTTGTTAATAATTTTTCAAAGAATACTTACAAAGACAAAAAATTGATCATGTTCAGCTCCTTGTTGGTGTATAAGCACAATGATATAGTGCAATATCCAAAAGTACTTGGGTTCCTTCGTGAAGAAAATTCTTGAACTGGAATTCTTAAATCTCACTGTGATACTGGCATTTCTGAAGCTACTGGTTTTTAATATATGCATATAAACATGCATAAACTATGCATATAAACATGGTTGTTATTTTAAATTCCAAGAACAAGAAACGTCGAGAACGACGAGATCTACTAAGACTGCAGCTACTGCGAATTTTTGAACTCCTTGCTGATGCTGGTGTCATAAGTGACAGGTAGGACTATCACTCTTCATAAATACTGCTTTTTATGTGAAACAATTTTCAGTCTTTGCCACACTGAGATTATGTCAGTATGCTCTTTGAAGAATTGGGTGGTCTATCAGATATGGGGAGATTCACATGCATTTCTGCAGGAAACTGTAGCATAACTACTCTGTTATTCTATATTAATGCACAACTTTCCTTTCTGCTAGTACAAATGGAGCCTTAGAAAGAGATACTCTAGCCCTTGGAGCCTTGTTCTTAGAGTATGTCGATCTGACTCGCATGCTTTTGGAGGCTGAAAATGATAAGGAAGTTGAGATCCTTAAGGATATGAGAGCACATTTCAGTGCAATGATTGCCAACTTGATTCAGTGTGTTCCAGGTATGGAGCTAAATTATGCATTTAATATAAGTATTGGAAAAGTAATTTTTTGTTTCTTTTCTTTGTCTGTGCTTTTGAATTTTCATGTAATGAATGTAAAGTGTAATGCAGAAAAAGAAAATGTTCAGAAGTCTACTAAGATTGAAATAAAAATAACAATAAAGCTTGATGAAGCTTGTAATAGTCATGTCTAAGAATCACCTCTTTAAAAGCCTAGCAAAGAAATTGTCTGTGACTTCCAGGGGCTCCAGTTTTCTTATTATTATTTTCTTCCATCTGAGTTGATTGCCAGACTCTTCATAAATGCAGACAGACCTTAAAAAACATAAGTACGTGCAGACAATGTGCAATATTAAATGCAGTGAAGAACTTGCCCAAGGTGTTGAGACAGTATCCCATGTTATCTGAGTCCAATTGTATCACAAAGATTTATCCAGTTGATTTCATGCTTTTTATATATTGCAATATCACTTCAGAAATATAACATAATTACATTAGCAAAAAGCAAAAAACCCCCTCTGCTTTAAAGGCCTAAATGTAATTACTGGAAGATGAGGTCTGAGGCTTTTTTTAATTTACTTAGGTAATTCAGCTGTTCAGAATGTATACCACATATTTGCCATAAACCAAGAGCCACGAAGTTTCTGTTATTTATTGTCCCTACCTATTACTGTATTAGAGTGAGACACATGTATTGTTTAGGCTCAAATTTAAAGAATCGGAAAAACCAAGTAAATATTTGCCATGAAAGGAATGCAGGAAGCAGTGAAAAATGCTGATTTTATAATTAGATCCTCAAATGCTTTTTTCCTATAGTCAGGTGTACATGTTTGTATAACTATACATTAATTCAAAACTGAAGGTAGTTAGAAATAAGATGCACCTTACTCACTTGGTTAGAATTTTTAAAGGGGCTTAGATACTTTGGAGTAAGTGTATGCTGAACATGTAAAATTCCCTCTCTTTTTGTAGAAATTTGAAAATCATGTCATCATTGTGCCACATGAACGTGTATTTAATATTAACAAATCACAACTATTTCTATTTCTGTTCACTTAGTTCACCACAGGAGATTTCTCTTCCCTCAGCAGAGCTTGAGGCATCACCTGTTCATCTTATTCAGTCAGTGGGCAGGACCTTTCAGTATTATGTTCACACCACTGGACCGTTACAGTGACAGAAATCACCAGATTACGAGATACCAGTATTGTGCATTAAAGGTACTGAAGTTTCACTGTGCAAATCAGTAACAGCAGTTTTTTTCACTGAAAATACGGGTTGTTGTGGGGTCTATTTCCTTTTACTCCAAAGAAATTAGAATTGGCATACTTGATGCAAACTTGTATGCTCATATGTAAATGTACAGTGGTATCATAGAATATAGCACTGAAGTTATTTTTTTTTCTTTGTTGACACTTTACAAGGCTAATTGTTTTAAAAACCGGAGTGCATTTTGACATTTTACTTAGCTGTTCATTAATGGGTTACCAGATTCAGCAAGGAGATCTTAGGCCCTGAAATTAGGTGTAGTTCAGATGCAGTACCTCAGGATACTGAATCTGTACCAATGTGCAACTCAGGAATGCCTCCCACGCTTGCCTGGAGACAAGCTCAGCAATAATGTACTTCTGTGGCAAAACTGGTTGCAACTCCCCTGCATGAGTAAGCTGGGAAAGTAATCGCTAATGTGCTTATATAAGCTGCACCACTTGCTGTAAGACAGTTTTAATTTTTGCAGTAGCATACTATTGAAACATCCGAGTGTATTTTAGTTGTTTTTGTCGCTTGATTTGTGAATATTGGGTAAAATGACAAAATAGATCTTGAAGATAGTACTCCCCCCAAAATGCCTCGAGCATGATCTGGAATCCACTAAAATCTGTAGCAAAATAATTATTGAATTCTACCAGTCAGTCAGCTGTTACCATTTTCACCATAACCTCCAAACAGAAAGCAAGTGGCTGTCCTGCCACTTGAAAACTGTTAGGCTGGCCTGAAATGATTCTGGAAGGTTTGTTGTGCTACTTTTTGTGTGACTGAAGTTCCCTGTGTTTCCAGGCCATGTCGGCTGTGCTCTGCTGTGGACCTGTGTTTGATAATGTTGGTCTTTCCCCCGATGGATATCTTTACAAATGGCTCGATAACATTCTGGCTTGTCAAGACTTACGAGTAAGTACTGACCAAAATGCCACACTGATGGGCAGTCACTCACTGTACTGAGTGAGTAAAGAGTTTGTAAAGTGTTTTCTTTCTTCTTAAAGAACATGTAATGGATTATTCTTGCCATTTTCCATTTCTGTGAAGATGGGCTTCAACTTTGTACCTACATAGTCATAGTTCTGTGTTTGTAGCTGATTGGACTGCCTCTTTGATTGAGGAGGAGTAGACTGGTGATTTATATCAAGTGGAGAGAATGAGTCAACTCTCACTTTCCCTTTTGGTATCTTGCACTTTGTCCTGCTGTTCTCCCTCAAACTCTCATACCAGCACACATAACTCTGCTAAGGAAAGGTAAATAGCAGAATGTAAATAAATGCATGTGATGCAGCTAGAGGATAGAGGCTGTGGGAATGGTAATCGATTAGGAAAAGAAAAAAGGTTGAACAATTTAAAGAAAGAATGAATAGCTGCAGAGAAAATCCTTCAGAAATTACATGGGATTTTGGAATGTTGGTAGGGACAGAGCTATAAAGATATATGCAAGTGATATGCAGTTTCTACAAGCAGTCACCTACACTTGGTGACAGAATATGAATAGGCATTGGTGTTTGGTGTACCAGCACTACCCTGTACTGAAAGAAGTCCAAGCCTTAGTTTTGATGTGTTTGTAGCAGTGGTGCTACCAGGATTAAGGAATTCACAGTCTGTAGGGAGAGTTGTTAGTTTGCTTGATGTAGTTGGATTAAACATACAAGTTTTCAGTCTTGTCTGCCTTGCTTCTGTGTTAGTCAAAAGGATAAACATGAAAGTTTGTCGCTCTGTGAAATTCACATGAAGTAGGAAATAGTTAACAAGTCAGTTCATTGATAGAAAAGGAAGTTGCCCAAGAACACTTATCAAGTATCTTAGATTTTCCAAAAATTCTGCTTTTTTTTTGCTGTTATGCCAAATTTTGGAAAATTAATTTCATTTATCTAGTCTTTGTACATAGCACTTTTTCAAGTGATGGATTGAAACCTGAGTCACATTCTAACTCTGCTATCCCTAAAATAAATTAATTACAAATGTTCTGATTGCTTCTTACATATTTGAATTTTCCATTTTTGCCCTGTTTGCCCCTGTCACTCTGAGAATTTCAGAGAATGAACATATCTGACCCCACCAATCATGTTTTGACATTTGCTCAGGTTCACCAGCTTGGCTGTGAAGTTGTAGTCCTGTTGCTGGAACTGAATCCTGATCAAATCAATCTCTTCAACTGGGCAATAGATCGATGTTACACAGGATCATACCAGCTTGCCTCTGGATGTTTCAAAGCCATTGCAACTGTGTGTGGAAGCAGGTATCAATTAATTTATTAATCTACGCTTTCAAATGTAAAGAAAACTGGAGGTTCTGCTCGCTGTATTGTTAGGAGCTGTTGGTCACACACATATATTCTCAAACAGTTTTTGGGACTGTATAGCTTGATTTTCATGAATCTGAAAACAAAGTGATGTGCTTGGTGGAAGATGTTCTTACTATAGGTATATTTGAAATCTGGGGAATTTTGATGCTATTTTGTTCAGAAAGATACAAACAAAGCTACAACAGTTTTATTTGAATGTAGGTCATGAATCCGGTTTCAAGACATTTGGCATGGTTTTTAATTTAATTTATAAAAGGAAAAATGTTTTCAATGTCAATAGCTTGAAAGTCATTATTTTGACTTGTCATTATCTTGAAAGTCACGTTCTTCTTCTAAACTGGCTTTCATTTGATTTGTTTAGTTCCTTTCCTGTCAGCTGGTATCATCATCACTGCTAATGCTGAGCAAGCACCAGCTACATGAAGAAATGAGTACAAATATTGCTTTTGTGTCAGGCCTTCATAAAACTCAATCCCTTTTTTTAATTTTCAAAGACAAAATTTATAGAGAAATTAGATAATGCAGTAAGTTGCATTTTATTAAATTAAACGTGAAAATTTACTCTTCAAAAAAAATTTGGCAAGATGTCTGATCAGCATAGAGAAATACTCAATAGAGAAATAATTGGAATTTGGAAAATCAAAAAAAGTCACAAATTTAATCGTTTTCCTGCAAAACTGTTTTGTTCTCGCAGGAACAACTAGACTAGAGACTGCATTACATGGAGGTTTTTAGAAATATGGATGGAATTTGGTGTTTGCAAACTCAGTGATGTTAACAGGGTTTTTATTTTAATGAACACAGAAACATTGCCGTTTCAGCCAGTCTTTTTTCCTCAAATTGTGTTACCTGTGCCACTGTGATCTAAAAATTATTCTTTTCCATTCTTACAGTAAAAATTGAGAGTATGATCTTTGTGATTTGTTTTGAATGTAAAGTCCTCTTTCTAGCAAGCTGGGAATTTTTATTAATATTTGAAAGCTGTTAATAGTTTTTCCTTTATCATTTATCGATATGTATCAGGAGACCACTGCTTAAACTGCCTGTAAAATGAGCAGCAATCGATGATGTCCATCCAACTTTTTACAAAGAAGCCACTTCCCTTCATTTCTTTTCTTTTTGTATTTGTTTTTTAAGCAGTGGAAGGGCAGAGAGCCAAGTTACAGAGCTTGGCTTGCAGCTAATATATGGAATTACCGAGAATGTCCCATGTCACACATGTATCTGCCGTATTAAAAAGTCCAAATTGGCTTCCTGCAGCCATCCAGGAGCACTGTAGCTGACATCTAGGGTGACAATTCAATCAGTGCATTTACAAATCATCAGGAGAAAACAGAAGCCTATTTAGTGCAAATCCAAATATTGTGATGTGGGATTTACTCCTCTAACAATATTCTCATTAGGTTAACACTTCGATATGTTTGACCTTAAAATTGACATTGACTTTATAGATAGCAGACTTTTTGAAGCAGTTCTTAATGTTTACTCTTTGAAAGCAATTTTCATAGAATTGTCTAATACCTCAGAATGTTCGTGTCAGAGATAGTGTCCTTTGTCCAAAGGGACTATTTTAATTGCATCTTGGCTTAAGAAATCCTTTATCCCTGGAAATTTTCACGCTCCCCATTTTCTTTCATGGGCATCAGCCTGTCCTGTAAACAGTTTATGCTATAAATTAAAATGAATTGACAGTCATAGACACAGGTATTCCATTTCTCATTGGATAACTGAGATATCCAGTGGATATCTCTGTGCATTCTGTGATATTTCTGAGTGGATAACTCAGTGCATTCCTAAGCATTGGTCCAAGGTAATTATAGATAATCCTTTCTTTCTTCCCATTCACCAGATGGTCCTTTGATCAAGCAGTGTGTATTCATAAGAGCTCCCTTTCCCATATTCTGATGGCAGAAAAGAAAAGAGAAAGATGACATTCTCTTCAGACCATATTACAGAGTAAATCAGAGTGAATATAATCTGCATTCCTCACCAGCATTCACAAAAATGTTCTGTTTATTCTTCTAGGAACTATCCTTTTGATATCGTGACGCTTTTAAATTTGGTGCTGTTCAAGGCATCTGACACCAACAGAGAGATTTATGAAATTTCCATGCAACTTATGCAGGCATGTATCAGCTACTTATTTTTTCCTCCTATCCATGGAGACATTTTTGGTGAACCTCTTATAAAGTACTGTTATTTGCACATTAGTTTTGTTTTGAAAATAAACAATCAGTTTTGTCTTGGCTATAAAAGCTTACAAGAATATTTATGTGAAAATGAATGTTATTGTGTCTTTTATATTTGGAGCGTATCCTCTGAAACATATAGAGCTTTCTCTGATAGCTAAACTTCAAATGCTGATATTTCCTGATTTAATAAATTTTTATTGTCTCATTCCCTTTTTTTTTTTCTTTTGTCTTTTATAGATCCTTGAATCAAAGCTTTTTGTTTATTCAAAAAAGGTAGCTGAGCAAAGACCAGGCAGTATCTTGTATGGGACACATGGTCCATTGCCACCTCTTTACAGTGTCTCACTTGCCCTTCTTTCATATGAACTAGCAAGGATGTATCCTGAACTTACCCTTCCACTTTTTTCAGGTACCTGTATTTATTTGACTTCTTAACTCCTTTACATTTTTTTACAAATGCTAGACTGCTACCATTTTGAACCACAATCCTGTTTATAAATTTAGCTTGACCTGGTTTTATTCTGGTTCAGGTCAAATCAGATTTAGGTATCCAGTATATATTTCCTAGAGGTACTCACACAAAGTACAGAAACCCTCTTTGGGGAATCTGTGCCACTTATGTGACCTTGGGGTAACTTTGAAATTACAAGTGCCCTGAATGAGGTAAAATGACATTGGCAAACTCTACTATGATGGGTTCTCATGTGATTCTTCTTACGCATGGATTTACACAGATCACACTTGTGAAGATTTATTTCTTCATTTTATATAACGTGACTTTAACTTTGGGCAGATTGATTGCCTGTGTCCGGTTCTATCAATGATTCAAATTACTCTGAATGATCTCTACCTTTTGTTATTTGCCACATCTGCATGTCTCAGCACTTTTTAAAATTTTACCAGAAATATATCTTTTCAAGATTACTGAGAAAAATGTTAAAGAATAAGACCTGCAGGAGCACCAATCAGAATATGGCCACTGTGAGGCTATTCCTGGGAACAATGATGTTTTGAGACATATCTATCTGGTTTAATCAATCTTATGTGTTGCTCTAGTTTTTAAATAGCAGAATGCAAATATCTGTAATCGTGGGAATTTTTACTGGCTCTTAAAATCCCTTTCTGTTGTTTTTACTCAGTCTGTAGGGGCTGGAGGGAGGGTAAAGAAACAACACATCACCCTTACATTTCTCAGTACCCAAGATACCATGAGTTATAAATAACTGGTGTAGGGAAATTCTGGTGGCTCATTTGTCATTAAGCAAATGCTGTTTATTATCTCTGTTACCGGCTATTCATGTTGCTGTGATGACTGTGTCTATTTAAATATCTCAGATATACCAGATATTACAGTCCAAGTGAGACATCCTTTCTGTATATCTAGAATCATAAGGAGGAAAGAACAGTGTGTGTCTTCACAATTTTTAAAAACCAGGGAGTAAGTAAAAAAAGGAAATGTTTGCTGTACTGATTTTACAGAAGAGTTCTGGTACAGAGAGATAATGTTCACTTTGGCAGGAAGCTGTATTTCTTATCCCAGATTTTCCAAACCTCTTTGCCTTACAGTGCCAGGTTTGTCTTTTTTTTTGTTTTTTTTTTTTTGTAAACTATATAAAGTGCTGTATGCAAGCATTCCTGAACTGACAGCCAGCTATGAATTTCATTGACATTCCCACAGGAAGCAGGATCCCAATATATGCAAGATTTTTTTTGTAAACTCACTATACCAAGTGCCTTAGTATTTAAAGTATAGCTTAGAAACCTGGAGGCCAGTGAGGCATTTGTAATCTGCAGAACACTTTTGTATATTCTCCAGAAGCTCTTGGAATTCTAGAGTAACCACCAGTAACTGAATTATCCTTTTTCTTCTTTACTGACATCCACCTTACTTAATATATAACATGGCACAGTAACAAGGGGTGACTTTCTGTTTCTAAGCCCAGACTGAGTTAGTTATTTTAGACAGAAGACGTGACCAATTGCTTGCTATTACTGAAGTAATTCCATGTTTCTCCTCAGGAAATTCAAGAACATGTTTTTTATGCTTGTAGTGTACAAAGTAAAAATCATCAAATAGTTTAACAAATGTACAGTGTATTTAGGGTTTAACAGTGTATTTAGGGTTTAGATCATAAATTAATATGCTGTCCTTTTCAACTCTTACTGTTTTAGAGGTAAGCCAGCGATTTCCAACAACACATCCAAATGGAAGACAGATCATGCTTACCTATCTGCTACCATGGCTTCATAATATTGAACTGGTAGACAACAGATTGCTCCTCCCTGGCTCAAGCCCTACCACTCCAGAAGATGAACTGAAGGACAAGGAGGGGGAGATAGCAGTCACAAGTGGACTAAAAGGCAATGGCTGGGGCTCACCTGAGGCCACCTCCCTGGTTCTTAATAATCTCATGTATATGACAGCCAAGGTAAAAAAACAAATCAAGTGAAGAAGCTAACCTGTAAAACTTTTGTTTCTTCCTTCCAGTACCAGAAATTTTACACTGGAACAGTCTGTACCAATCAAATAAAACCCGCTTAATTTTAGGATTACTTTTTAAATTTACAGTCCTCAAGACTTCTATGTTCTCTTATGATTTAAGTCCTTCTGTGGATCAGAACGTAAATAGTTTTAAATGGAGTTAATGCTCTGAAATCTGTCAGGTAGCTATTTAAAATACTGTTTTGTAACTTTTTACAGCATTTCACTGGGAATTTTTTTGCGTGAGAAAATGTTCTAAAAGAACATGCTTTAGTTTGGAAGTCTGCATATTTCAAGGAATGTATGCCTATGATTCTTTGCAGTATGGAGATGAAATTCCTGGACCAGAGATGGAAAATGTCTGGAATGCTTTGGCCAACAATGAAAAATGGAGTAACAATCTTAGGATAACTCTACAGTTCCTCATTAGCTTGTGTGGTGTTAGCAGTGATACCATCCTTTTACCCTATGTAAGTCTGCACTTTATTTTTTTTACTGCTGATTACACAGGTTGTAGTGAAGGAAACAACTGTTACTTGCGGAAAATTAATTTCTGTATCAAAACCAAGAAATACCAACATAGTCCCCAACGCACTGTACAAAATTAAATGACAGGAACAGAAGTGCCAAGAAACTGAAATTAAAAAAGGAAATTGAGTAGTTAAAATCTCAGCCTGCAGCAGCAGAGCACACCCCATTGCAAGTGAGAGGTGGGTTTCTCTCAAGCAAAGAGAAACCTTGCATGTGAATGGGGACAGTAACAGAGACTGGCCATAAATTGCCAGAAAATGCTACATCCTTTTCTTTAGCAGACTAGAGCTTTCCATGGGACATCTCGAGAGACAGAAGATAGTTAACCTTTATAAGCTTACCATATCAGCTTCTGCCTCTGCATGACTGTCATAAATTATCTAACAGTTGCTGCAATGTGCAACTCAGACTGTGCTGGATATTGTTATTGTTCAAGTTAAAATAAAATCAGGGCTGTCTGAGAAAAACAGGTTATTTCCATTCCCATGTTCCTTATTGCTCAGTTGCTGAGTGAAACAGAATCTAAATTTAGTGAATTTTCCAGCCCAATTACAATTTGTTTTTGTATTAGTTAGCCTCTTTCCATTTATTTCCCTGAAATAAATCTAAATTTATCTGAAAAGCCTCATAAACACACTTCATTTACAGCTGCTGAAATAATAGTTTCCCCAAAATGTTTATAATGACTGCTATGCATATTAGACTAAAGAAAATAAAGAAGCCCCATAAAAATCCTCAAAATGTTGTTGTTGTTGTTGTTGTTGTACCATAGGCATCCCATTTTTTTCCTTTCTTTTGCTGAGTTTACTGTTCTATATTCTCAAATCAATGTATATATATGCCTAGATAGTCATAAGTAGAAAAATTTGAAAGTGGAATTGGTGTAAGAAAAAGCTCAAGGTTTATATGAGAGGAAAACTAAGGGGTTGATCTGAAATAAGATCTTTCCCTCAATTGTTACAGAGGCCTTCCATTCAGTGTTGACCATGCTTTCAGCAGGAGGGTAGATGAAGGACTTCCCAGCTTCTTTCCAACCTGCCTCATCCTACAATCTATGACAGACTTGGGTTTAAGGTCTTCTTCATCTATGGCAGAGAACAAGTGGAAATTACCTGTTAGAGATAAGGCAGAAAATGGGGCTGTTTTACCCTCATTTCTGACCGCTTACCAAAGGGATGGGGCAGTTTTCTGATCGGAAGGAGTAGTCCTGGGCTGACTCCAAATGTAGCCTGACTGGAAAATCCTGATAACCCTGTCACCTCTTGCCCAGAAGCCCCTCACATACCTTATCCCCCATCCAGATACTTGCCAAGCCAAAGCTTTCAGCACCTCCTTTTTCCATAACTGTTGCCATACCGCAGCTCTGAGCAGCCTTTCCTCACCTTCTCCACCCAGTGCACTTCTTTCTTCAGCAAATTCTTTTTTTTGCCTCAAAGCCTTGGCTTTCACAGTCCCGTCCTCCTCCAGGACAGTACTGTCCTCTTACTTCACAAAGGGAGCAATCTGTTCTGACATCTCCAGCTTCATCTGCTCAGCATCTCCTATTTTGCCTGTGGCACTTTTCTGGTCTCCCACCCAGGCTTCTCGTGGCTGGTGGCAGCAGCAGCTGACAAAGTTCCCCTGTGTTTTACCACCCAGTTAGTCTGTGTTTTGTAATGTTGAGTTAAAAGTCTGATTCTCAGATTTTGCAAAATCAGAAAAAGTTTTTAGCTTCGGTAGGAAGCCTGACTGTGCTTGTAAGTCACTCCTTTGCTGATAGCTTTGTCTGGAGTAGGAAAATACACTGGTCTTATCACATGCATCTGCTCAGTGTTTTGCTAATGCCCTGGAGTTTAGAGATAAGAAATCCTACCTGACTCTGCTAACTACACAAGACTGCTGATACCATAAACATGTGTCTTCCATTATCATATAGATAACAGATACACGTTAGCAAATAAAGATCATTTGGACAGTTTATCAGCAGTGTTCCAGGTCACCTGGGCTTAAAAGAGCACAGAGCTGCAAGATTGCCCATCTCCTTTAGGAGCCCCCTGTGCCCCGAGGCAGTCACCAGCTGCTTTGTGCCTTCGGCCATCTGTTCTCCCTGTGTGGGTCCAAGCCAAAAGCATGCCTGACTCACGTTTTTAATTTTTTTTTATCATCTAAATTAATTGCTTTGTCTCTTATGTTTCCTTTAAGCATTTTTTCCCAGTGCCCCAGTACAAATTGCTGAGCTGTCCATTCTTTCACATTATGTAGTGAAAGATTTAGAATATTTACAGTTCAGAAACCTCTTCAGCAAAAGCCCATGTTGGGAATGTGACCCCTGCAGTGGTGAGAGAAGCTGAAAGTGGCACTGTGAGCCCAACCAGAAATGAGCCTTGGGAAGGAGATGGATTTGTCTCTGGAAAGTCCCTGGGAAATTTTTAGCACAGTAGAGTAAAAGAGACTTTGCATATGTGCATTTTCTCTAAGGAATAAAAAATAAAAATAAAGGGAAAGAGAAGCAGTAAGGAAGTTATTTTAATGGAAGTATTTAAGAGTATAAGAACAGCAATACTTGGTGAGGCCAATAGGCTGTTCAGTCTAATGTATTAGCTCCCTTATAAGAACCTGTTAAGGGACATCTTTAAAAACAAGCAGGCAAGCACAGAGAGATATTCCCCATATGGTCTCCCAGCTCCGGGAGTTTATGAATTCAGTAGTTTTAAGCTGGAGAGGGTCTCTGCTTTTAGTAGTGATCAGGGGTTTTTTCCTCAAGAATGCAGCTGATTTGGTCTCAGTATGTCAACAGTCCTCATTGCTGCAGTGCAGGTTTGAGATATTGTTAAAGGATTTATAGAAATTTGTGGAGTTTCTATAAATTATACTCTCAGATTTTTTCAAATTAGGAGACATGAAGTCTGCATACATAATTGCTCTGCCTTTCTTCCATTAGCTACTACTTTGCTTACACATATGAGTGGCAGCTCAAAGCCTGGCTTACTCTTTGTGGCCACAGCTAGTTTAGTAGATGTGCATGTTATATAGTTATATATGTAAACAATTCATAGTGAATGGTAAGCAAGTAATTTGAAGTAATTAAATCATAGAGTCAGTCTGCTGGGGAAATGATCTTGATGTCAAAGTGAAAAGTTTTGTTTCTGTATGAACTGTATGTGGTTGTGGTGTCTGTCCAGGAGCAATACTTGCATTTGAGATAATTTCAGTACTGCAGTGTAACACTCATTGACTCCTTTGGAAATTCACTTTAGTCAGAGTTTAACAACTGTTACTTTCTTCCACAGATAAAGAAGGTTGCTATATATCTATGTCGCAATAACACTATTCAGACAATGGAAGAGCTTCTTTTTGAGCTGCAGCAAACTGACCCAGTGAACCCCATAGTCCAACATTGTGATAATCCTCCATTTTACCGTTTTGCTGCCAGTAACAAAGCCTCAGCTGCAGCTTCTGGTATGTCCCGAATGTGTTGTCTTTATGCTGTCCTGCTTCTTTGAGTCTTCATCTCTTTGCAAAAAACAATCTCTTACTTTTGCATCCATTCAGACATGTGTACATAAAGTACAAGTTTCAGGGCCTTGTTGCATGTCTAAATTACGGTTCATACCTAATGATATATAGGCTTTGTTAACATGTGCTTAATTATCTTAACTATTTTGATAGCATATTACTAGTGTTTGATGCTGTTCAGAATTCTGCCACTCTTCAGAAAACTCCACTCTCTAGTGGCTGTTTTACTCAGAACAAGAAATCATCATCGATGCAGTGAGCGCAGCAGATACATCAAGCAGTGTTTGCTGAAAACTGAGAGCCTCCAGGGTGTGGCAGTTCTGCTTTGAAAGGCCTAATGCCATTTTCCAAGATGCAGTAGTCAAATATACTTAAGAACCAGCCCCACATTTAGCATTGTACGTGGTTTGCCAAATCCTTGACAAACAGTAGACTATGTCTCTTGAGCATGACCTTAGTTTAAGGAGTAGAAGACCATCATTCTGTTCATCTACTTCTCACAGCATGTGAGCTTTACACCATCCAGCCATGGAAGCAGGTCCTGGTGTGTAGAAGTAACAGTGTTCATTCATTCATTCATTCATGTGTGCAAGTACTTGCAGGACGGTCACTTTGTCTGTAGCTGCTAAAAACCCTTGTGAATGATGGGCTTTTATTGCTTTGCAGATGCTGTCTGCTGCATCTAACAGGCGTTCTTATTCACATCTCATTTGCAGGAACCACCTCCAGCAGTAACACTGTTGTAGCTGGCCAAGATAGTTTTCCTGACGCAGAGGAGAACAGAGTAGTGAAAGAGACTGATGAAAGGTTTGTGGCTTGGGTTTTTTTCCTCCAAAATGTATGTGTTTTCCTAGGCTGAGGGCGAGATGTTGAAAAAAGTTCTGCATTGTTCTGTGAGGAGCTCTGGTGCTCAGAATGATCTTAAGTGGCATTATTGCAGTATGCATGATTTTATTTTTTTTTTTAAGCTATTCTCATGATTCTAGTTCCTGACTCTTGTTTAATGGTAAAAGAAGAACTGTTAAATCTACATTCAATGAATTGTGCTAAGGAGGTCGTGGGTTTGTGGGAATTATCCACAAAGGTGAAAGAAAAATAAGGAATGTGCATCAAATAATGACTACTAAAATCTTTACAAAAAATCAGATTTGATCACACCATTTGATTTCATGGACAGTGAGTAAAATTTAGTTTACAGATTTATATCAGTGATTGCAAGGACATCTAGACATCTTTGTCTAGATGAAATGTTTTATAGAGGGCAGCTATGGAAAATAAGTTGCTTATAAATGATATCTTCAGTTTAGACTTCTGCTACTTATGGTACATACTGACAAATGACAAACGAGTTAATGCAAAGCCTAAGGGCCATCAGATCCTCGAGCACAGACAAACAGATTGCTTCTCTCACAGAAACACTCTTAGTTTTGCAAGAGAACTTTGGTCAATTTATAATAGTGTTTGTCAGTTAGTGTGTTATTGTTACATTAGTCACTGATTGTCAGCAGTATCACTTCAGTAGTCCTGTGCTCCTTCCCTAAGGTTCAGGTTAGAGGTGCCAAGATAATTATGTGAGCTTAGAGGTGCCAAGATAATTATGTGAACAAACTTTTCTGTACTTTAAAACTGTTGAATTACTTGCTCTCTCCCATTACAAATTAGAGTACATTTTGTCAGGTTAGTTGGATGTATCTGCTAATTTAAATGTAAGGAGAAAATGGCACTCAATGCTGAGTTTCAAATTGATAGTAAAACAGATTTGACTCTAAGTGATGTTTTTCAACATATGCACTAGAAATGTACTGAAAAGGATAATAAAACCATTTTTTCCTCTGAATTTTTTATTATTCTCTATATGAATATTTATGACTACATAGCTATAAGATAAATTTTTATTCAGTTGATTTACAGCCAAGTTGAGCAAATGTCTCTTATGGTAGTTCAAGTCAGGATTTCTTGTCTTAGATAAGTTTTAAATGTGACTCCAAAAAAGGTTTTTAGAATTCGGATCTGCCAGAGGCTTTATGATAAAAATGAAGGGAAAATTACAAAGTTCTGATATTGGTATTCAGGATCCTGCTGAAAGACACCTCAGAAGATAATGAAAAATAATTTGCCTGAACTCATTGCTGGCATGTACATTACCAAAGCTGGCTGTAAGTGCACCTGCACTTAGTGTGTCAATCTTAGAATGTCCATTAACACTGACTTCATGTGACAGAACATATGAAATAATGAGGGTCATAGATAGAAAACCATGTATTGGATGGCTGCCAATGCATTTTTGTCAACTGCACAGGGAATTTATTGCATGCTTATGGGATGAACATTTGGAAACAATGTAAAATGTTGATGTATGAAATACCCTGCACTCAGGTGTGTGAACATTAGTAAGAAATTGAATTGAATTTTATCTAGAAAATCTTCAGTCTTGTCTTGTTTGATCCATGGTTATTCGTAATTAGTTTCCTAGCTCTGCAGGTATGGTGATGTTTTTAGATCATCACTAGTGTGTGAGCTGGCAGTATGGCTCCTCTCATTCCACTTCAGGCCTGATTACCCTGGGTACAAAAGGTGGAGGAAGTGAAAGGAGATCACCAGGAAAAGTCAGCTTAGCATGAATCTGTGGCAGATTTGAGGACAGCTGTGAGCAGTTTGCTGTGGCTCTCATGTCCCTTAACTTTTCTATTAGGTCTGCTCTGGCATTTGCTGGATTCTCCTCTTGAAGGGTGATCTGCTGTAGTTTTTCCTGTTTGGTACCTGTGGGGGCTTGGCTTTGGACTTTCCAGCCAGTCACAGAATCACAAAATATTCTGAGCTGGGAGTGACCCACAAGGATCATGGAGTCCAACTCTGAAGTGAATGGCCCATATGGGGATTGAGCCCACAACCTTGGCATCATTAGCAACATGCTAAAAAAAAAAAAATCACACATTTGCAGCATGACAGTTTCCCTTTGCTAAATTTTGAAGGCTTGTGACACAGGAGCACATTGTTAGAACTTCTCAGAAACTGGCTGCAAAAATGTTTTTGTTGAAAGAATCAGCATTACATTCATTTGCTGTCTACTCCTGTGTAAAAGTGAATGCTTAAGGAAATGCTTTTTTTTCTTTTTAGGGTAAACATAAAGTCCAGATGTTTCATGTCAGTTTGTGTTTTTAATGAAGATTTCTTTTCTTGTATTTGAAGGTTCAGTAATGTCATCAGAGCACATACCCGACTAGAATCGAGGTACAGTAATAGCTCTGGAGGATCTTATGATGATGACAAAAGTAAGTTACATTCAATTTGATGAAATTTCTGGTGTTTTGGTTGAAGGGGAGAACATTGTAATGACCAGTGGAGCCTCTCTGTTTAAGTTCTCTATAAACAGTAACGTAGCATTGGCATGCAGGGAGTGTCCTTATTTCCCCTCCATATCTCATTTAATTAATTTACTTCATTTAATCTGGGTTCAGTCAAACCCATCTGAAAGACAGAGAACTTCACAGAAAGCAGCAGCAGAGAATCCTCCAGAGAGTAACACATTGGGCCTTTCATACATGGCAAGGCAAAGGACTTGTAAGAGCATTAGAGCAAGTACTTTGAGTTGTACCATTTGGCAGTATATCCCTCCAAATCAAGTGCTGTTATATGAGCATGAAAAGAGCTTCAGGAGTTTCCAAATATGAGGTCTTATCTCCTCATTAGCTTTTATGTGCTCTCTGCAACCAGTTTTGGGCTGCACTGTGCAAACATGTGTTAAAGGGGAGATGGGGCTCCTGAGCATGCTTCTTGTTCTTTATGTGTTTCTGCTAAATGGGCTGTAAATGGACCCTGGTGCTCAGCAGAGATTCCAAAGAAAACCAGTTAACTATTGTACAATAGTGCAAAACGGAAGAGTTGGATGGTTTGACTTCCTTTCTAGAGTGAATTCAATTTACAGATTTTAGCTAGGCCCTAACCAAATGTAAAAAAGGCAAGATCTTGTTATTGACTTTGATTACTGTCTTATTAAAGCCAGGTCAAGTACTATATCAGCCATCATGTCTTGGTTTGGTATTGCAGACATCATTTTGGAACAGTATTTTGCCATGAAAAGTAAAGATTTTATATATATATTTTAATCCAAGTAATTTTTGGTGATACTCTTATGCAAAATATGCAAAGACTGGAAAATACAATAGGATAATTTAATGTACACCAACAACTATTATTCATAATTATGAAGCACAGCATTGACAAAATATTGTATATGTACAAACTCCCATGTTTAAATACGTAAGAAAGTGTGCAACATCTTAAACTCAGTAGGGTTTAGTACACTTGTCTTGAATTTTTTAGGGCTTTCTAGTTCTGCAGCTACTTGAAATGCTTCACCAGATGTTAATTGAAGCACTGGTGCTAACCTGATCTGCATGAACAATCTTTCAAGAAAGAACAGTGTTTATATTATCAGAACATCCTTCAGAAATACCTGGTTTTGACAAGAGCTTAGAGTGATAAAAAGTTCAAAAATACTGAAATTTTCTTTGCTCTTTTGGAATGCCTCCTCCAGCCAGTGCCCAAATGTTTTTTCCTGCCGATACCTGCAAGTTTAGTACTACCGTGAATATTTATGCTAAGTGTGCTTCTCACAGGGGTTCCTTTAGCAAGTATGTGAATACCTAGAAGGAAAATAAAATGTATTTTACTTAGCTACTGACATTTATGTAGAATTCTAATAGGAGAAAGTAATTTTTATGTCTCTTGTCATTCTACAAGAAACAATGCAACTTGCAGCTTACTCCCTCAGACAGGCAGCCCAGGCTGCAAAGGATTTGGAAGTATGGCTTCTCCCCTCTCTCCAATCTACTTTAATATTCATGTATTGCTGAGGATAGAAATACAGAACACCACTCTGCAACACACAAACTTTTTTGTGCAGGCAAGCATTGTATGTCTACCTTCAAGGTGCTTCTTTTCTTTTTTTTCTTCGTCTGCACATAAACCTGTGAAAACAGGAGTGAGGATCTAGGTCTCGGTGTGACCTTCATGAAGCACTTTTCTGTGAAACACGTAAATTGGTAGAAATAAGTAGTTCCTGTGCAGTGCTTTTTCTGTGAAAATCATTTGACAAACATTATCTGGTTAATTCTGATTAAGAATATGTGAAAATACCATACTTTGCTACATTATTAGGTAATTTTATTCTTCTTTATCTGTAACTGATCAATCATCCTCCAGAGAATCTAAGTAGAGGTCTAAATCATAAAGCTATGAAGTGTTCTTTAAAAGACCAACACTTAAAAATGGGAGTTATAAAGCTGGCATTTTTTAAATAATTGGAGAAGCAGTTACTGCATTGAAAGTCTCCTGAAGATCTGGAAATCTGAAGATGTTTTTCTAAAACTAAGGAGTGATGCACATTAGAAAAATCCAGCTCTGATACTTTTATAGGCATCAAACCAGTTTTGTTTCCCGTGGGAAAGCTGACAAGCATCAGATACATGCTGTTAAAAAAAGAAAAGGAAAATGCTGAGTTTCAAGCTTACCTAAAATACAAAAGTGTAACGAAACAAAACCAAAACAAAATTAAAAAGCAAACAGACAGATGAAAACACAAAAAGAAGGAGCAGAAGAAAAAATAACACTCATTAAAAATTCATAAAGGGCAATGTTTGAATGAATGTCAGAAACAGACCAAGAAAGGATACTTTCCATGGCAGTGTATCACAGACTGTCAGACCTCAGAAATAAAAACTGAACAGTGAGAAAATCGAGAGGATTGAGAGGGAACAAAATACAGGAGAGATGAACAAAACTGTGTAGCTGAGACAAGACGGGAAGTGGTGGAAATAACTTACTTGACCCACATCATTGCAGATAAACAGGTGGGAGACAAAACCCTAAAACTCATTAACAAAGAGCAGCTGTCACACTAAAGCAAAATTAAATACATCTTTCAGAAATCCAAGCTATAATTCATCCCTGTTGAAAGAAAATTACCCTGAAGATGTTTTTTGCATTCCTTATGCCTCCTTGCTAATTCAGGACATTTAACTTCTGCCTTTGTAGCGTCACTCAGCAGGGCACTGGTGAGGAGTTGCAAGAATGTGTCACTGGTACTCTGCTCCTTGCAGCAGATGGCTTCTGACAGCAGCTTTGTTGGCTGAACTTTTCCCTCATTTTTGAAGAGAAAGTCTGTTGCTTGGTGCTTTGTGATCTGAATCCAGCACTACCAAGTGACAGCAGGGATTCAGCTGCTGCTCCTACCGTTCAGTGCTGTCTGCCTGGAATCTCTTTAATTTCCAGCAGCATGAAAGAGGGATTAAAAATGCATCACTTGTTATTGAACACAGGAATTTGCAAACCTCATGGCATCTTATCGCATTGTTCCAAACAGCTGAACTCATATGTTAGCATAAAATCTCTTATAGTATTTTGCACAAATAGGTAATCAGACTTGAGTTTTTATGCACTTTTTTGGAATGCTTTTTCATGCAGATGATCCTGTTTCTCCATATACAAGCTGGTTATTGAATATCGTTGAAACCAAACAGCCACATCCCCTGCCCATGCCTTACAATGGAGGATGTTGGGCACCACTCGTGGACTATCTCCCTGAAACCATCACACCCCGGGGACCCCTTCATAGGTGAGCAGTTTCTCATTCTGACATTTCAGACAGTGAGATGCTTCCTCTTAACAGTTGACCAACACCAATCCAACTGTCCCACCATTCAGAACACCTGAAAATCATACAGTCAGTTTATGCTGATTTCCAGTGCAAAAATCCAATGCAGTGAAAGCTCACAATTCTACCAGATTTCTACCAGAAAGCCTCTTTACAATGTAGGACTTCACTGATAAGAATAAGACTGATGAAACAACTGAAACAGAAAAGGAAAATCACTTTTTCCTAGGCCTCTGTGCCTATTATTCATAGCACTTTGATCTTTTATTCTAACTAGGCCATGCATAGTCTGAAATTCCTATTTTACATAATTTGTATTGACAATAATAGGGGTTTTTTTTCAGTAATGGGTACTTGTTTGCTTGATACTGTAAGTAAAGTGCTTCAGCATTAATTGTATTGAGAAGAAATGCCACAAATCTGAAAATTTATAGATTGTGTATTTCTTCAGAAATAAGCATCCTGTTTGTGCTTTCCTGTTTCCAAGGTGTTTGAAACTGATGTTGCAATTTAACTTCCAGGTGCAATATTGCTGTTATCTTCATGACTGAGATGGTAGTGGATCACAGTGTGAGAGAAGATTGGGCTCTTCACGTCCCTTTATTGCTACATGCTCTCTTTTTAGGTAAGACCAACAGAGCAAGAAAGAAAGTATAAATGAACTCCCTCCTTTTACTTTAGTTTTGCTGAAGCTATGGTACTGTGTTTCTAAAATGTTTTATGATTTCCTCCCTCCACCCTAAAAGAAAAAGCCCAGGGCAGTTGCAGTCTGTAAATTAGTCTCAAAACTTTGAAGTTCTTGAATATTTTGGCCAATTTCACCCAATTTTGAGAGGTGTGTAGAAATCTGAAGATGAATGACTTCCTAAACTATCTCTATAGAAACATGTGGCATGGCCTCTGCAAGAAAAGGAGGTGAAACTCGTGCCTTTGTCCAGCTTGGTTAGTGATGACAGTCTACACATACCTTGAACCTGGACTACACACACCTGTGCTGTCTCTTGCCTTTGCAAAAATAGTCTGTAAGAGAGCCAGGATAGCTGTACTGCAGAGGTAGTGGATGAAGGACACAGACCACTGGAAAGCAAAGCTTCATTAATTTCACTGCTGAGGGAATACTTTATCATCAGTGTGTTCCCTTATGTACGTGGGCACTGGGGCACTGCTTTTTCCCCGCTGTTCTGTCTGTCCCTGACTGTAGCACAGTTCATCTGGAGCCTGTTACCTTCCTTGTCCTGCCATTCAGCATTACCAAAAGTGAGTGGCCTAATTTTTTAGCACACGAGGGTATTCAGCATTATAAAGCCATTCCCAGACTTCCGTGGTTGATAAATAATAGTGTTCACAAATAAGTACAGGCAGTTGTGAAATAATTTATTGTAGCTGAGATCACAGTTCACTTCTCATTCAGTCACCATAGTTACCAGTAAGTATTCCCAGTCAGTCTGGGAAGAGTCTGCTGATCAGCAGGCAAAAAGAGATTAAATTGGGGTGTTACAGCACAGTGGTAAAATGAAGTATATGTTGAAGAAGATACTTGTTCTCCTTTACTGCTACTCTGCTACCAATTGTTCTGCTTAAATTTTTTTGGTGAAATAGGTTTTTGTATATCAGTACATTGATTTCACAAATCAAATAGCCATTAAGTGATCAAACAATGTCTTTACTATGATTTGTAACAAGTGTGAGAAAACTGGTACTTACACTTAAAAATTGTCACAAGAATAAATGAAGAACTTAAGAAAGAGTAGTACAGAGCAATGTGACCTCTGCAGTTAAGATGGCTTTAAGGAGCCATCAGGGAGCCATGCAAATAAACATATGCAGAAACAGAGTTATGATACTGGTAATCAATTAGCAAAATATCTTTAGTTGTTTTTGCAATAAGGTTTCAACATTACAGATTTTTAATAAGGAATAAATAGAAATGTATTAATACCATGTGAGACAATCCCTTGGCTAAAATCTGTCAATTTTGAAATTCAAATTAAATGTAACTGGTAACTACATGTAAATGATTTAGTGGTAACTAAAGTGAGATCACAGCTTTCAGGCTTCAAAGTCAGTTTCTCCAGGGCTGTTTTACCTCCTGTGAAAAAATTTTCTATTCTGTAGTAAAGCTCTTGTGATGTTGTAAGGAAGTTATGCCACATGTTGGCCAAAGGTATGAATGTAATTTAAAATTAAGTATTGCTGTCCAGTTGGAATGTGAGCAGGCAGATGCATCTGACTGAAAAGCAGACTAGAAACTTATATGTTGGCTAAATGGAGAGCTGGTATCAGTTCATTTATTGGAAAGAATGAGAAAATACTAAAATGAAAGAATTTTGCAATGTCTGTGTGTTTAATAGGCTACTGAATGGTTTGTAGTACAGTTGGTGAAGCAGGCAGGCAGACTGATGGTTTGAACTTTGGTGCATGAAAATCACTGCTGTTTAAAATCTCTTTTGCAACCAGTGTGAAATTAGTTGAACACTAAACTCCTTTCCCATGGAAACGTGTCCATATCACAGAAGCTTACCCTCCTTGGAACTCTTACATGTTAAAGAAGGGACCAGCCCTGGCCAAGCACAAAGACTGAACTGTCCTTCCCACTTCCCAGTTGGCAGATCTGTGCCAATACTTTTAGACAACTTGGGGTTTAATAAGATTTCAGCTACCACTGTTGCCAATATAGAATTTATTTTCACTTTTTATATCCTTTGAAATGTATCTTGAAACCAGGTAGAATGGCTTCATTATCTCCTGGCAGGTAGAATTAGATGGAGAAATGTGAATAGGAGCAGAAACTTTTAAGAAGCTGAAATAGAGGTGGGCAGGATGGCCACAGTTCTTTTGGGGGAGGCTATTGGGAGATGACTAAGACCAAGGGTCATGGGACCTTCAAAGAATTGCCCTTAGGAGCCAAAGGCACAGTGTTCAGACTGTGGCAGTATGAGCACTTTCATTATTGCAGGCCAAACAAGAACCAGCATGACTAGAGTATATTAGAAAATACCTGACTTGAAATATCTGTTGGCTGCTGCCACGCAGAGTAATGAAGTAGCTGCTTTTTTGAAGACGGATATATCCTGAGAAGAGAGGAGTTGAAGAAGAAAAAAAGTTAACCTTTTCAGCACTGAAACTACTCTTAAAGAGGAGAAATTATGTTTAAATATACTGCAGGGTACTGAAAGAGAATCAAAATGAGATTACTAAAACAGAGTGCAGAAATATCTGTTTCCTTCGTATTTGTAATTTGTGAACTATTCTGGCTGTTTTAAAACCTTACAGATGACAGTAGTGTAAACCAAATCAGAGTCTTTCAGTGCTAGACCTTCAGTTTGAGTTCTGCATCCTGAGTGAGGGGCTAATGTCTCATGCTGCTCACTGGTAGTTGAAGCTCTCTTTCAATCACTACAGTGATTTGTCTGTCAGTTCCTCTTACAGTTTGCACTCATTCTAAAACTGTTGTCTGTGCTAGAAAGCCAGATACTGTGGTAAGCAATGTAATTACAACCACAGTGAAGAATACCTCATCTTTAAAGGTTTTCCAGACCTGTCAAATTAACTGCAGTGAGACAATGCATAAAGCTGCATTGCCGTTCATTCGTTGTACCTCATGTGTGGAACTTCAGTCTGGAAACTAAATATACACGTACATTTAAGTGAGAGCACTGGTAACTATGTCTGGAAATACTGCATCTTTTGTTTATTTGCACTGTTATCATGAACTGCCTTGGAATTTTTGCTATTTCTGGAATGTGAGCTTGTTTATTATTCCTTCATATTCAGAGATTGCTGTAACCTTTTCTTTTTAGGTCTTGACCATTACCGCCCAGAGGTCTTTGAACACAGTAAAAAGTTACTGCTTCACCTTTTGATTGCATTATCTTGCAATAACAACTATCAAGCCATTGCATCTGTGCTTCTTCAGACCAGAGAGATGAATGAGACCAAGACTCTGACAGTACAACCAGCATACTTACCTGAATATCTTTACACAGGTAATGAAGCAAAAGAAGAACACTGTACCATACTGTCAGGTTTTGATAAATCAAAGTAATAAAGTGGCAAACATGAACAGTTCCCATTAATACTAATTCCATGTGATCTACTCTAGGGATGCATGCAATTTATTATTAGACAACTGTTCATGATATTGAAAAAGTTATCTAAGGCAAAAATATGTAATGTATTTTAAAATTAATAGGGCTAATAACTTCCTGATTCCCCCTCAGGGATCCAGAGCTACTTTAAATGAGGACAGTCATTCCTCACCCTCAAAAGAAATGCATAAATAGTTCTGACACAGGAAGAGCAGCAAGAATGTGCAGCTCAGATTTTCCGTTATTAAATTAAGTTTCACATGATACACACCCTCCTTTATATCGCTGATACATTGCATTTCTGTCCTGAAATCTCTTTCTACATTAGGAGTCTTGCTTCAGACCTCTGCTGAGGTCAGTGTTCTTACTTTTAGCAATTTACCTGTTTTTAAGGAGTTGGTTGGAACCAATTTGTAGAAAGTTGCTAGTTAGATTTACTGCTGTCATAATATATTACTAAAAGTGTTCTGTTCCATTTTGAAGAAATCACAGAACCAATATAGACTTGTGGGTGTAGGATTGGTTGTCAGTAAGAGGGTGAGGAACTTTACCATACAGTGAAAATGAAAATTAAACATTCTCATATCAATGCCATTTCCATAGTTATTTAGGAAGTAATAAGTAATTTGGCTTTATAAAAAAATATTACATGATAACTTATTACTATTTTTTCTGAGACATGACAAAATTATTTTAAAGTAATGAACAGAAGGGATAGGTATTCTAGATTGATGAACTATTTTGGCCAAAGATATTTCATTCTGAATAATGTCTGTGAAAAAATATCTCGCAATAATTTCCTGTCTGGAGTTGGGTGGGTTTCTTTCCCAGTGCACATCTATGAATTATTAAATACAGAATAAAATTATATTACTGCTTTTCTGCCAAAATGAAAAACTGTTTTCATTCTCACATCTAAAAAATGTAATTGGTACCCTGATTCTGGCCCTCTGGAGTTCAAGAAGTTATCAAGACTTGGTATTTTGGACTGGTTTTTGAGAAGCTAATATAAAGAGTGAGAGTGTGGGTGAGTAGCTATAGCAGAGAATCCTAACTGAAAATGCTTCAGCTCAGGTTTGTTCCATGTAATGTCAGGCAACTAAATTAAGAGTCTTCGTATTTGACATGGATTTTGTTCTGCTCCCATTTTTCTCAAAAGACAATTTTTTTTTGTTTTAGGTACAGCCTAAACATGACTAGAAGTCTAACCTTAAGAAAACAGGTCTTGGTTTCTGATCTTAGCTCTGAAACTGTGGCAAGCTTTTGATCTAGCAGAGCTCTTACTCAGGTGTTTCATCCTAATGCTGAAAATATTTTGTATGACGAATCCAGTGGGTGCAGTTACTAAAGGTGTTCAAAGAAGCCACATTTGTGTCCTGATTTCCATTACATTTGTAAAATTAGGACAGTATAATCGTTCTAAAAATTCCACACAGCAGTTTTTTTCCATATCAGACTAGCCCAGAGAAGTGAACTTTGCATGCACTTTGCCAGCTTCTAAATTCAATTTTAAAAAGTCCTATTTCTGAATGTAAAATATTTGTTTTCCAAGTACTGTTGTCCTTGTGCAGTAAAAAATGAAATCTTGACTTGGTCAAGTTTTTATTTGATTCTGGATTCTACACATTTAGAAACAAAGTACCATTTTCACTCCCAGCAGTATTTGAGGGTTGTGTTCTGCAGGTTTTCCCCCTGTTTCCCAGTGGAAGGTTTCTGCTGCTGACTCTGAAAAGAGCTGCTTGGCAGACACTTTCATCTGCAAAGCTGGCCCAACAGTGCATTCCATTTTTATCTCCTCCCTTCTGGCTGGCAGGTGGCTTTGACTTTCTGCGGGAATACCAGTCCTCTCCAGTGCCAGACTCCGGCTTGAGCTCCAGCTCCACCTCCTCCAGTATCAGCCTGGGAGGCAGCAGTGGAAATCTCCCACAGATTACACAAGAAGTTGAGGACGTGGACACTGCTGCTGAATCAGATGAGAAAGCAAACAAATTAATTGAGTTTCTGACAACCAGGTAATGCAGATAAGCAGAGGATACGTTTGTACTCGAAATGTACACTTTCATGGACCAACTTAAAGGAAAATGACTGAGCTCTAATAGTAATTACAGACCCCATTCCTCTTTTATTGATACTTACAGTAGGTAGGTACTGAAAAGCACTACAATGTCAGGAAAAAAAACAGAAAAAAATCTTGCCTGACAAAAATAAAATGTTTAATTGACCAATAGTTTTATGTTCAGAAATGAGCTAATAGAAGAAGCCAGTTTCATTATTATATAATTAGATATAAAGTGTAAAGTGCATAGTGAAAGGCCATGGTGAAACTAATAATAACTACCAGTTACAGCCAGCAGATTCTAGGCACGATGTTAAATTGAAAAACAGGGATTTGTTTATGCTGCTCTCTACACAGCATAGGTTATATTTTAAAATACAGCATAGGAATATTTATTTACTTTTATTTAAATTATGTTTGGTTGCATGTTTCCCAGGTCATGGACCTGTAAATATCTAAGTACCTGTATAGATTATATATTTTAACTGATTACATTTATTTCAGATAACTCAAAGAAATTTTGCACTTTGTTATGTATTTCTTTAAGGGCATTTGGTCCACTTTGGTGCCATGAAGATATCACTCCCAAAAATCAGAATACCAAGAGTGCTGAACAGCTCACTAATTTTCTGCGCCATGTTGTATCTGTATTTAAAGATTCCAAGTCAGGTAGTAAATATTTTCCTTTCATAACTAAAAAAATATTCCCTCACGGTCACACTTAATGTTTATCCTGTGACTTAGTAGATCTACTTATGCAGAAGCACAGTAAATATGTCTTAACAAGGATGTATGACATATGAAAGAATTGCTTTAAAACAATCATGTTAGATTAAACTGTGCCTAAGCGTTGAATATTTCTTCAAAGCTGTTGGTAGAAAGCCTTTTGATTGTTTCTGCCAGATAAAATCTCCTCTGTGTCCTGTTAGTAAAATACATCACAGCTACTAAGTAAATATACTTTGTTAAATTTCTTCTGGCAGTAAAAGTTTATTTTTCATTTATTATGGTTTTTAGAACATAGGGAATGTGCTGATTGCATGTTTAAAACCAGCACAGTCACTAATTAAATAATTTCCAAGATCAAAGCAGAATGCAGCATCAGTATTTATATTAAAGATCTTATCCAAAGCCTCCTGAAGCTAACAGAAAGACTGCTAATTCGATTTGACTTCAGGTTTGGGAATCTTCAGAAGTTACTGTTGCTGTCAGCAAGAATAGTGGATGGCTTGAAAGTTTGTCCAAGAATTGGGAAAAAAAAATAAGTCAGATTATCAATTTCGTACTCCAAATTTTGTTTATCAGTTAATTCAGTTAATTTTCTTGCATTCTGTGCAAAATAAACGTAAAATACTCCAAAGCACAGCATATTCTCTGCATCTCCATTTCTCAGTGTTTGCAGCATACACTAACGAGCATATCCTTCTCACAGGGTAGGTTCAGTCTGTTCATGACCCACAGTAAAGTCTGTAATAAAAAGGGGGGAAAAAATTGACTTTCTGTTCTTTTGCTTAGGTTTTCATTTGGAGCAGCATCTGAGTGAAGTTGCTTTACAAACAGCTCTTTCAAGCTCTTCCAGACATTATGCTGGTCGCTCTTTCCAGATATTCAGGGCCCTAAAGCAACCCCTTTCTGCACACGCGTTGTCTGACCTCCTGTCAAGATTGGTGGAAGTTATTGGAGAGCATGGAGATGAGATTCAGGTATGCATGTGTAAATAATGCTTCTTAGAACTGTTGATTCAATGCATACTTAATTTAAAATTACTATTTTAACAAGGTGTCCTGGACTCACGTGATGAAGAGTAGAATGTGGCCTCGGAAAAGGTTACTTCTGAGTTTTCTGAAGTCATATGTATCTCAGCTAAGCCTTCATCAGGCTGTTTACAATCTTATAAAGCTCTAAAGAGAACAAGTAAAAAATTTTAGTACTTATCACTCAAAATGAAATATTTGTGATGACCATTTTTTTCTTTTTCAACTTCATTAATTTGGGTTTAAGGAATCCATCATCTGTCTGCTGATGTACTCTCACAACATGAAGTAGACACGTCTCATTCCTCAGAGGTTAGCATGTTTAGGAGTAAAGAAATCTGCACCATCCATAATAATACAATGCTAACACTGACTTAATTTGATACAGACCTTTCACAGCACTATGGTGTTCACTCTGTTTAGCTAAACAGACTGAAATTTTACAATCAGAGACTAATTATAGCAAGATTCAAGACTTAGTAAAGAGAAATACTGGCTCTCAGTCAGAAATTGACATCACCTCCATATTTTATTTAGGTAATGAAACTGCCACAAGATGACAGTAATACTCTGTCACAACTGCCTGTGTAGGATTTAAATCAGTGACCTGAAAGTCAGAGGTTCAGTGTGTCATTACCAATGCCTTGATGAGATATGTGCCCTTCTTGCATACCTTCATAGATCATTCAGAGGCAGAAAATAAAACATACTTGTAGGGACATTTTAATGTTCAGGGTGGTGGCTTTGATATGAATGTTGGGGCTTTATTCAGGAGAAATTACAGGTTTTCAGTAGGTGCCTGTTCCTTTTATGAGCTGAAGATTCTTAAATGTTACTTTTTGGAATGTCTTTGTTAAAATGCTTAACCTCCTGCATTGGTAGGGGTATGTAATGGAGGCACTACTTACTTTGGAAGCTGCTGTGGATAATCTCTCTGACTGTTTGAAGAACAGTGATCTTTTGACGGTGTTATCACGGTAAGAATCTGTTCTTCTAACTGTATTCTTTTCAATGTTTTATGACATTAAGTGTGCAGTTCTACAGTCTAACAGCAAAAAATAATTTTAATAAGGGCTGACCTCATTTGTAACCTTCTGAGAATCAGACTATGAGCACATTTCAGCCAAATTTTGCTAGAGTTGAAATAATGTTGATAGAACCAATAAAACTTTACAATGTGCTGTAAATTCTGCCTTGCTGCCACTTGGCTATAACCTACTTTAACATCCTTTAAAAATATTGTATTTTTGCACCTTTGTGTCATAAATCTGAAAATGTATCTGGGAAGGAACATGGGTTCTGTAGTACTGGTTTCATACCAGCGTGTCATTCTCAGGTCAAGTATTCCCCGGGAATAAATGATCATGGTTTCTTCTCAATAAAACTAGGGAGAACTTTTGTGTAGACTTGGATTTTGCTTCATGTGTTGGCCATCTTTATGAAACCCTTGGCCTGAAAGACCTTTGTACATGGAGGGAAGTCACAGGCTCCCTTTGTAATGTGACTGTTGATAGTACTGAGGGAGATGAATGTCTGTGTGACTCTTAATAGTAGCAACAGAATAGGTAAATATTTTTTTTAAATATCCATAAGTTACCATGCTTTACGTGCAGCACAAAAATACCAGGGCTGTCATTTCTGAAGCTAGCAGGCAGGGTGCTGTGCCATGGCAGAGCTAAGGAGTGCTTTGGAACAGAGCAGAGATGGATAAAAGCACTTCTACTTCCTAAACTAAGAGCTGTTTATCTTTCTTTAGCGTACGTTTCAGCAAAGAGCAAGATGGAACAAAGAGTAGGAAACACTCCAGAAAGGAGTGGGATGCAATATACTTTACCCTGACACTTGATTCCAGGATGAGATTCTCTTCAAGTACTATAGACTGTAGAGACTCATAGTGTATGAGGTAGGAATGGGATCAGAGTCAGGAATTAGCTGTTCTCCAGAACAAACTTCCTTTGTGTGTATCAACACAGCAAGTTCCTCTGTGCAGATAATTGATAGGTATTGTCTGGATCATCACGTGGTAGTCCATGAGGAGGCATTAGTCATTGAAATTGAAGCACCTACACTTTCTGTAAACCATCTTGAAGAGATCTTAGGATACAGGCAGGGTAGGATGCAATGACAACAAATTTTCAGAAGGACCTGTATTGGCAAGAGCCTGGGCAACCACATGACAGGTTTCTTGAGGACAATGGGGTATATTTGTGGTTCTGCCTAAGATTTTTCTGCCCCCAGTTACCCAGCAAGCAATTGTGCATTTGCCTGCCAGCTGTGCCAAGTTCAGGGCTTGCTCCATTGATGAGGGCATTCTAAAGACCAAAGTTGTTTTCAGTTTTGCCACTGTCCCATTGGGAATTGCCATAAGTCACTTCACAGGTCTGTATTTCTCATCCCCATGTCATTCTTGCCTATGTAGACTGTAGGCTATCCTGCTCTGGTTTGGTGCAGTGCCACGTGAATCTTGTCTCTGTCAGGTCTGTGAGCCTGAGTCTGTCTTCTGGAAAAAAGAAGGCAGGCTGCAATAGATGGTTTGCTGTTCTATTTCTCCCATTTAAATATTTATTTACTGTCTGAAAAATACGTAGCTCGCATCTAATATGTATCCTTTCAAGCTGTGCATCCACACAATGTAATGGATGTTATAAATCTTGGTTTCAGTTCATCATCACCAGATTTAACATCGAACACCAAACTGACCGCAAACCGGAAGAGCACGGGGCAGCTGAATATGAATCCTGCAGGCGGCAATACAGCCACCGCTGAGCGAAGTAGACACCAGAGGAGCTTCTCTGTCCCCAAAAAGTTTGGAGATGTGGACAAGTCCTCGGACCCACCACGCAGTGCCACACTAGACAGAATTCAAGCATGCACCCAGCAAGGCCTGTCCTCTAAAACCAGAAGTTCATCCTCTCTAAAGGACAGTCTCACTGATCCATCCCATATTAACAATCCAACCAACCTACTGGCCACCATCTTCTGGGTTGCAGTGGCTTTGATGGAATCAGATTTTGAGTTTGAGTACCTAATGGCACTGCGGTTGCTGAATAAACTTCTGGCTCATTTGCCACTAGATAAAGCTGAAAACCGGGAGAAGCTAGAGAAGCTGCAAGGGCAGCTGAAATGGGCAGACTTCTCAGGACTTCAGCAGCTACTCCTGAAAGGATTCACTTCCCTTACTACCACTGACCTCACGCTCCAGCTGTTTAGTTTGCTGACACCCGTGTCTCGAATATCCATGGTGGATTCCTCTCAAGCTATAGGTAAAACCATTATGGTCTCCTCTCTTTCAGTTTCTGTTGCATTGACATTTGGTCACAGACATCATTCAGCTATCTGAACAAAACCAAAAATAGCAACTTTTCTTTCTCTTTGAATATAGCATAATGTACTTTTGCTTTGAGCTGGGTGAGCTTTTTTTGGAATTTCATAGAAATAATGACCTGTTTCTAGAAAGTGGATCCATTGCACAACAAAGTTTTGGAGGAAAGAAATCATGTCTTATTTAGCATTTCATTTCTAGGTCTTTAGCATCATATAAAGTTTCTGATTGGTGACAAAGCAAACATATAAGGAGATACTGTCAAAACTTCTATTACCTACTTTGGTCAGTTTTTCTATTTAATTGTTCTCAGACTATGTCAGACTGCTTGATTTTAAATTAGTGTTTCATGTTATTTTTTAAAAATATATAAATATCAAAAACTCTCGTACACTTCAGGTAAACTACAATGGCACAATAGTGAGTGAGGAGAGAGGCCTGGGTTATAGGGGAATAAGACAGCATTTTGAAATTCCCCATTATTTAGCTGAGGTTGTGGCCACTTCTTAATTATATTTCTTGAGGAGAGTTTCTGCATGGTTCCAGATTTTTACTCCTCTCTTTTGGTCAGAAACACAGATACTAAGACAAATGTCCAGGCTTGACAATTAAGTCATAGCAAACCTAGACACAGCATAAAGGAATGAATGCCATGAACAGCCTGCCCGTCTCTAAGCACCTGTGTGGTGCCTGTGTCCCAGGCTTTGGTTGGGCAATTCACACATTGAATTGCTGTGACAGTACCATCTGGAGGTATCTTTCCTTTTCCCTGAATACAAAGGAAGAGTAGGGAAACCACAATGCTAATTTCAGCAACTTGTTTAATTGTGTTGAATGAAAGGGAATGAATGGTTAGAAAATTATTTTCATAAAACAAATTCTTTCTTTTCGAAAAGCAGATTGTATCCAAATACAATTAGTTGACTTCTGAGCTCCCACCTGAACTAGAGCAGCTTTTGTTATAGGCTCTCTGTTACAGCTGCTGCAGGTATTTCATCAACCACTTCAATCTATGAGTTGGTGCAGAAGATCTGAATCCCAGTTCCAGACAGCACTTAAGCTAATTACAGCACTTGGAACTTGGTGCATTATTATTGCCTTGAACAGTGTAAAACAGTGGAAGCTGTGCCTGGCAGCTGACCAGAACAGTTGTTTATTAATCAATGCTCACTGAATTTCTTTTTGTGTTTTAGCAGCTGTAGTGAAAATGCCACTGGTTGAGACTGTCAATAAGCCAGTTAAGTGGAAAAGATAAAAATTATCTCTAACAGAAATGTGCAGTAGTGCTTGCAGAAATAAGATCATGCTTCACAAGAGTATTGTTGCCTAAATGACATACTGGATTTTCAAATTAAGGCCCCTTTAAGACAAATGTGGTGTGGCCAGTGGTATAACCAACTTGACAGGGTCTGTGTGAGTTTATGGCTAACGTAATATTGAAACTATGACCTCCCATGAAACACCAATTTAAAGATCACTGTGGCTCTTGCTGTCCAGAATATATGTTTTGTTCTGTATTTTTTTGTTCTAGGATTTCCACTGAATGTTTTGTGTCTCCTGCCCCATTTAATTCAGCATTTTGACAGCCCAAACCAGTTCTGTAAAGATATAGCCGAAAGGATTGCTCAGGTATCAAAATCATGTGCTGTTTTGTACATCTTCAAACCCTGTAAATGGAGTTGCCTTGTTCTTGAAATGTTTTGATGTTTATATTTAATTAGGTTTGTTTGGAGGAGAAGAATCCCAAGCTATCAAATCTTGCACATGTCATGACCCTTTATAAAACACACAGCTATACAAGGGACTGTGCTACCTGGGTAAATGTGGTTTGCCGTTACCTTCATGAAGCATTTGCTGATATTACTTTGAGTATGGTTACATATCTGGCTGAGGTAAGTTTTCAAAAACTTTTCACTGTTCTAACTCTTCTGTTGCCCAACAGCCCAAAGAGGTGAATTGTGCCAGCAACTGGGAGCTCTGCATCTGTTATTTATAATTAAAAAATAAAAGCAGAATTTGGCAGGAAAAAACAGAATTACTTTAAAAAACAATATTTAACACTAAAACAAAAGCTGATACATGTTAAAGCAGATTCCTTCATCAGCCAGTTGGATTTTCTACTGTGAAAGTGAGAGGAAACTGGACATTTATTTAGATCCCATTGAGGAAAATCAGAAGACTAACTCCACAGTGGGTTTTCCAGCAAAATAAGATACCATCTGCTATGTAAGGATCTGGTTCTTGATAAGAATTTGTATGCTTTCCTCTCATACTGAATAGTATCATCTTGCTGCAAAGGTTTTCCCGTGCTGATTTTCACCTGTGGAGTATAGTGCTAATGCAGTGTTGTTACTGGGGCTCCAAGGATCCGTTCTGCTCTTTAGCACAAAGCTGCTTGATATTGCCCCCCACCTCATTGTCAGATTACTTTCAGGACAACATTTTATTACAGGGTTCTCAGATTTATCCCTTCCCTGCTGAGTTGCCTTCAGTCTCCCCTCTCATCCAGGGAGAAGAGAGTTGGGCATTCACAGAATCACAAAATAATTTTTAGGCTGGAAAAGACCTTTGAGATCATCAAGTCCAACCCCAAATCTAACACTGCCAAGTCCATCACTAAACCATTTCCCTCGCTGCCACATTTACACATCTTTTAAATATCTCCAGGGATGGTGAGTCCACCCTTTTCCTGGGCAGCCTGTTCCAATGCTGGGAAACTGTTTTCATGAAGGAATTTTTCTGAACAGTCAATCTAAACCTTCCCTGGCCTGACTTGAGACCATTTCCTCTTACACTATCAGTTGGTACGCTGGAGAAGGGGTTGACACCTACCTCTCTACATAAATTAACTGGCATCTGCCAAAGGATCTATTAAAAACCCTCAGGCATCTCTGATACTGGCGAGTCACAAATTTGCAAGAGCCTGAAAGGCAGGTGCTGCTCCCGTGCTCACTTAAGGCTCCAGAACAAGCTAGGTCCTGCTATGTCAAGCTGCTTCCTCCCCTTGCTTGCATGTGGAGGCTCTAAGTAATCAATCACACGTGATCTTTAGTGATGGTGAAAGCCATTGAAGGTTCCTGTAGGAACCTTAAACAGGACCTTGAGGTTTTTCAGTCTCTTTTCAAGTCCAAATACTCTGGAGAGCTATTAGCTCTTCATGACATTGAACCCTCCAGAGTCAAGTGTCTTCTTCACAGTGGAAGCTTGTATTCCTAGTAAAAAAATGCTATTAAAACTATATTTGTAATAAAGAAATGCTGTAAAAGTGTAAGTGTTCAAATTCTTTCTCCTTTGCTTTCCCAGCCTTAGGAAAGCGGTTGCCCCTCCGTTTTCTCTTTAGTGCTCTCTGTACAGTCACTAGTGCTGCACAACCTGCACAAAGGCCATTGCTCCTGATCCTGCTCCCCTTGAAATGGGTTGAGACATGCATGTGGAGACTCTTTTCTGCATGGCTTCCCCTTGCTGTAGATTGGCACCACCTACTGTATCAACAGCAAGCCAGGCAGGCTTTTTACTGTAATTAAGAGACATTCCTCGCATAGCAGCAGCAGCAGCAGGATGACAGAGTTGTAAGCACTGACTTCCTTTCTCTGTATTTACATTGAGAACAGCTCTGTTGAGTCATGTCTGGAGAATATTTATATGGGCATAGAGTAGCTGCCAGTCTGGTGGTGTAGCAAAAGACAAGAAACCATCTTATTCAGCCTGCTGTGGCCTTGGTGATTTTTTTTTTCCCCTA
This sequence comes from Euphonia xanthogaster, assembly GCA_034509185.1. Lineage (NCBI taxonomy): Eukaryota > Metazoa > Chordata > Aves > Passeriformes > Fringillidae > Euphonia > Euphonia xanthogaster. Next base: position 47,610,856 of record JAYDZK010000001.1, read on the forward strand.
ACTTTCAGAATGTTTGCTCTTTTCTTCTTAGTTAATGCCCAGGCCAGGATAAACAGTATGCCCCTGCCTCCTATAAACCAGCTGTGGGATATACTGTCAGTTGGTAAAGCCAAATAGGTTAACAGCCCCACTGGGCAACCTGCACTTGAAAGTTAAAGCCATACACAGTCTCAGGCTTTAACATTCCTGGTTCAGTCCCCAAGGCCTGGGACAGAGGGAAATTGTGAGACAGGCCGTGCTTAAGAATAACAAAGGAAATTGTATAGCAACAGTGACCCTTTCAAACACAGGTGTAGCTTCAGAAGGAGACCCTGTACCACAAATTAAGACTATGAAAACAAATGCTCTCAGCACAAAGTAGAAGTTTCAATTATTGCCACTCAGATAAAATTTTGTATTTAACCTATTCAATGGCAGGTCACTGCTTGTCATCAAGGAGTATAATTCCAATACAAAATAAAATACTTGAGCTGTGTTATTATCCAAATCTCACAGTGACAAGTAGTGCTCCTTACTTAGTTTTACATATTCTCCATTCATGAAAAATTCTAATTTTTTCTAGAAAACTACTGGGAGGTCTCAATCTACAGATGAGGAAAAATCACAATTCAGTAGTGCAATAGAACTCTCAGCCTCCACAACCAAAATCAGAGCAGCATACAAACATATTACTGAAAGCTTACTTTGGTTTTATGCTAGATTTTTTCAGATTAGTTTCTGAAATTTAAACTTTAATCATGGCAGCACACTTATTCTAGGAGCATATCTGAATTGGCATGTTAAACTGGTGACTCATTAAGTCCAGGATCATGTTCAGACTTAAGTAGCTAATGCTATTAATAGAGAAGAAAGGACAAGAACCCATAGTGCATAGTAATATGCTTATGGTAGATTTTTCCACCTCCTCCTTGTTAGATGGTGATAAAAACATAAACATTTATAACCTGTTCAAAACCAAAGAATCGGTAGAAACTAAACCATCTGTATTGCAAGGGGAAGCATGCCCTAAATAAGTCATTAATCCAAGTAATGGCTTGTCTCTCAGACATGGCTTTTGAAATGCCCTCTTTATTTCCTCTAAATATTTGTTTGACTGCATGGCATTGCCTCAGAGCTGGGTATCTCTTCACAGCCCCTTCCAGATTGGGAGGGACAAAGGGAACTGTCTCCTGTGGTAACATACCGGCAGCCCAGGCAGCCCTTGAAGGAGAAGGCTCTCTTCTCCACTTTGTTCTGGGGTAGCTGTTGCTTCAGGAAGAGGGCAGGTGTTGCCAATGCAGTATGGACTCCTCAGCCCGGATAAAACCCCAATAGTTATCACACAGAACAAGAGAGGAATCCACAATTCTTCAAACCAGGTCATATGTACAAGATTCCAAAAAAAAAATTCTGAGAACAGTTTATTTCTTTCTACAAATGCAGTGGAAACTCTTTGTCCTGGAGTTCTCTTATCCAAATGATGTACTACCACTACTCCATCTCGCTGCTATTTTTGTTACTTCAGAATTCATATTGCACTAAAGGCACGTTAAGGCTGCTATTCTTTTTTTAAACAGAAATTCTTTTTCTTATTGCAAATACATTATGTATTTAAGGACACACTTGGACTGCCAACCACCACATATATTCATCTGAGCAAGTGAGAACTGACACAGTCCACAAATATGTCAGGTTTAAGGGCCAAGAGCTGTTTCAGTCAACAAATACTTTTGACAACAAATGTGTACCAACTGTAGTGGAAATTACAAACTTTCAGAGATAAGGTTCCTGTAACAGCTTTCTAAACATTATTCGAGACAAAATTCCCATGATTTCCCAAAAATTCCTTTTCCTATCCCAAAAGGGATTGTCTGATCAAAAAAAAATTTTCTGTTACCCAGATACTTTCTTCTAATCCTGCATTGAAATGGCTGATGTGCTGCATGCATCACATAAACTATTTGCAAATAAGGAATCAAACTTTCCATTGCAAGATCCTAAGAGAAGGCAGAAAAACCCCTCAGTAACCCTGTTTTGAAAAAGAATCGCTAAGCACATTTTCAGTAAAGGTATTTGAGGGGTTGACAGTGTCTAAGAGCTGAAGTAGGTTGCCAAACCTTTAAATTAAAAATTCTTCCTGTCTATTTGTAGAGGAATAGATAAGTATAATGTGTTTCCTTTATCGTGCTGTTAATGGAATTTGCTCGCTTTGTTTTTTGAATCACTAATTGCTACCCACTTTTGCTGATGAAAGAAATCAGAAGATATTTAGTGGGATAAAATAGTTTCACTGGCATGAAACATTCTCATTCAATAAAAACAGGAACCTTATCCTTCTATATCCTTAGAAGGATATATAACAATTATTAAAGTCCACTTGGATAAAAATTGAAATTTTTCACTGATGGAAGGCAGGAGGCAGCTTGGAGTTTTTATAAGCATTTTTTTTCTAGAATCCAATAACTCAAATAGCCAAGGTTAGAACTTTTTTGTCAGCCTGAATTGGGAGGATGGTGTCTAGTATTGAGGCTCTGATAACCTCCAGCAAAAATGTTTGATTGGCTCTGAAATTTGCAGGGTGGGACAGTGCCTGTCACCAGTGAAAGAACAGGCTGCCTGCCAGGAAATTCTCAGCTGAGATATTTCACACATATACAGACAATTCATGGCTATCTGTATGCCTCTGAAATTACTGTCACACATACGTATGAGCATTTCCAAGGTTCATTGTGGTATTCCAGGATCTACACTCAGGTGTCTGCAAATTCCAGGATTTGGATGAAGCCCTTCTTTGTATTACTCTCTACAGTAATAGGGGCCAGGGACTCCACCTCCTTCTAAACAGAAAATGTTTCTTTGGCATTTACAGCCAGTGAGCACTTGCAGTGAAATATATTTGATAAATATTTAGTGATGTCTGAATAGTAGTAGTTTTATTTCTTCAGCAAGTTTTCTTCTTTCTCACTGACTTCCAGCAAATGTAGACATAAAAATATTCTCCTGTATTTTTACTGGATGTGCTTACCCAATTACAGTATAAATTTTACCTACCAGTTTACTCAACTGCTGAATATGTTTTCTGGATAAGTTAGGGCAGGCATATGTAAAATATAACAGGCTGGCATTTGTCTCCCAACTTAAGCTCTTTTTTGTTTCATGCCTGTATCATCAGTTGTGAAATTATTGTAAAATGGCATTGCAAAATCAGTGAGTGAAGAGAGATGAAGAGTACAATTCCTGTTTGTGAAACTAGTAGCTTTTTACTTAAGAAGAAATGTCTCAAAATTTTGTTATATTCACTTTTCTTTTAAAAGCTACTAGAAAAGGGCCTTCCAAGTATGCAACAGTCCCTCTTACAGATGATCTACAGTCTTCTTAGTTATATGGACCTGTCAGCGATTCCCGTGAAGCAGTTTAACGTGGAAGTGCTAAAAACCATTGAAAAATACGTACAGGTAAATATCATATTGTTTCTGTATTACTACAGGGACTTAGCAGCATTTACTCTCCTAAGTTGATTCTCTGTTAAGAATTTAAGACTGGATTAGCAGGGAGGGCTGCAAGTGTCTGGTGTGGTACAAAGTTTGTAAACATCCTGATGTTTCATAGCCTGTGCATCCCCAGAGAAGATGCCTGGCTGTGTTTTCACTGTGGGGGAAGGATGGGCTTCAGCCTTGGAGTACTTTGGAGCAACCTTAATACCACTCAGAGCCTGAGTGACCATTCTTTAATTACCAGCACAAGGGAGGTGTGGCATAGGCACTTCTCTTCAGAGACCTCTGTACACAATTCTTGACAAGTGAAAAATACATGGGAGTGCTAGGAATTCACAGAGGTAAAAACCCAAGTCAAGTCAACTTTTTTTGTTAATGGGGATTCTGCTATGGCCCTTATATTTATTCAGGCTGATTAAGACATTCAGGTAGGAGATTTTAAATCCTCTGCCAAGTTGGCTTTATCCACAGGTCTCCCAGGTTGTGGGCCAGTTCCCTAACAGTGACACCTTAGACAAGTCTTGGTCTCTGATGTTGAAATTATTCTGCAATTACACAGACACCTTGTCACTGGCCAAGAGAGACAAAGAATATGGATATTCCAATTTTACATTTAAATTATGTGGTAAAAATATGACTGTAAAATGTAAATAATCTTGAATGTGTGTGTATCTCACTTTCTGTTTGCTGAGTAAATATCTTTTTTCTAGAGCATTCACTGGAGAGAAGCCTTGAATATCCTGAAGTTGGTAGTTTCTCGTTCTGCCAGTTTAGTTCTACCTTCCTATCAACATAGTGATCTTTCAAAAATGGAAATACATCGCGTGTGGAACAGCGCCTCCAAGGAGCTACCAGGGAAGACTTTGGAGTTTCATTTTGATATTTCAGAGGTATTTTTTCTAGTTTTGTTTCTTAACACCTTAATTCTGTCTTCTCACTGGACTCTCTTACAGCAGTCTTTATCTGCAAACTCTTGTAACTTCATAGAACTGAATGGTCCTAGTGACTTTAATGGGCAACTCACTTTATTGTTAAGAAGCTGCAGAACTGTTTGCAGGATTATAGATTATTTCATACAGATAATAGTGAGCTGTTGAGGTTAAAAGGAAATGCAAGCATAAAAAGGCATATGGTACTATTTTCTTTCCTGTCAGTATAGTTCTGGAAACTGCTGAGCATCCTATTGTCAATCCAAGAAAGCATTTCAATACCTGTAGGAAAAGGGCCAAAGTGTTCAGCAGTCTTAGGAAAAAAAAAATTAAAAATACGCAAGAAGTGCAGATTTGAAATTAACTGCATAAGCTTTCTTTGGTTTTTGCTGGTTCTTATGTCAGGAGCTTGTGTGACAGTTGCTACTCAGACATTGACAGTGGAAAACAAGAAACCTACCAAGTGATGCAAAATTTGCTGTACTCCTTGTTTTATCCCTGTCTATGATCTTCAAAATAATATTTTCTTCCAACTGAAGCAATATGGCTCTTCTAAGTTCATCCTGAAGCAGGGTGCTACTGAATAATTCCTCTCTGTTTAAGACTCCAATTATTGGGAGGCGGTATGATGAGCTGCAGAGCTCTTCTGGGCGAGACGGCAAACCCAGGGCAATGGCTGTCACCCGAAGCACTTCTTCAACCTCATCAGGATCTAACTCCAATGTCCTTGTTCCTGTGAGCTGGAAGAGACCCCAGTACTCTCAGGTACGTAGCCCACTATTCATTAGCAAGTTGCAGTCAGAGCAGCTGAATTAACACATGCTTGGGTCCTTAAATGCTTGTGCCCTCTGTGTCCTGTGCAGCCTGGGGGCAGTGGCAGCACAGCATCTGACCCTGTGTGCTGTCTTTCTTGGACTCAAAAATGGACTGAGTTATGTCCATCTTCTGTCCCAAAGCTGTTTTTCTTTCAGCTTGCGGGAAATGCTTCTCTTTCAGACCTCTTAAGTCTAGGTCAGATTTAAGTAAACAGGACACAGGAGTTCAGATTTTAGCAAGGGTAGATAGCTTGTGCAACTTTTTAAGTTGTTTTCTTGGGAAATTCAATAAAAAGAACAACTTTCTTAGAAGTGATATTTGATTACCTTAATGATTTTGTTTATCTGCCAGTTAAAACAAAGCCATGCAAAGTAAACTTTTTTTTTGCTCTTTTCTCTTTTTTGATATAGCAGGTTATACAGCAGTGACTCAGGCCCAGTTCTGCAAAAAAAAAAAAAATGATTATGCATGTGCTTAATTTTAGGCTTCTGAACTGTCTTTTTGAAGTGATGCATATGAGCCAATATTTTCTTAATATATTCAATGGAATTTATAGACTAATTTAAATATAATAAACAGCAAAATCATTTACAGCTATTTTTATGTTTCCTTGATGCATAGTTGCTCTGAAAGCAATCCTTTGAGCATTTAATGACTAATTCTTTAGTTGTTTCCTCCTAATTAAAAATTGCTAATATATGTTTCTAGCCACAGGGAGAATGGGTGGTTAAAAAAATGCTCACCTGAGAAACATCTTGTTTTCTAGAAAAGGACAAAGGAAAAGCTGGTGCATGTCCTTTCCCTCTGTGGTCAGGAAGTTGGGCTGAGTAAAAACCCTTCAGTAAGTAGCCTTATATTGACCAGTTTTCTGTTTCATCGTGTCCTAAGCGTTGAAAGTGAAGAATTGTGTTTCCCAAAGTTGCTGACCAGATTAGGTTTGAAGCCACTACTGTCAGTATCCTTTGTACTGGCCCAGGCTGTGTTTCTCAGCATATGGATCAAGGAGTGGATGGCCCTTTCACTTAGAGAAGATTCACTTTGGGAGCTATGCGTGGTTTTCCTGTGAGAATCTCTGATACTGGAGTTTTTACTTACGCCATCTCAGTGGGTAGAAAGAAACAACCTCTGTATTAACCATCCAGAACCTTTATAAAGTAAAAAACTATATTGCAGAAATAAAATGGGAGGGGAAAGGGTGTGTGTGTCTGATTTCTCCATTAGACGCTAGTTCTGATCTTACTCTGTACAAATTAGTGTTATCTGGTGCCAGGAAAAGGGTGATTGATCACCCAGGGTGGGAAGCTCTTAAAATATTTATTAAATATTTTCTACAGAAAAAATTTGAACGTTTTTGAACATGGTATATGTCACTTCTATAATGGAGAACAGGTCCTTTGTTTCTGCAAGACAGGAACTCTTTAATTTGTGCAACTAAATTGCAGATCCAAGTATACTCAGTAGGAAAGAAAAAACTACAGCTTGTTGTATTTTCTAATCTTGACATATTTTTTAGCAACTTGTTAACTGGAGGGGGTTTTTTAATGAACTTATTGTATCATCCCCTTGACAGTATTTTCTCTGCTAAGTTCTCTGAATTTTTGTTCCTATATATGTATACAAACATCCAGGCAACATCAATCTGCAGCCTTTAGGAGGTAGCTGTAATATTCTTGGATGTGTTCCCACAGTATGAAGTTGTTTCTTTGTACAAGTTTAATCTGAAGGCACCTGTCCAACATAAATAATAAAGAGTGTTCTAAAAATACTCAGTGAAGGAATTAGGTGTGTACTGGAAATACCGTCTTCTGAATAACCAATTACAGCTTTTAGGAAGAAACAACCAGAGGGAACAGTTTGTAACAAAAGAAATCCTTTGAATTGTAGGTGATTTTTTCTTCCTGTGGTGATTTGGATCTGATTGAGCACCAGACGAGCTTGGTCTCTTCAGAAGACGGAACAAGGGAGCAGGAGAACATGGATGATTCAAACAGTGAACAGCAATTCAGAGTCTTTAGGGACTTTGACTTCCTAGATGTTGAGCTGGAAGATGGGGAGGTACAGTATATTTTCTCTGAAACGGCTTTTTTATTAAACCACTTTTATACTCCTTCTGCTAAGCACATCTCTTCTTGTAACAGAAAACTTTAACTGTGTAGCTATAAACATACTTTTAAGTTTAGATTATTTATGTTCTTCACTTAGTGTTTATTTCAGTAGCGTAACAGTAAAAAGACTACCACACCCTTCCTTTCTGAATCTACTTTAGGAAACACTGCAAAACTGGTAGTGGAAAATAAAGCCTCTATTCTAGTACCTTTTCGGTGAACTTACTTTTAAGTGAACTTATTTTAAATACAATTTGTAAAGATTTAAATTGTTAAGAAAATATATATATTTGCTGGTTAAAAACATATAAAATGAAATTGTTCCAAATCTGTTGGTTCATAAGGAGCCCTCTGAAACATTAATTCAGGCCTTCAGGCTGCTGTTATTCCTGCAGCTGCCGATGAAATCACTTAGAGATGTACCTTCCACTCTGCTGAGGTGTCTGTGATTTCATCATTTCATGCAGGAGCTAAACAAAGTCCTCAGCACCCAGATCAAGTCTTGACAGGTGAAAGCTGTCAGCTCACCTTGAGCTGAAACTGCTGAAGGGAAAAACTGATAAATTTTTGGGGGCTACACCCTTTAACCTTGCTAATATCAAACTTGGGGTATTTCTTTCTATTTGATCAGGAAAGACCAAAAATTAATATCTGTTGCCAAACAAGTCTAACAATTTTGTTGCTGTTCCAAAGTTCAGAAATTGTTAGGTTTTTTTGAAGGACTTAAGACGCAGATGTTTTAATTGTGGACTTGTTTTTAACATGAATTCTCTCAGTCATCACTCTGAGCCCTGAGAAGAACATGTGTACATGAAGAAATATTCATTTTTCTACCTATTTGTATTACAGTAGGAAAATAAGGTAAACAGAACACTCAGATGTGAACTCATGTGCATGTGAATTTTTTTTTCTAATGAGGAGAAAGGATGAAGGAATGAGGAAAAAAATGTCCCAAAGTCCTTATTTTTCCAAGGCAGGAATTTCTGTATCAAAATCAGTAGTCTTGGCTCACAGATGCCCATGACTTTGCTAAGGAGAAAAAAAAAAAAAAAAACACACACACACACAGACACAAAAAAAAATCAACCAAATTTTAAAAAAAAAAAAAAAAAACCAAAACAAAACTGAAAGGGTAGTTGGCAGCAATGGTTGAAGATACATTAGACAAATATTGAAGGAGCTTCAAGGTCCCAAACAAGGATGAATGATAAAACAATAATGCCATGTTGGCTGGCAAAAATACACTGGCTGCAGTAATTTCTGTGTCTTAAAAGCTTCCAAGATCTTACAAGGATGTAGGACTGCAATTTTGACTGAAGATCACTTGATAATTTTTTTCTACTGAAATTCAGGAATTTCTTCTTTCTTTTCACCAGTTAAAATTATATAGAGAGTATAAATAATTGTGCACAACAATTCCTTTAAAAATAAATTTATTTTCATGGCCTATGACTCTGCAAAGATTTTTTTTTTATACATGTGGCCAGCTTCAAGGCTGAGGCCTAAATTATTTGATATCTTTATAGCCTTAAGTTGGTCATGAAACAGATACCAAGCTTCTCTAGTTTTATGTGAAGTAAAATCAGAAATGTTGAGTTTCACTTAGTGATTTTTAATTGCCATGGATTGCATTCCAGAGTTTAGTTCAGATTTGGCTTACTACTGTTGTAAAAATAAACTTAGACCTAGTGCAAAAGGCTGCTTCTCTAATGACTGTGTTGAAACTGTAACATTTACATCATATCTGAGTGTGGTATATTCATAAAAATGAAAAAACAGTGTTAGAAAACTAAAGCTAGCAAGAGCAACATCAGTCCTTCAAAAAAGTGCGTGTGATTTTAACAGGCTAGTGATGTTTGGATCATCCTCGGACCACAAGGTATACTTGTTTGAAATTTCCTAAAGATGTGAAAGCAAGAAATAGTTATTTCCAGACTTAAAAGGTAGAGTTGAAGTTTCTGTGATAATATTTGTTAAAATTATAGGCAAATGTTTGTCTGTGATGTTTTTGATGCAGTGATTTTACATAGATTCTTTCTATTTGTTTTTCTATCTGTTATATCTGCTACCCAGGAACTTCAGGTAAGAATGCTACTTGAACTCAGATGTGCCAGCATATGTTATCCCTTCTTGCAAATTTATATTGTAGAATAACATCATAGTTTTGCTGTTGCCTCCCCCTTCAGTGTGTGTGTAGGTGAGTGTGTGTGTGCTTGCATTTCTGACAGGTGCTTCATTTTTTACCTTGTATTAGAAATACTTTGGAGGTCATTTTCAAACATTCTGCTTCATCTTAAGTTTGGTTTTGACACGTTCAACAGTCTTCACAAATTTTAAAAGATCTTAATTCTAGTATCAGTGTTTTTCAAACTGAGCCCTTTCTCCTCATGATATCTTTGTGCATGATTAATGTGTAGAAACTTGGTTATCTATAGAGTTTGGGCCATTTGTTATTAGGGGCTAATTATATATAATTTCTACCTTTTCTGTTGTGGCATATTGTCTCCTGTTAGCATCTTCCTAAAGCTGATATCTGAGACCTCTTAAGACAGTTTACATTATTGCAATCAGACTCAATTTAATTGAATAAATAAATTAATTTCTACAGCCTAACTTAATACAGCTGTATGGTGCTACCAACTTTGCTGGATCATTTACCCTGTGAGGAAAACTGAAAAGACACATCAGTCATTGCCAGTTCAGGAACTAAATTTTAAGTTTGTCAATGCATAGAGAGAACTGAAATGATAGAGGATTTAATGAGTTGTACAAATAATACAGAAATCAGCAACCACAGAATTTTGCATATCTGTTTCACATGGTTTGTATCTCAGTTATGGAAACACAACCCCCAAAAATCTTTGTCTCATAATGCCTGTGCTATAAGAGATACATCCATATGGAAATAGTGCCTTGCTATGTAGTTCCACAAGGCTTCTGCCTCTGCCCTACAATATTTGAGTGTTTCCATTAACTTTGCATACTTTGTCAACACAGTAAGGATGAAAACTTGTGTGAAAGAGGTTTTGCATGATTCTTACTGTCTCTGTGGAGGAGCTTGACTGCTCTTCCCCACACAGGACTACTTTCCCTTCTGTCTCTCTTTTCCCATGGGCTGTTGTAAAGTTTGAAGTAGCTGCAAGGGCACATCTGCTCCTTTACCAGGGGGTGGTGACTTGAGGAAGTTCTGTGTGGTACCTGCTCCCTGCTGGCCAGACACACTTAGAACGTGACTGTTTTCCTCTGACTTGATGTTTACCACTGGTGACTTTTCAGATGGGAGATGGCTTTGCTCCTGCTGTAGATAAAAATGAACAGCCTCTCAAATACATCTTTGCTCTTTCTTGTTAACTGTGGAGGAAAGATTGCGAAATAGACTACAAAAACAACTCCATCTTCATAGACATGTGCTGACCTCTTGTTTAAATTCAGGATGGTTCTGGGTGCCCCTGTAGCAAACTCACACTAATCCAAATGCTATGGGTCTTTGAGTTACAGTGTTTCACCTCTTTCACCCTTTTCCCTCACTTCTAATTCACTGCCCCTTCTAACTGCATGACCTGGAAGTGTCCCTTTTATTTTCTTCTTTTTGCTGGCTTCCTTCTTTAAGGCACTGCAGAATAAAACTGCAACAGGAAATATTCCCATAGACATGGGCTGCTATATTTACTGATGGCTTTACTAGGCATCAAGAGGATAAAGGTGTGATGACAGTCATCTTTGCTTGCTTGCTTATTTATGTCATTTTGTCATTTGTTAGTTCAGTAATTTATGTGTTTGTGGGGGATGTCTAATTGCTGCATGTGTCCTCCAGCCTTTGAGGGGGAGGATGGACAACCAAAGAATTTGTTAAAATAAATAACTTGGAACTGAACAGTCATTTTTGTGATTTAAAGAGGCCTGACTACTTAATTCAGATGTGTTCTGTTCTCTTTCTACATAAAACTACCATATGGTACCAGTCCCAGGGTGAAAACACAGGGCTCTTCCAATAATGTGTCAGGCTTCATGACAATTTCATCCTAATTTTCTCCTTCTTATAGTGCATTCCTTAGTTTTAAATGTTCTTGTGAATTGCAAGGGCTGTCTTTTTCCTTAAAAATATTTGTTTCTATTTTCATCATATTTGTTCATGAAACGGTGAGCTTAATGTCATGAAACTGAACTTTCCCTCCTATTCAAATTCCACAGTCCATCACATTAAATGGTAATGATGCAAAATAAGATCAATTTGTGCAAGTCTGTTAAAGTTAAGGTAACAATCAACAGATTGCAATTTAACTCATTGCACATTATGCAGTTTGGTCCCCATTCAATAAATGTCTGAGTAGTCCCAAAAGGGCATCCCTCAAGTGTTTAAAACCACAACTCTGCTTAAGGGGCCTTACTGAACTGAGACCTCTTTCTCAATCACTGCACCGATCATAATTTTTATCCATATAAACCCAGGAAATAATCATAATCAGTTATTTGACAATAATATTATTTTTTAGGCAGAACTATATTTTTTTTCAAATTAATATTTAAGTATCACTGTCAGCTTGAATTTTCACCAATTGACTTGCTTGTTTAAGAGCATTGCAGCTTACAGAGTCTTGTTTAAAACAGGCAGCGCTGAACCTTAAAAAGAAATATTTTTCTCTATAAATTTCCTTCCCATGTTGATGCAGAATTGAGGGCTTTCACCTAGGTAAAGTACCCAAAACTGCATCTGAATACTTCTGGGGATACCTTTCTTGCTGTGTAAGGCCTCTGGAGGTGCATGGCAGGAGCAGTTGTGGATATGGTCCTGCATTTGTCAGAGAGGAGCCTGGCTAGACTTAGGAAGGGAGCAAGAGATTATTGCAATCAGGGAAAAGGCACACAGTCCACTGGAAAATATATACAGTAAATAAATGGAAAAGGGGTGGAAAACTAATTGTCATTTTTATACATGAAAGAAAACAAGTGATCTTTTTATCAGTTCAGCAGCCTAACCATTAAGCAAATGGTTACACAAATTGCTTAATGCACTCAGCTTTATGTAACTGTGTGTGGGATCAGAACTGGAAGTCTGATAAATATAAAATGTTCGGTCCATTTGACTGTGTCTTTTTTAAAATGTGAGATCACAGGCAATGCTTATCAGGCTATTCCCAAAATATAGTTTCAAATAATTCAAGTAGATTCAAAAATAAGCAATATGGGCCTAGAATAAAAGTTTAAAAGTTGTGCTGCTTGAGGTGCTAATTTTTTTTTATAAAGCAAGGGTTTGTTCAAATCTTCTCACCATTATGGTTATATAAATAAAGCAAAGAATCTAAAATCTTTAACATAAGTTTGGCAATTGAACCATTGGTATGATCTGTGCTTCTAAAAAAAAAATCCTTTAAAATTGCTTTCAAAATTTTCCTTTGCATATCACTGCTCTACTGGCATTGAGAAGTGTGTATATGTGGACTTACCAAAACAAATTCTTAAGTTAGCAAATGCATGAAAAATCTCTAATACTGAAAAGACTGAATGTTCATTTAACCGCCATTTCCATGCTTCTGCTCTTATCTCCAGGTGAACAAGCAAGATAATGCTTATTTCAAGATTTTACTATATTTTTACATTAAAATATTTCTGGAGCTAACTTTAGCATATGATTATTTTTACATCAAGCAAGCTGACCCTCTGTCTGATTTCAGGGTGAGAGCATGGACAACTTCAACTGGGGAGTGCGCAGACGGTCCCTGGACAGCCTGGACAAGTGTGACATGCAGCTGATGGAAGAGAACCAGCTCTCAGGGAGCACACCCAGCCTGAACAAAATGAACCATGAGGACTCAGATGAGTCATCAGAGGAGGAGGACCTGACCACCAGCCAAATCTTGGAGAACTCAGACCTAGTAAGTTGCAAACTTGAAATTTAGGAAAAGATAGGGTGGTGGGTTTAAATAAGCTGGGCTTTTAGTTTCCTCTGCCCAGGTGCAATCTAATGAGCTGAAATTGGTGGGCACATTTCCCTTATTTGCAAAGGTAAGCAGAATTTTAATGCAAAGTTTGAAACACAGGAATCATCAGATCTTATTATTTGCCTTTTTTTACTATGGGACAATTTTTGACAATTGACCAATAGTAAATCTTTGTGAGGTATTTAATGCTTAAATAAATAGAACAAGACTCCAGGTTGGTAAATGGTTTCAGATTTTCACTGTTCACTTCTGTGATGCTTTTAATAAAAATTTTATGACAGAAATATTGGAAGGGTTGTGTCTATATACAAACCAAGAGAGCAACTGTCACTGCACTGTAAGACACTCTCTGCTTTGCATGTTCATGAAAGCAGCCTGTGGTAGGGTAGCTGTATATTCAGTTCTTTTGTGGTTTTGTTGTCGTTTAAACAGATTATAAATCTTTCCCCATCTGAGGATGCAAATCATATTGACTCACTTTCTACATCATGTGACACAACCTCAGCAGACCCTCATCATTTTAACATGGGAACATCCAGCTTTGATGTGTCTTTGCCTGGTATGAATAATCTCCAGGTGTCAGAAGGACCCAAGGTGAATACATTTTTTTCTTTCTTTTCCAGCTGGACTGTATTGTATGTAACACTGTTACAATTTCTTTTGCTTACACTTCATAAAGAATTTGATCTGTGAAATCAAGTGCATTCTGGCTTCCTCTGTCTAGTGGCATAGTGCAATACATTTATGCACTACTTCACTTGCTACCATTTCCTTTCTACTTATACTTTCTTCATTAAGAGATTTCATTTATTGGTTCTTAAATATGTTGCACTCCATATGTACCAAAATAGTACAAGCTTGTCAGAAGACAAGTTCATGAACTGGCTACAAGTTACAACTCCAAGGCAATATTCTTTTGTTCTTCATGCTGAATTAAAGAACAATATGCCAGCTCATGTGGTGGGTGTATTCTCTGAAATATTTTTGTATGTGGGGACCTATTGTACAGTTGTGTGCCCTGGATTCAGTACTTGCCTTTTGGCAGACACACAGAAATTTTGAATTCATGACCACAATATTAAACCATCCTGGGGGTGGGGAAGCAGGATTTGCAAGGATACAACAACCATATTCAGCAGATTGTATTTCAGAGAACTGTATGAGAAGAAGAAGACATAGCAAGGTTGGTAAATCATTATCAGTATCGGGATGGTTTCTTTAATTTTCTATTCAACAGTACTTGCTCATGGGAGGTGAGGTGAGCCTACTCCTTTCAGTGTTTCTCCAGAAATACAATCTGGTTTTGTGGGGGGTGTGTGAATTAGTGGCTTGATGATACTGTTGGCTTCTGTCAGTAAAGCTTCTCTGTCATGTCTAAATTGAGTGACTTCTGCAGAAAGATCAGTGTATGAGACTGGGGCAGAGGAAGAATAAATCTTCTGTAATCATTGGCTTTCCTTCTTGCCCTTGCCCCCTCCAAATGCAGCCACACAAAAAATTGATACTGCTAGCACTGCATGTTTCAGAAGGAATGGAAACTTCTACAGAAGAGGTCATAGAAAAGGAGGTTGGAATTGTGCTGAATATCGAACAAATAGTTTGTGTCAGAAACCACTGCAGTAGGAAGAAAGGACGGGAGGCGGGAAGTGTTTGTAAGGATAGGAAAGGAGGAGAACCTCTCCAAAGAGTGGCTGTGGAGAAGGTAAACTCATTATCATTTGTCAAAACAACTGTTGGTAGACAAGTAACCTCGTAACAACCATAAACAGCAGAAGTTGGCAGAATTTCAGTTCAGGAAGCAGCAGTCAGGACAGACACATTTGCAGGTGGGAACTGCAGCTGATCTCATACATCCAGCTGCAGCAGCTGTTGGTGTGTACTGAAAGAAAGAACTGAAGATCACAGCTTAGGAGTTCAGTGTATGTCTGTGAGTTTAGAATCTTTACTTTAAAAATCTCTTTAATGTCCCACGTGCCAATATTCATGAAAAATGAAAAGCTTTGGAATAAGTGAAGAATGTAAAATGAGAGAAATTTATTGTGGAATTGACAGGCAAATTCAGCTAGTCCTGGTAGAGAATTTATATTGGTGTAAAATATAGCCCAGGCTACAACTGTCACAAAGATGATTGAATTGGTCAGCACAGAATGCCCTACTGGCGGGGGTTTTTGCCTCAAAGGTATTTTCTCCTAGTGTGCATACTTCTGTATTTTTACTCAAAGTAATTTGGAGTCAATGTAAAGAAGAAGTTATCCAGTTTTTAGTCAGAAAACTTGAAACTTACACCTAAATAATTTTTACTTAATTTCATAACACAAAATCTGAGCTCTTTACTGTTTCTCTTTTCCTCTGAATTCTTCTTTTCAGAGAGCTGATGAGGTGTCATCAATGCAAAGGATTTCTTTTTTTTTTACTTCTTCAGCGATTTACAAAATGTTTAGTTGTTGCATCATAAGCAAAACAAAAAATATCTCAACCTTTAAATAGATACAGCAATTGAGAAAAAAAAGACTGATTATGTAGCATCTTCCTAGATGTTTCAATGCCAAAATCCACATATTAATGTTAACAGCACTTAATTAATTAAACTTTTTTTCTATTAAAGATAGTGGGATAATTCTATGAGGGTTACAAAAATTCACATGATGCTATATTATGTATTTTTCCAGTTACCTAAACTCACATATTTCTGAAAGTGTACTACAATCCTCCATTAATATTCAAAGTTCACTTTTCTATTTTGCTTTTGGGGCACAGTTTTAGACTCCAGTGGATGGGAGGTGTTTGCTTCCTCTTCCTTCCTCCCTTGCTCTATCCCATCAAAATGTTTTCCTCCTACAGACTCTGTCATTGCAGTGAAGAAAATGCAGTGGTTCTTTCAAGCTAATATTTAATATATGAAACTGGTTACTACTAATTACTTCTTGAATAAGTATGAAACATTTACACTTTTTACCAGGTGCTTTGGTTCCTACTCTGACAGTTCAGCCATATAGCTTGCATTTCTCTCTTCAAGATGGTTCAGGCTCTGATTTTTTTCATTCACCCCAAACTCAGGAATATTCCTACCTCTTTTGCTTAGAAAACAAAGCAAACCAAAAGATTATTCTACTTAATTTCTGATCTTGTCCCCTCTGTTACAAGTCTTGTTTAATTTTTACAAATACAGATCCCCATAATTAATCTGTAGGATCTAAGCAGACTTGATAAACTGCAGAGGGCCACTTTTCTCATTTAATTCCACTTGCCACAGATTTCCCTCCCTATTCATTCCCAACACATGTATGTGCATGCACATGGGCATATGTGCACAAAAGTTTGAGCAACCCACTGCAGTCATCCCTACAGGAAGTGCTTTGGATGCTATGGATGAGGCAGACAAAAGCCAAAAGATTAAAGCCAAAACAAAACTTGTTCAGACTAAAAATGCAAGAGGAATTGGAACGTTTCAAAAAGAAATCATGACCTTTAGGTGCTGATAGATGAAAAAGGAAGGAAACTTAGCATAATCCTTTAAATGGCCTGTTAGAATGGTTGGATTCCTCTTGAATGTAAATGACATGCTAAAATTAATTCCCAGTTCTAAACTTGCATAGAGTCTTCCAGACAGTAATTGTTTCCAATATATTCTGAGAGGCTTTAGTACAGTCTTGGACACTATAAAGTGTTAAGAGACAAAGGACAGACTGACAGTAACAACAACCCTATTGTTTTTCTGAAAAATTACTTCCTTGCTATGTTGCCACATGCATCAGAATCTGAAATTCTTGGCAGACAAGTTGAAAAAATGCCTTAAAACTAATATTTATCCAAGACAGAAAGTTGAGCAAATACAGCATTTTTGAAGAAGTGTAAGTTGATTCATGTCATTTATAACCTGTGGCTTTGTATCTGTGCAGTTTAACATGTTGTCAGCTGGGTTTTTTCGTTAAATGCTTTCTATTTATTAGAGGAATTAACTTACTAATTTGCTGTTTTCTAACACATCATCCTTCACTCCCCTTAGGCTGAAGCTGTACCTGAAGAACAAGATATAGCAGTCCATGAGGATGACCTTTCAGGATCTACAAATGAACTCCCTGGAGCATTTGAATGCAGTGATAGCCTTAGTCTGGATATGACAGAAACTGAAGAGAAAGGTGACAGGCTGGAACAATTTGCTCTTGCTAGGTACTTTGATGCACTATTATTCACACAAGTTCTTTTACAATGTACAGTAAAAGTATTGCAAGGTGATAGTACATGGAATGGATGTTTTAGCCACAGGAGTTATAAAATTCTCACGAGTTTGGAGCAATTAGAAGACAATGCCCTAATTACCTGCATATTATCCCACAACTGAAAAAAAAAAAAGCAAAACAAAACCAAGCTCTTCATTCTGGGAAAAATAAGATACAATATTTATGTACATCGCTGCAGCTAGGAATTATGTATATAATATGCTTAATTAAAATAAAAAGGAGGATTTTAAAAGATTTGCAGATATTACTTAGGTACCTGTTCAACAGATCAGATGCGTATTCATCCTTCTGATTTCTCATGAAAGAAAGTCTCAGTATTGTTAAAAATCCCAGCTATATGCTCGTAATGCTGCTTGTGAGTGTGGCTGGACTCCAGTATATGTTACAAAAATGCTTTAAGATTTTTTTACATGCTGTGTGGAACTCTTTCAGATTTTGGATGACTGAGTTAGACTGCAGTTAGCCTGGGGAGGGGGAGAGAGAGAGAGAGCTTTATTCTCCTGTGAAGTTTCAGCCTTCTTCTGTGAAATGATGGTACAAGAAAACAATTCTTCCTCTGGGAAGGAGGAAGATAGATGATAACAGCCTGAAGATAGGGAATCTGATTTGGAGACTTTTCTCATTGTAGCCAACATCTTTTCAGCCTTCAAAAGTAATTTGAAAATTCATGAATATTTTTAGGAAGGTGCTGTAATTGGTCCTGTGATTTTATCTCTCTGCTATAGTGTATTTTATCTGCTGCCTTCTTGGTATTCTCCTTTCACCACCTTTTTCTGTTTCCTCCTTCAGTTTTGGAGATGTTGATCGAAATGCCTCCCCTCCTCCCTCACCGTTTTTTTCCGCCATCCTTGCTGCATTTCAGCCAGCAGCATGCGATGATGCAGAAGAAGCCTGGCGCAGTCATATCAACCAGCTCATGTGTGACTCTGATGGCTCCTGTGCGGTTTATACATTTCATGTGTTCTCTTCCCTGTTTAAGGTGAGAAAATAAGTCTAAGATGCAAAATCATGATTTTTGTGTGTGGCAATTAGTGTTTCTTGATAGCAGCCCTAGTAATGAACTACTAGATATATAACCCTTGTCATTTTGCATACTGCAGAATTACTGCTGTACTACATTTTCATTTTCAGCATTGTCTTCTGTGACCAGTTTTGTCATGAAAATACTATGTATCTCATACTTGCAGGTTTGGAGGTCACGTTGCAAAATTCAGATCCACTTTATAGAGTGTTTTCTTCAGTACTTTACAAACAGACTGCAGGAACAGTAACTGCAAGAGACAAGGAAATAACCTTTTTAATCTTAAACTATCGTTAATCTGTTCTTTTTGTCTCAAACTCTTGAAATCTGAGTGTGTCCATGCAAATTCCAGCATAGTTCAATGGTTTGTACCTACTCATCTGAATAGAAATACCCAGCTGCCATCATGTAACAAATTCCAGAGATTGAAGACTAGAAATATGTTTCTCCTTTCTAAAAC
Organism: Euphonia xanthogaster; assembly: GCA_034509185.1. NCBI lineage: Eukaryota > Metazoa > Chordata > Aves > Passeriformes > Fringillidae > Euphonia > Euphonia xanthogaster. The sequence continues at coordinate 47,629,840 of JAYDZK010000001.1, forward strand.
TGTGTGCTTGCAAAGATAAGAATCTAGCAAAAATATAAGAAAGAGTCAAATGTACAAGTTGTTCTAAGAAATGATTGCCTGGTGTTACCTGTAATTAGTTTTAAAGCCTTTTTTAATTGTTTCTCCTGCAGCTGCAGGATGTTTAGCATGCTCCAGCATAAACAGCTCCAGTGAAAGCAGTAGCCAGGTAACTTTCTGCAGAGTTGAAGTACCTGTGATCTCAGACTACACAACGTTTTATTATCAAGGGGTTCCCTGCCAAGAAATACACACTTTCAAGATCTTTTCGTACATCTAAGACTAACCTGATATGAAAGAAGCAATCTATAGTAAGAATCTCTTCATCACATTTCCTCTGTGCTCCACTGGAGTTGAATGTCTTATCTACCTGCACATTGTCCTCCTTTAAACATTTTGCCATTCTAAATATGGGTGTCTAATAGGCATTCTTTTAAACACTGATAAATAACCATTTGGAAGAAGAAAAAAACAAAACAAAACAAAACCCCAGTGCTGACTTGAGTGTTAACCCTGTGTTTATTCACGGTGTCAGCTTTTCTGTCTTAACCTCAGTCCTACAGGTTAATAGCCCTGTCTGAGTGTTAGAGACTTATTTGTCCTTGATTCTCCTCTCTGAAGAGGTGAAAAGGAACAGGTGCCACGATTCTGAAGATTAAATAAATAATGCAGTGTAATGAAAGACCTAAACATTACTTATAAAATACCTGTTTGACTCCAAGTCCTAGTAATGCACATGCTTCGTTTGCTGTTGTGCATGCCCTATATTCAGAAGATGCCCTACTCATTTTCTTCAGTTGATACTAGAGGAGAAAGAAGAAAGTGTTAATAATATCAACAAGTCACAATTTTTAGCTGGAGTCACTGCCATATTTTTAGTGTATAAAAATAACTTTGTTCTTCTTTTCAGTGTTAAAACACAGGAGTATTATTTCCCCTTACCTTTTTCGTAAGATCCCAGCTTGTCTGGAATTGTATTTTGTTTGCACTATTAAACTTCAGTACTCATCTGCCAACTTTGACTTTTGACCCTCATTAACAGGAAATTTCAAAAAACATGTCCTTGCAATGCAAAGTACTGCCAAAATACTTGACTGTGAAACAAAATCCTTGTTTGGAGGAGCTTGTCAACTAAATACTTGCTGAAGTGAAAGAAGTGCATTTTCCAGGGCACCTACATTTCAGTCCCGTGTCAAGTTAATGGTATCTTGGACGTTTGCCCACAACACACTAAACTTGTTTAAAATTCCTGACATTATTGAAGTATTTTTCCTGCAAACAAGTCAGAAGTCAGAGATCTGTGGTTTATCTTTACTGCTGCCTCTTTGTATTCCCTCAAATTAAATGTCTTTCAGCAGACCAGACAGCTGCAAGACAAGTAGATTTCAGATCTAGCAAGTACCTTCCACAATCAAGCCCATTTGTTATGTAAAGTCCTTTTCCCAGGAGAGGAAATTTGAGGTTAAGAAGAAAACTTTCTGAGAATATTTTTTAATATTTACACGGACACAAAGAACAGTGACTATATGCAAGTATATATTTATTCACAATATGCTGACAGCTGGCACTACTATCCACAGTAATCCCATTTCATAAAATATATACTGCATTCAGGCCTTGCTTGATAGATTTCAGCCCCTGTAGTCTGCACCCAGAAGGACATAGCTGAGATGAGAATTTATTATAGAACTGTTAGTCCATGTAATCACAAAATAAATATATTTAGTGAAGTATAATACATAGCAAAGTACAGTCTCTCACTGTTTCACTCTTAATAATTTAAAACACTCTTCAAGACCATTATCATCTTAGCTATAGATTGGTTGTTGCTTTTATGAATAGCTGAAAAGGAAAGGAGTAGAGGAAGAATATCTGTTACTTTTTCTACACTCTGTCTCCTTCACTGTCTCAGATTTACAAACTCAGTTGTTTTTTCCCAGGAGGGCATTGCAGCAACTAAACAGGTTACCCAAAGCCTTGAGGAAGCTCTGACCTAGTTAAAAGCAAGTCTGACACAATCTGGGGTCAGCAATAGTCCCACTTGGAGTTTAAGGTTGTATCAGATGTTCTCCAGGGGTCCTTTTTAACCAATGTGTCTTGGATTCTCTTTCATAATCTGTCATTTTAAATTTCCTTCCTCTTCTTTGTTCTCAGCTAGGTCTTTTCTGTTGTTCAAGATCAAATCTAGATCTCTTTGCTTTGCCAGCAGAGTTATTAGCAGCAGTTTCATGAAGACTTGGCTGAATCTATCCTTCCAGAAGACATCACAGTAATAAATCTCCAGTTTTCACCAAGCCCTGTGATTCAGATGATTCTCCTAGTTGCTTATAAAAATAGTAATTTATCTGGTTTGGTGGTAATTAGTGATAACCCTTGCCTCTAACAGACTCAGTGCAGCAGAGAATCTGTGCCGTGCTCTGAGTGAGGTGTTGTAGCACGTTGTTTCTGTGTTGAAGCAAGATGGAAACAGTAAGGCCAGTACCAGTCTGCCTGGTCCTAACTGGTCAACAGATGGGCAGTTGAGATGCTTTCGAGAGAGACTCACAAATAAGTAGTTATGAAGCTGATTGGTACAGGAACTCCATCCATTTTATAAATCATTGATAGTGTATAGCCTACAGTGTGTGGGCCTCTTTAGCATTTAAAGAAAATCATTCAATCCAACAGCTTCCATTATCAATAAAGTCTGAATTCAACTCACCTGATTTTAGGTGCATAACTCCCATGCACCAGTGCAGAAACAGTAACAGGCAATACTTCTGTGTCTGTCATCCAGACTGGCATTTGGGAAGTGCTTCTCTCTAGTGAGGCATACTTATGGTACAGGTCCTAACCTACATTCTTCAGAGAAATGCCTTTGGTAACTTGGAATGAATCATATAAAAATGTTGCACACATTTATTTTTAAAAATATTCTCATGTTGCTCCTAACTGCTGAGCACTAAGCCTTAGTGATATATATTTGGGCAGTGAAAAAGGATGGGTATTTATCAAAATCATTGTTTCAGTCAGTGCAAGTTTAATATATTATTTTTATTCATTATTCACTTTATATATTAATAACTGAAAAGTACTAGAATGTTTCTGAAAGACTAGACTGGTTTAGGACTCAAAACATTAAAAAAATCTGCTGAGAAGAATAATTCCCGGATGCAGTGCAATATTTCTGGAATCTTTCCAAGCAGCAGTAAAGTTTTAGCTAGAAGGTTCTTCCCACAGGGGAAAACAAAAGGTTTTTTCTGATTTTTCAGTGCTGCTGTTTGGCCTTAGTGTGTCCATTATATTATGTGATTAACCACTTGACAGGAATATTAACAAAACAATGCCCGGAATGGGCAGAAAAAGTAATGTGCTGATGAGCTCTGTTAACCCTGTAGAGACAAGAAAAAAAAGCTACCTGTGCCTAAAAGGCTTATAAAGATTGATTTGTCTTTACAGGAAAGAATGTCTTTCAGTAGTAGGTTATGATGAACTCTTGTAATTAGTTTCACAGCTGCCCAGCTGTACACTTTCTCCAGCACAATAACTCTTATTCAGTATCCTAGAGCAGACATTCAGCTCTTCCCAGGGAGACAGTCTCTTTTGCACTTTGTTATGCAAAGAGAAACAACCATGCCATTTGTTTAGAAAGGAAAGAAGCTCATACTTGAGTAAATAATGTAATAAACTGTATTTTGCTTTACAGAATATTCAGAAAAGATTCTGCTTTCTAACCTGTGATGCAGCTAGTTACTTGGGAGACAACTTGAGAGGAATAGGCTCCAAGTTTGTGAGGTCTTCTCAGATGTTAACATCATGTTCAGAATGTCCCACCCTCTTTGTAGATGCAGAAACAGTGAGTATATTCCTTTCAAAAGGCGCGTACTTCATTGCTGTGTGTTATTTTACTGACTGTTTCACTTTTGAGCAACTCCTGAACAGATATGCCAAAAAGGAATTCTCCTCCTATCTTACATTTTTTATCTCTTGTTGGGAACCGTATTTCCATTCATTTTCTGTATTATTTTATTAAGCAAGTAGTGACAGATGGGCAGTATAAAATCATAGACTCATGGAATAGTTATGATGTGTTGAACCTGTGTGCCAAACCCCAACATAAAACAGATGCCTGCTGGACCCAATTGGCTCCACAAATTAAAAAGAAGCAGCTATCTTTTACATAGTTCAGCATGAAAGGTGGGTAATATGTGCAATGATTTTTTTTGAGTCAACTGTGATGCAAGGATGATGATGGCTGAAGATGAGCCAGCTGTGCCCAGGTGGCCAAGAAGGCCAGTGGTGTCCTTGCCTTTATCAGCAGTACTGTGGCCAGCAGGACCAGGGCAGTGATTGTGCCCCTGTACTCAGCACTGGCGAGGGCACACCTCAAGCTCTGTGTTCAGTTCTGGGCCCCTCACTGCAAGGTGGACATTGAGTGGCTGGAGTGTGTCCAGAGAAGAGCAACAGAGCTGGGGAAGGGTCTGGAGTGCAAGACCGATGAGGAGCAGCTGAGGATGTTTAGCCTGGAGAAAAGGAGGCTCAGGGGAGACCTTATTGCTCCCTAGAACTGTCTGAAAGGAGGGTGTAGCCAGGGGGATGGGCAGCCTTTTCTCCCTGGCAGCCAGCGGCCAGACAATCAGGTTGTGCCAGAGGAGGTTCAGGTTAGATATTAGGAAAAGTTTCTTCACTGAAACGGTGTTAAGTTTTGGAACAGGATGCCCAGGGAAGCATCCCTAGAGTCGCTGTCCCTGGAAGTGTTTAAAAACAAGATGATGTGGTACTTTGTGATATGGTTTAGTTGGCATGATGGTATTTGTCAAAGGTTAGACTTGATCTGGGAAGTCTTTTTCAACCTCAATTATTTTATAATTCTATAAAAATATATATTAGGGAATTAATGAGATGGCCCTTCCCATTGTCTTCATTCTGGCTCATGTTTATCCAGCAGCATCAGGACAGTGTGACATCCCACAGTGAAGTCCAGAGGTAGAAACTGGCCAAGTGTAGTCTTGAGCCCACTGCTGTGACCATGGAAGAGCTGTGCCTTACATCATCAGAGAGCTGTGGAGAGAAACTGGTTAAGCTTTATGAACTGTTCCATTTTAGAGAAGTCGTCTGCTAAGTCATTAAACACAGAACACAGTTTCAATTCCACATTATCATAGGTGCAACTTTTACTGTTTGATTTTTCAGTATAGTATGCTAGTTATGTATATTTTTGCATAAATGTAAATATTTTTCAGTATTAGTATGTCTAAATCTAGGTATTCTTTTGCAATATCTTTCCTGTACTGGCTACCAGTATTTCCATTCTTTTATAGTGACATTTACAGACCCTTTTATTTCATTTCTCCAGCTGCTCTCTTGTGGCCTTCTTGAAAAGCTGAAGTTCAGTGTTCTAGAGCTGCAGGAGTACCTGGACACATACAACAACAGGAAAGAGGCAACACTCTCGGTATGCTCAATTATGCTCTTGGTCTTGTCTGTATATTTAGGCTATTTCAGGAAAACTGCACATCCACTCACATCTGTTTAAGCGAACATTCAGTAGCAAAACAGGTTTCAGATACTGGATTTAGTGAATGTTTCTTCCTGGACATATGAACCAGAACTAAAAAGTAGCTATTTTATCCCTTAATATTAGAAACAATAGTATCTTTAATATCCCTGGTCTCTCTCCTATTTATTCATTAATAATTTTCTTAGTTCATGCCAGTGAAATACTAACAGAAATCAAGACTACACTTTTTAAATTGCAGTCAAAGCAAATTGTCATCATCTATGGTAATAAAAAAATGCAATTGGAAATTTCTATTTACATTATGTGCTGTGAAACTAAAATACTGCTTATCTTTCTTTGAATCAAACCATAGATCTTATTAATATTTTCTTTCATTTCTTTCTGAAAACAGTGGCTTGCAAACTGCAAAGCAACTTTTGCTGGGGGCTCACGAGATGGAGTTATTACTTGCCAGCCAGGGGACTCCGAAGAGAAGGTAATGAATGGCCAGTATTATTTCTCTCCCATAAAGTGACATAGGTGTGATGTGCCTTGTTCTTGAACCCACAAGAGCCTGCTCTACTTCCTTGATTCTCTGCTGGGCTTGGGCATGATCCAGTTTTCACACTTTGGGCTTGAAGCTATTGTTGTTGCCTCAGTCCTGGCCACAGGAAATGCGAAGTATTCACAGGAGGTACTTCTGCTGTCCTGCTCTAGACAAAGAAGCAGAGCTGACCCTAACCCTGGCTCTCCCTTTTAGAAAGCCATTGCAGCAGCAGTTTTCCACAGTGTCTCTGAAAATCATTCCTGTTGTACTCTCCTTCCACGTTACTCCCATTTTATCTTCAGCTGCTACATTCTCCTTCTGCCCAGCAGCAAAAATTGCCTGGTTGAAATACACTTAAATCAGTAGTTACAAAACAATGACTGTAAAATGGCCAGCAAAATTATTTATGCTGTAGATAGGTATTTAGAGCTAAGGCAAAATATCTCTTTATTAATTTTTAACAAAAATTTCATACACACATGTACATGTATATTTATTTGTTTATGTTTCTTTATTCCAGTTAAGGACTCGTATTTTCAGATATCAATACCATCAGCAGTTAATACTGTTATTTGATATACTAAGTATAGGAAACAGATGATATCTTGGTGATGGATAATGAGTTAAGGAATGTTATTTTGTTGGGCTGTTTCCTTTTGGAAGAAAGACAGTGGGCGGATGGGAAAAATAGGGGGCTGGACAGAATTAGCCAAAATTGGGAAGCAAGCAAACAGCATGTAGAAAAAAAGTGACGTTTCCTCTTCCCATGTATTTTGACTTACAAAAGATAATTGTTACATATTCAGAACACAGACTTGCCTGTTGTAACCATTTATTCAAATACCTTGTTTTAATCTTAAATTGGTTTCAGTTTGTCTGTCATCTCCTCCAAGTCTCACTTTATTTTCTTCTGTCTTCATCTTAATCTCTCTTTCCCATCTCTATGTATTTGTCTTCTTGTCTTTGAACTCCCTCGATTTTTGTTTTTATATGTCATTTTCCAAGAATCCCAAATCCTTGCCACCCCTGCATTTTGGCTTCCTTGACCTTATTAGCAAATCTGATTTTCTAATAAATCCTCTGGCTGCAATCACAGGCCGTGGGAAAATTGTTCAATCTTCCCCCACCTAGCACTGGCACGTGCAAAAGTTAGGCACTTTCCAGTGCATTTAAATGAGATACTGTCTCTTCTGTAATTGTGATGGTGTGCAAGGAGGTTACAAATGAGCTATTCTGAAGTCTAAAAAAAGACAGTAACACATATCTCTGCCTCTCCTGCGAGAGGGAGGTGGAGTATATGGCACTACTGGGGTGTGCGTGGGCATTCCGTTCCCTGGGATGTACAAACAGCCTGAACAGTGACTTCAGACTGAGGTGTTACATACCTTGCTGTAGATGGCTTAATTTATCTTCTTCATCTCTCTTTTGGAAATGCATAGAATGGGATGGAGAATGACACATCTTGCTGATCAACTGCATTGTTTCTTTTTTGAAAAAGTAAAAAAATAATGCTAAGGAGAAGGAATAACCTGAACTCATATATGCTGGCCTAAACAAACCTAAAAGTCAGTAGATGTCATGTTAGACCTGTGTGGGTTTTTCTAACTAGGTGTTCTCTGTTTCTGAATTAAATGTGTGTTTTGTGAAGCCAGGGTTGGTATTTATATTCCTTATCGGACAGACTGAAAAGGTTTCTTATTCCTTTAGGAGTCGCTGGTTTCTCCCCAGCATTATTCATTCAGGCCAAAATGCATTATTCCTTGGAAGTTGACAGGATGAACAGGCATATTTCTTTTCTTCCCCTACCCATTCACCTCAACTGAAGCAGCTTTTCCCAAAGCAACAATGTGTTTATTCAATGAAAGTGTAATGGGAGGAAGCAGCCAGGGAAACTGAGGAAATGCAATTAGGAAGGAACAAGGAAAAATTACTCCTAGACTGGCAAGTATTTGTTTTCTTATCTTTCTTCTCCACTTCTCCCTCAACATGAAGGGCTAAAGAATCTAATAATTGTAGGGGGGAAAATGTCTGTCTTACAGTGATAGTCACAAGGGAACCTTCCCAAACTCTCAAACTTATTGAGGTTTAGTATAGGGCCTGAAATCCAAATGAAAACTTCTGTCTGAAAAAAAATTGTTTAGCCAAGCACAAAACCAGGCTACTCCTGGAAAAGGTTCAGAATTAATGATAAAGAAGAAAAAGCAACAGCTTGCTCTACAGAAGGCAGAGATCTTCGAATTCCTCACCTGGTAAAAAGCTTGAGGGCAAAACAGACCCTTTTACAGATGAGACAGATGTGAAACCAAATTCAGCCTTGTCACAAGTGGTTGTGTCACAAATGCCTCCTGATGCTGGTTACTAATTTGGCACAGTTTCTCTAATCAGATCTTATTTCAAAATAATTGCACATGATTTGTTGGCTATTGTTGCTGTTACTGAAAATGGGCAAAGACAAAAATTGCTTATTCTGTCATTAAAGAGGCTTGAAATAGAAGTTGTCTAGGTCAGTTGCTAGAGCTAGCAACTTTTCTGAAATTGGGTAAAAGCTTCTTGTCCCAGAATGTCTTTCCCCTACCTTATCATTGCATCAAATTACATGATTTGGATGTGTGTGATTGTAAGCTTTGATGCTACTTTGAGCAATAGAGTCTCAATGACATAGGAGGCAATTTATAGACAAAAGATAACTGCACATGCCATTGTGTCCTTCTTTGATGCTGCATTTACTGGCTGCTTAAAGAATTGGGCAAATGAACATTTAGTATTTTCAGCTGCCAAAACCATTGATTGTGTAGTGTCTGTCAACTAATCTAAAACACTTTCCTTACTCTAAGAATTAAACCAGAAATTGAAAAGTGTGAAGGCTATGATCATTCCACCTGGGTCCTTGCTGCTTCAGAAAAAAAGATATATCACTTAAGCCAGTAATTAATCTCTTTTCAACTTCCAAGGAATCTTTCATTTTATGGTGAAAGAGGGAGGAAGTTACAATCATGATATTGGAGAGCAATATGGAGCTGAGCATCAGTAGCTCAGGGAAATTTTGTATCCAGTGTATTTTCTTCCAGTGAAGAAGGAAGTTTTTCATGTAATGTGAAACCCCTTCCTCACCCCTTTTTTTTTTTTTTTGCTTGCCCTGGTTTTGGAAGCAGTACAGAGGAGACAGTGTTTTCTGGCAAAAAAGACCATGGAATTCACTTATTTGCTGTTTCTGCCTCCCTCTTACCCCCTTGTTTAAAGTAAATTCCATGGCAAATTAGAAATTATATATGGATTCCAGTATTTTTGAAAGTCTAAGTGAAGCTTGGTGGCATGCTAAACTTCAGAATAGCTTAAGAGAGACAAGAAGATTTGAAAAAACACCAGCCAGCACACCTGTGAGTTTACTGGAACACAGTGATCTGTCTGCTCTTGTCTTCTTCTTATCTTGAATTTAGCTTTATAAAGCTTCATTTATGTGAACTGCATGGAAGCCAAGCTATAAAGGGGTTTTTTTTGAAGAGTACTAAATAAAAGAAGCAACTATTCAAGCAATGTTAAAGGAAAAAAAAAATAAGCATCACAAGAGCTTAAAGCTTAGTTTGTCATGGTTTTATAGAAAAGCAGTGCAGGGTTTGGGGCAACACTTTTCATATATATATCTTAATAGTAAGGCCAGTGTAAAGAAAACAGACTGAAATGCTCTGTTAGGCTCATCAAAGTTAATATTATTTCATATTTCTTTATTTCTGCCTTTGTATTGATGGTAAGGTAAATAATTTTAATAAGAATTCCAGATGCTTTTAACACTGTGTGCATATGCACTGACATCAGGCTGTAACTGGGCAGATGTGGTTGTGTTTGTTACTAACAGCATTTACATGATGACTCTCTTCATGTAAAATGTAATAAGATTGTAATATTTATAAAATAAGAAAAGGTGCATTAAGTGAACTCAGAGTGCAAATGTTAGTTCTTAGCAAAGAGGAACACTTCTGTTTCAAAGAGAGCACTTAGTCCCCTAATCTTTGAAATGCTAATGCAAGTCAATTAGAATTTTTATTATTATTGGAACAGGACTTGCACTGACATTTTAATAGCTTCAGAATTATAAACCAGTGAATCATTAGTGGTGAGAGGAAGGAATACAAGGCTCGACTTGTGGCATTGCCATGTAGTTAAACAAAATTGGCATTTTCCACACATTTTTTTTCTTTGTGATAGTCATAACTTGAAAGTTATATGCAAAACATTTCCATTGTACCGTGCCAAGTAATAAGCCCGGCAGCCGTAAAACTTATCCTGCCAATTTTGTTAGATCTATTTGAAAAAAAAAATAGAAGTATTTTTAAACAAGAAAATATTTAGAAATAGCAAAGTTCAGTTTTATTCATCGCTTGAAAATAATTCCTGATTTTTTTAATACTTTGCAATATGAGCTTTTCTTAATAAGAAAAAGACAAATTTAAATAAAAGTATTATTTCAAGAGTTTTCTAACACTATTTCAGTGTAAGTTCTTGAGCTGCTGGGTAGGATAAATCGAAACTAATAAATCTGAAGATCTAACGGAGGATATTTAAACTGGAATTTATCATTAGAATTAAAGCTTGGTTTTATTGAGAATGCTGTGCATGTTGAATGTGATATTCCAACCAATTATCAGGTTGAGGCAAGCATTGCTAATACTGCTGATAAGTTATGCTATTACAGATGGGCTGTGCTTCCTATTGCATGCATTACACTGACACTATACTTTCTTTCCTTTCCTTTTCTCCTGTGCCATGCTTGCTGTGTAGCAAATGGAATCTCTTGCAGTAAGTTGAAGTTCTTTGATATTTTTTGTCCATCTGTGGATGGACTAATACACCCCAATTCTACTGTTTTACTTCTAAGCATGTTTTCTTTTTTGTTATGATTTTCCTATACAATACGTGCTTCTAAATTTGGTGACTAAAATAATTTACTAACATGTGTTTTGTGAAATCAAAAAATACTGTGCCAAAATTTTGACACTTTCATATGCTGTTTCAAATGGTCATTAACATACATTTTTACAAATCAAGCTTTTGAATGGATGTAATATGCTGGGTCAGGAAACATTTTTTGTTATTTTAAAACTAATAATTTTCCATTTTTTCCTAGTGAAAAACTACAATTTATAGTTGGAAGTTACATTTCAAATGGGTTTTGTGTATGTGTTGATGAACAATTTCACCACTATTGGTTTCTAATACTTATTCAGGAAGAACAAAAATTGAGTTTCTTGATACAGTAACTAAATACTAAGTGAGTCAAACTACAACCATTACTTTGACCTTAGTTTGTCATTCAGGTTAACAGCCACAAGGGTGAAACTGAATTATTGTTCTTCAAGGACTGAAAAAAATCCAGTGTTGCAAGCTATCATGAGATGGGTTTTTTGAATGATGTGAGGCTTGTTTTCAATTATTAACTCCCTGACAGCTCCAACTATATGTGTATGTAACTGCTATGTAGTGTTGCTAGGTCTCCAAAATTTGAATAAGAGTGAATTTGATCCCTGCTGGGGAGCCTCAGGCTGTCCCCCTACTTGGGAGCTGAACAGGACCAGGGAGGAAGCGAGTGTCCCTGAGCTGGCACTTGCTCGGGTGAGCGATCAGCACCTTCCCAGGGCAGGCCACCAGCCAGCCCCTGACATGCCTGAGCATGGCTTGAGAGAAGACAGAAGCCAAAGCCATCTCCAGGAGGCTGTATCTAAACAATCAGTCTTTATTTTGGGAAGAGAATCGCAGATTTGGCAGTGCTCTGGGCCCTTGGTTACAGAGGATGGCCCCTGGGCAGGTTTATTTCACTGGCAGTGTTCCTCATGCTCTGCCTCTTTGTTCTGGTAAGCTTTGTCCCTGTCCACAAGTCAGTTCTGCCCTAGCACATCTGCTCCCCACCACGTATCTGCGGGGCCTTCTTTCTGCATTTGCGGGTCTTTGCTGTCTTATCCAGTCTGGTGAGATCATAGAATGGTTTGAGTTGGAAAGCACCTTAAAGATCATATAGTTTCAACCCCCGTGCCATAGGCAGGGACAGCTTTCACTGGACCAGGTTGCTGAAAACCTCATCCAGCCTGGTCTTGAACACTTACAGGGGTAGGGCATCCACAACTTCTCTAGACAGCTTGTTCCAGTGCCTCCCTATCCTCCACATAAAGAAATTCTTCCTAACATCTAATCTAAATCTCTCCTCTTTTTGTTTAAAGCTTGCCCCTTGTCCTACCTTGATCTGCCTTCGTAAAAAGTTGCTCTCCATGTTTTTTATGTGCCCCTCTAAGTACTGGAAGCCCTTCCTGGAGCCTTCTCTTCTCCAGGCTAAACCCTCTCATCCTGTCTTCACAGGAGAGGTGCTCCTGATGCTGCCCAGGATGTGGTTTGCCTTCTGGGCTGTGAGCACACACTGCTAGGTCACATTCAGCTCTTCATCCAGGACAACTCCACAGGGCTGCTCTCAATGAGTTCCTGTTCCAGTCTGTGCTCATGTCTGGGACTGTCCCAGTGCAAGTCCAGCCCTTTGCACTTGGACTTGTTGAACCTCATTAGGTTCTCATGGGCCTGGATGGCATCCCATCCTTCTGTGTCATCTGCAAACTTGCTGAAGGCCTTCTCCTTGCTGAAATTCCTCCTTTCCATTTGGGACAGGAGCACTCCAGTGCTGCCCTCCAGTAATAGACATTAAACGTAATGACACAGATACCAGATCCACAACAGCATAGAGCTCAGACCAGGCAAATTTACAGTGCTGAGCTCTGCTGCTCTGAGGTGTAAGCAGCCCCATGTGCCTGGCCTTCAGCAGGACAAACCCTGCTAGGCTGACACCTTCTGGCTTGGCACTATCCTCCTGCTCCCACTTGCCTCCACAAACCCTCTTTAGAAGGAGACTAGCTCTGCCCCATTTTGGCAGTGCCCTTGGCTTTTTCTTCTGATGGGTAGTTGGTGTCGACCTCACCCTGATGAAAAAAGATGAAATTTGCTTTTGACCTTAGCCCCTCAGCCTTGTGAGGCTGGTACAGAAATCTGGGGAACTGGAACACTACACTGTGGTTCTAATTTTGGCTTATTATTAAAAAATGTGGCACTTAAATGTTGAACCATATGTAAATAAAACACTTCAGTCAAATTAACATTTATAATGTACTTAAAGTACTTTCTATTAGTGTTTGTGCTGACATTTGCACAGTCCCAAATTCAGCAAAGAGCTGCAGCATGTGCTGGTAACTAAGCATATATGAAGTGCTTTAAAGAAGAAAACACGAATAGCTTCTTCTTTTCTGCCAATTTTGGAATGAAACTCTGCTTTAGTTCCTCCAAACAGATGGAAATACCACTGAGCCCACCCTTGGTCACGGTGTCTGTTACTGTAGGCAAATCAAATACGGTTGGAAGTCTGTAAGGCTATCCTGCCAAAGGGTCAGTACAAGGTCAGGACTTGTACTTGCAGGATTTTCACTTTTTATATAATTAGCTGAATATTAAATGTTCCTCCCTTCTTCACCGTGATCCAGCTGTGGAACTACGAGATTGCCCTCCTGTTAGACACAAGAATACCAGGAACTATAAGCATATTAACTTGACCTCTCTGGCAGCCATGCCCATCACCCATTATTTCAATGTATCTGAATCTTTTATGTCATGCTGCACTTTACACTGGAAGAAACAAGTGAATATTCATATAGGACTATCTACTTAATCTGGGAGAATACTTCATAGAAGCCAAATACCCTCTTACAAATTAAACTCCATCCATCTGTTGGATAGTTTCTTTAAGATGGTGGAAAATCCATGAGAAGTGTTTTAACTTCCAGGGCTGGCATTTCCGCCTTCTCACTCCTAGATGAATTTATCACCTCTGTGTCTCTCTCCTCAGAGGAGCAGGCAGGAGCTTTGACCATCTTGGACTACTATTTCATGGCTTCTGTCTTAGATTTCTATCCCTTAGAAGAGGTCTTTGACCTTATCTGAAATTCGTGAGTGTCATGTTCTATGCAGGGAAGTCACTTCCCCTGTATTCTGTTTCTGCTTTCCAGCTGCAAACTGGAGACAGTGAAGCTAACCAAAACAGAATATTTTGAGGCTGATGCTGACATGTGCTACGTGAGACCTAGCTGTCATAATTCTATTTTCAATGTCAATATGACTTAGCTGCAGAAGAAAAATCATTACTTATTTTCTGAAATAGTATATGATCATACTTCAGTAAAATGTTTTTGAGAACAAACTATCTCAGTGTGTTTTTAGTTATCAAAAATTATCTAAACTCACTAATATTTATTAATTTCTTCTCCTAAAAATCTTTCCTTAGCAATTGGAACTCTGTCAGAGATTATATAAACTGCACTTCCAGCTGCTGTTGCTTTTTCAGTCCTACTGTAAACTTATTGGACAAGTGCACGAAGTGAGTTCCATGCCAGAGGTATGTAACAAACTACAAAGTCCTATACTGAAAATTCCACTTCATTTTCATGTTCTTATTTTTCCTTTCTCTGGACTTAACAACAAGGATCCCACTATTTCAAACTGACTATAAATCTGCAGGCATACATAATCAACTAAATACCTTAATGTCCTGTATTTTTAATTCTGTAATGTTTACAAACCTTTTTCTTTAAATATTTTGACATGGCACACTCTCACTTTTGACCCAAACATCTTTTTGTTTTTAGATATATCTCTGAATCTTACTTAAAAAAAATTTCACACGAACAGTACTGTTAGTCAAGGTTATTTTCAGCAGTTGTGTAAAATATGTAATATTTTGAAATATCTTTGAGGTGATCACTTTAAGCTGAATGATTATCATTTAACTTAGCATTCCATTGTATTTTTCTCCTGCTAAGGAGAAAAATGTATATATTTTAAACTATTGAGTAGAAGAAGTTGCTGTACTTTGCTCTGTAAAATAAAATTTGAAATGATTACATGTATTTTATGACATATTCTATTAGTTTTTATATGGCCTATAAACAGAAATTGTTTATAGGCCATATAAAATAAGATATAATATAATAACATATAAAATAAGATATAATATAATAACATATAAAATAAGATATAATATAATAACATAATAAGATATAACATATAACATATAATCAGATCTGCTGTTAGAGTAAAAACAGTTTGAATTTTTTATTGTATTGTATCTTAAGGATACACTAAATTGTATGTCGTGAAGGCTGGCTCACATTGTGACTGGGCTGTTCACTTTTAAGACAAGACAGGACAATAGACATCTATTACTACTACTACTAGAGCAGTATAAGTTTTAAAAGTATTTTGTATTCCTTATAATTGATTTCTGTAAGTGTATTTCACAGTTATGACTTTGTTAAATTATTATAAATAATGCAGCCTGTGGAACGGGGAAACAATTCTGCAAAGAATAGCTATTTCACTATGACGTTTGCATATTTTGCTGGGTCCACAAGCTATTACTTGAAGGAAATTCCATTGTCAGTTCATGTGAGAGTGGTTATTTTTGGCATGTAGGAGCATGAAAAAGATCCTTGGAAATTATTAACTAAGTATTTATGAATCTTGTGCCATGTAACTTTTCAGCTGGAGGAAGGGTTATACATTTCTTGTCCACCTGTTAATCCTGTCAGATGCTGCATGTGTTTTGTAAATAAATATCAACATCTTGCTAGGAGAAGTACATGCTTTCTTCAGTTCTTCCACTATGATGTGAAAAAAGTAGCAAGCATGAAAAATAAAAGCTTGTTTAGATATGCTCCCGCATTTTAGCAAGCCCAAACTACAGCATAATGTTAAAGGATGCACAAAGGTAAAAAAAACCCTGTAGTTTGGTTTTTCTCTATATTGTACAGAGATCAAGAAATGCCCTTGTATTAAATTTGGGTCTTTTCCATAATGTGTACATCCAATATAGTAGTAAGGACAAACTTGAAGTACCCACTCCATGTGGGGCTTATGGAGAATGAAAATACCCATCTCATTTTTCTCCTTGGAACAGCTGTTAAATATGTCGAGAGAACTGAGTGAGCTGAAGAAAAATCTGAAGGATGCTACTGCTGCACTCGCAGCTGAGCCTCTGACAACAGAATCTGAGCCCACATTCAACTCTACTGAAGCAGCTATTCAGTCCATGCTGGAGTGTTTGAAAAACAATGAACTTGTTAAAGCCGTCAGACAAATAAGAGAATGCAGGCAAGTTTTGCTACATGGTTCATATTAGACTTTCATGTTATTAGAAAAGTATGCATTTATTATCTTCCTAACGAAACACAATGCACAGGATCAGCGTAATTAATTAATTGTTTCAACAAGGAACATGGGGGCATTGATACTGGCTTTTGGAGAGGTGTGCCACAAGTAACTATCAAACTATGCTTGCAATAATTAAGATAAATTAAGTTAAATTACACTCTGTAGATTAAAAGTCCTGTGAGGCTCTTAAGAATCTTTATTGAGTTAATTCCTTACAGGTGCATGTCATTGGCATGAGCTAACATTCAGCCCACTTCAATTACACCTGTTTGAATGAGTTTTCTTAACCATTTTTTTAGATAATGGAAATTGCATTTTTATGTGTATTCAGTGCCTGATACCAGAATATGAGTAACAAATGAGTGGTGTAAAGCAGTGAGTTGCTTTAGGCTTATAAGGGTGTGCAAGTTCATTCTTCTTTTAGAGATCTCTGTCACATAGCTCCGCTCTCTGCTAATAAGCCCATAATGAAATGCCTGCTCTTTTCCTGTTTCATTGCAGGATTTTGTGGCCCAATGATATCTTTGGAAGCAGCTCCGATGATGAAGTCCAGACACTACTGAATATTTACTTCCGCCACCAAACCCTGGGTCAGACGGGCACCTATGCACTGGTGGGCTCCAACCAGAGCCTGACTGAAATCTGCACCAAATTAATGGAACTGAACATAGAGATCCGCGACATGATCCGCAGAGCTCAGAGCTACCGGGTCATCAATACTTTTCTTCCAGACTCCAGCGTTTCCGGCACAAGTCTCTGACAGGACCCTTGGGCCCCCTTTCAAGCTGGGAGTGCTGCCCTGTGGGAGTGAGGTGGCTCGATGTCTTCTCAGCCTTACAAAGGTTTGGTCAAACTGTACTCACTCTTGCTACATTTAGGATTTCCTCTAAAAAGCGATGGGCTGAACTTCAAACACATAGCAATACTGTAAGGACAGAGGTAGCATAGAGCACCTGGGACAACATCCTTTGTTCTGTGTTGCACAAAAACCAGTTAGCATTTCACTGAGCAACTGCAACTCACTACTGAAGAAGTGACTTCCATTGCATACCAAAGCCTACTACACTGAACAATACTTCCTTTATAGCAAATTAATTTTTGGTTGGCAAAAGTGCAATGTTTCCTTCACAGAATAGTATTTTTTGTTAAAAAAACAAACCTTGTACATTTTTTCCTTTTTTTTTTTTCTTATTTAGTTGAGTGAAAGATGGGCAGAATGAAGCTGGCCACGGAATCTCACAAACTTGTTGGTCCAAAGCTGAGAGCCTGTGTATATGAAACAAACTGTAAACAGACTATAATTTAATGTACACTGTAATTTGAATATGATTACTGTATCTTAAAACAATGAGCTGCTATGAAGTACATTTCCTAATGTTACTAGGCTACTGTCTCTGAAGGTACTGGATCATATTGAAGAGGTCTGTTCTTAGGCCCCCCCAAGGATCATGAAAGGTCTTGATAGATTTTTTTTTTTTTTTTTAAGGACCTTGGCTGCTTTTTACTAGAGGTTTGCTTTTATGAATATATTTATACTATTAAAGGATGGTTGATCTAATTTAACTTGCCGTTTTGTAGGAGAAAGTCCCATCACAGAGTCAACTCTTTTGAACTGTTAAGCATGCACATTTTTATTTAATATAAATTTTGAGTATAAAAAGTAAAAATATTAACGTGAAATGCAAGTTCTCATCTTAAGTTTCTTCAGAGAGAGGTCTTATTTGTAATGTATATACAAAAGTCATGACTATATGGTATTTTTTCTTACATTTAACTGCTGTCCAGTGTTAAATGTATGCATGTAAATCTGTTGCACATCAGAGACACTTTTATTCTGACAACTATGTAACTTATTCACACTGTAAATACACTTAACTGTTTTTGTGAAGTAACTTTGAAATTTGGATCAGTACATCCATTTAACTAAAGTATAAAAGTCATATATAGTCACAACACAGTACATGCTTGTCGTGAAAATTGTGTGCTTGTCTGAACCTGTACTGTTGCACATGGCATCCATGATCAGCAGCCCCCTAAAAAATATCCATCTCCTTGTTTATGCTGAAACCATTCACAGAAAAGAGGGAGAAATGTAACTGTAGCCTGACCAAACATCCTCACAACTCAGCATGGAAGACTACAACAGCAAAAATAGGTTCACTGGTCTTCCACTGACTATAAAAGCCTCTGAACTTCCTTCTACCCTAAAGTGTGTTTTTTACACAGTCACTCCTCATTTCAAACATGGACAACTTACACCCCTTTTCCTGCCTATTTTACAGCCTAGTCTTGTTCTGGTGGATAGTCTTTGGATTACCAAGCAGCTGTGGTGTTTATATATACACATTTGACAGAGGCAGGGGGAAGACACATTTGCATTTACACCAGACTACCCTCCAAGAATATTTGCATCTTCCACCCTTGTTCAGTTTGAGTGACTGAAGGAAAAACACAGTATTGTAGACTGAATCTTAGCATTCCCTGAAGACTTCAAAACAAAGTCTACTATCTTTAGGAAATCAAAGGGGTTGCTTCCTTTCAGATATACTTTCCTCTTTCAGCCAAGGAGGCTGAAACTAAGGGGTATCAAACTAGTGCAAACTTTTTTTTGAACTTTATTTACAGCATATATTCAGTGAAATTACATACTTTAAGTTATTATACTCTACAATAATACTGAAGTCTTCATCCATAATCCAATGCCAGGTCAAAAGCCTTAAGTCAAAACATTGCAATAGACAAAGTCCAAAGCACAAAACAGAACAGGGCACATGGATCAGACAACATATTTGAAGCTGTAAGTGCTATCACAGGACAGCCTTTTGCCTCTGCAGCGGCCACAGAGTTCTTGGCGATGAGGTCTCTTGAGATCAATATGTCTCTTCCTCTGAGGGCAAGAGCAACGAGTCTTGGAACAGATCTTAAGAAAAAAAGACATGTTAGTAGTAGTAGATCAAAGAGAATGCACTTCATGTTAGACTAACATTTTGTTTTCCTTAATAACAGCAACACATTGGGGCTGATATACTTAAGAACTCTTGTGGTAAAAACCCTGTGGATTTAAGGTGTAAGAGCTTTCTCACCTAGAAACACCATACATGTAAGCAAGCTATAATGCTATATGAAAACTGTTAAGATAAGCCATCCACGAGAGGAGGGAGGCCTACCTCAAAACACATTTCCCAAATAACATTTCCTAGTATTTTGATGAAGTCAGGTTTTCTTCCAGATAAAGTCAATATCAAACTTAACAACACAATTAGTGTATATGATAAGATCTGACAGTCTTAATGGAGTACAGTTAACTTACCTGGCACTGGATTGTTTCCACCCGATAGGGATTGAAGCCTTTTTGGCACTTGCGACAGAGCTGCTTGAAGTACACCTGAAAAAAGGCAAGTAGTATAGAGACTTATTCAAGGGGTTGTATACAGGTACCTAAGTTTGTGCCAAAACATCCGGTTTGTCAGAGATTTTATGCCATTCTTACAAGTCTCAGGAGAAGAGATTACTTGTTAACTACCTTGTTGCTTCCAGAAATGCACCACACGTAAGCACTCTCCCATCTGGTCTTGCAGTCTTTGCAGTGGAAATAGCCATACTTCTGCTCCAAGAACTGCAGAGACAGAGTTCACTGAGCATCCTCCAGCAGCCCGAGAGCACCCAGCCCAGCTCCCTCAATACTACTCCCCGAGGATGGTGAGACACTGAAAAAGATTGCCCAGGAAGCCATATGGAAATATTTGAAGCCATATTGAATGGGGCTCCGAGCAACAGAGTCTAGTGGGTAGCATCCCTATCCACTGAAGGGGGGTTGCAACTGGATGATCTAAAGGTCCCTTCCAACCCAAACCGCTCTGCCATGCTTTGATCCACACGTATGGGTTCTCAGAGGCTGGAGGCCCTTCTGCTCTAGGTGAGACAGAGCCGGCCCGGGGCAGGACAGGGACCACCGTGCTGCTCATGAGGTGATTTCTGGCCTCCCTGCTTGAGGGTTCGCCCCCTGCCCCATCCCGGCGCACCTGGAAGGCAGCTCTCTGCCTGGGAGCCGCGGTCTCCTCCCGCCGCGTCCCCACCGGCTCCTGGCGCTGCGGCAGCGCGTCCCCCGCCGGGCCCTCCTGCTGCTCCGCGCCGCCGTCCGCCGTCGGGGTCTCGTCGGCCGGCGCTGCCTTCTCCGGGAGCGGCGCGAAGAGGCGGCGGTCGGGCGCGGGCGAGTAGAGGGCGAGGCGGCCCGGGGCGCGCAGGGCGGCGGGGCTGAAGGCGCGGGCGGGCGGCAGCGTGCGCGGCCCCAGCGAGCACGGCACGGC
>JAYDZK010000001.1:47650468-47688877 GCA_034509185.1 Euphonia xanthogaster
CCGCCGCGGCCGCGGCGCCAGCGCGGGGCCCACCTGCGACAGCAGCGCCTGGAGCTGCGCCCGCCGGTAGCTGTCCAGGTAGTCGGAGGGCAGCGGCGTGAAGGGCCCCCCGAGGAAGGGGCTGATGCTGCCGCTCTTGCTTTGCTTCCAGCTGGGCTGCTTGGCCGCGGCGTCCCAGCCGCGGCCGAGAGCGGGGCTGCTCCTCAAGTTCTGGTACGTGCTGAAGGGGGAACAGACGAAACTGTCCATGATTATCGCCGCTGGAGGGTTAGCCCTACCTGTTTCCCTGCCCTGCTTTTATCTTACCTGGGGAGCTAATGGTTGCTAATTGATGGGGAAAGTGGGGGCAGCTGGGGCGGGGGGCGAGGCTGACGGCGAGGGAAGGGCGGCCTGCCTGCCTTCCTCCTCTGCCAGACTCTAATGATGGAGAAGAGATGTAATTCAGCCACAGCTGGGAAAACCACGGCCTGCGTAGCGAGGAGGTGCCTGCTTGCTCACAGTTCCTTCTGCTCACGGTCTTAAAAGAAGGAAAAGGGCCTTTGGGAAACTAACAAAGTCCCGATAAAACTGGGTGTCCGCCGGAGAGCTGAGCAAAGAATTCGGGCAATTACATCTCTGAAAAGAAGTCTTTACCCGTTTTAAAAGGTCAGAGCATCTCCATTCTTCCATTACTTGGGGATTATCTACCTGGAACTTCTATCAACTGAACCGCTTTAGGAAAAGATGGAATATACTCCTGTATACAAACTGAACTGTATATTAAATAAGTGTTAATAATACTAGCAAGTAATAAAAGCATGTGCATATTAGACTAATAGTCCTTCTTCTATAATTACACCACTTTAGTTCAATTTTAAGGTAATACAGTTAAAATAATATAAATAAATCACTCAAACTGTGTATGTAACCCTTAAGTCCCTGGAACTGCAGTGATGTGAAATCCTTTCTTTGTATGACACCTTACCATCTTTAAAAATGCGTTGCTTTATAAAATTCACTGGGCCATTAAGAGAGAGACTAGAGAAGACCTGATAGCGATGATGTCTTTAAACGTTCACAGTGCATCTGACACTTTCAAGTGTCTGAGATAAATGAGTAAGAAACAGCATTTTTACAGGGCGCAAAGAGGTTAAGATTCAGGAAACACATTCATCAAAATTAAAATGTCTCAAGGCTTCACATTGTGCTTGGGTTTTCAAAGCACTGTTGGTATCAAAGCAAAAATAGGGTATTGATATAGCCAAGTTAAAACTTAATGATTGCAGTGTAGCTGCAAAAAAAGTAAGTTTTTAAGGTGCTTTAGGAATGGGGATGGAAATCAAATTGGAAACTACATGCCATCATTTAAAGCAACAGTTTTGATTTCCTCTAAAATGCTTTGGGAAGAAAGTTACTGCAGCTTCCCAGAACACTGCAGGGTTAGAAGTTCCTCAAAAGGACAAGGTATATGGAAAATTATTGTAGGACAAGAAACTGATGAAAGTGGCAGATAAGGGTTCGCCCCCTTCCTACCTCTCCACAGCAGTCCTTATCACTAAGCAGGTGATGTGATAAAACTGCATCATAAGGACTGCTGTGGAGAAGTAGGAAGAAACCCCTTTATGGCACAAGAACAGATGAACATCCCACTAAAATGAAGATGGTAAACTCAAAGCTGGTGGCGGAAAGATTGTTCCACACATCTTGAAGTTGTTCCATCACCAAAGCCAACAATTTAATGAAGAGACAAAGCAGGAATGGACATGTATGTGGAGGATAAAAACATTCTCTTTATTGGAACGTCAACAAACATTTCATGTGTCAAGGCCTACAAAACCATCTGAGAAGCAGAGGCTGAGGCTTGTACAGTTCACTTGCCCACGGCCCTGCCGCTGGGAGCCTTCCAGAGCCTTTTCCCAAGGGGTCGGTGTTAGCTGCTGTTGCCCAGCAACGCGGGCCGTGTCAGCCGTGGATGTGGAACCTCATCCCCTCGCCTCTACACGCGAAGCTGCTGGCGGCCGTCCCGGCTCATGGCACGCACCCTTTCTGCTCTGTGCCGAGCCATCCACGGCGGGACAGCCCTTAGGGCGGGCACCACGCGTCCCCGGCCGCAATGCCGGGCCCCGTGCAGAGCAGGCCGGCGCGGCCGAGCGGGGCCGCTTCGCCGCCTCCTCGCCGGGAGGTGGCTGCGGCGGAGGGCGGGAGCGGCGGATGCTCCCGCTGCGCAGGCGCAGGGCTGCGTTGGCGCCAAGCTTCGAACGGGGCGGCCGGGCTGGGGGTCTGGGGTGCCCCCTGATCCCCCGTCGCCTTCCGTGGCCGTCCCGCTCCCCTGCGTGAGGCGATGCTGCGGCCGCCGCTCCGCCCGAGGCCTCGCCGGCAGGTAACGGCCCCGCGTGTGCCTCGGCCCTGCCCCGGAGCTGCGCTGTGCCCTGAGGGTGTCACTGCCGCCCCTCGGGCGTCCCTCCCTCTCCTCACAGCCCGCCGGGGGTCCGCAGTTACCGGGTGTGACTCGGTGATGGCAAGGGGGGGCTTGGGCCCGTCCCCGGGGACCCCGCGGTGACCCGGCGGGGCTGCACAGGCCGCGCTCCGTCTGCGGTCATTGCCCCGGAGGAGCTTCCCCTCACGGAACGCAGCGCGGACTGGTCAAATCGCACTTTTAAAAATGTACTTCTGAGGCAATGTGAAGTTCCTCGGTGTTCTGTCTTAATGCAGCCCGTACCCTGTTTTAAAGCGCCCGTTTTTCCTATGGTAAGGCAGCGTGTGGGAAACGGGATTTACTGTGGAAGGCATAGATGTTAAACGGTGAAGTCTCACTATGGGGTTATTTTACATGTTTTTTTAATAGAACCGTGAAACCGGCAGTGTTTGCTCCACTTGAAAGCAACTTTGAATCAAATTCTTGACATGTAAGTTGTATGAGTATGGTTGTAAGAGTATATATGTGATAGTACATATTCCATCCTAACGCGTTGTAGTCAGTGTGGGGTTTTGATTTGTGTTTAAAATACCTCAGAAGTGTTTTGCCCATTCCATCATATCGTGTGTTTGCTGCGTGTTTTCATTATCTCTGTTATAATTCCCTTTGCTCTTGTCTGTTGTTTTCCGACCATGTTCATCATTGTAGTGGTTGAATGCTCACATCACAAAGCAAAGCAAAACAAGCTGGGCTGTGGCACACCACAAAATGCAGGAAAGCCAGCCTAAGATATTCAAACAGCAGTGTATGAAAGTTTTTTATTTCTTCTCAGGCTTTTCAACTGTTCCAGTAATTTAACAGATAAGAAAATGGCTTGCAAACGGGTGGAAAGACTAACTTTCTTTGAAGTATTTAAGGCACACTGCAGTGAATCAGGTACAGCTTATCTAAAGTAATTCTTATTAAGATTGCTTTCTAGGCACCAATATTTTGTACATATTTGCTGTATGTTTCACCGGAAAGCTTTATGCAAGTTGTTAGCTGCTGTTCTTGCCCCAAACCTGTATTTCCTATTATCTAGATTCTTCAAGTTTTTATTTGTAGTTTTTATCCATCTTATATGCTTAGTTACTTTTTGTACTTCCTTTTTTAGAGATGTCACCTCTATACATACCCACATGTAGACCAAGCTTAGTCTTTTAGTAGAGACACCTGTGGTAGTTGGTAATTTTAAAAGGAACCTGTTTAGGTTGCCACTCTGAGCAAAACAAGAGAAACTAAAAGCCAGAGTATACTTGTATTTTAAACAAACTGGATATTTTTCTGGTCCTTCGGTTAGTTTGTTAACGGTCTGAGAATTTGGGCAGACATCCCTGTATATTTTGTGGTTATCAGAGTCCAAAGCCATCCAGAAACAAGCAAACCAGGAGTATGGCAGTGGAGGGAGCTATGTGTTTTGCTGTTAGCATTTAAATGCCTGGTGTGTTTTCACATCCTCCATGGAGGAACCTTTTTCCTTTTCATGTGGTTTTCTGTATGTTTTCCTTTGTAGATTTAGGGCCTATCAGTCTTAATTGGTTTGAAGAACTCAGCGCAGAAGCACCCCCATATGAGCCCAAATCCTTTGGAGAGGTTGATGGGCCCTCTGGCTGGCTTGATCAAACAGCTTTTAAAACTCCAAGGACAAAACCCTCTACATACAGTCAGCTGGCATCAACCCCACTGCTCTTTAAAGAACAAAATGCAATA
This sequence comes from Euphonia xanthogaster, assembly GCA_034509185.1. Classification (NCBI taxonomy): domain Eukaryota; kingdom Metazoa; phylum Chordata; class Aves; order Passeriformes; family Fringillidae; genus Euphonia; species Euphonia xanthogaster. The sequence goes on from JAYDZK010000001.1 coordinate 47,654,613, forward strand.
TTGCCACCTTCTTCTCCTGAAAAAGAGCCAGATCAGAAAAAAATAGGAGCAAGTGAGTAACTTTTTTTTAATGTTCTGTTGCAGCTGATGATCATTATGTAATAGATAATGCTACTGCAGGAACTGTGGGACTAAAAAGCTTATTTTAGTAGTCTTCTGAAGATCATCTATAAAAGTGCAGAATTGATCTCAGGAATGGATTCAGGTTGTGATAAACTGGCAATATATAAGCAAAATTCCCTGTATAAATGAAACTGTTGTGGTCCAAACATTCTAAGTACTATTAATATGAGGGGATATGAACTCAGTATAACCTGTTAACTGCAAATCAAAGTGAATTTTTTTAGCAGTCAAAATTTTTTATGCAGAAGTTTTGAAGCTTTTAAAGGGAGAGAATCATTCTTATCATGATAATGTGTGAGGCAATGTGTGGGGCACTCTTTAACCTTTCTTGGAAAGTTTTAGAAACACCATCTCTTTGAGTTACTAAGATCGTAAGTTATAGAAAAAACTACATTTTTCCATTTGGAAAAAAAAATATTTGTGAGGTACTTCTCATACATTATTTCCAAATCCCACATACATCATGGAAGTATGTCACACTGCTCCTTTCTGATGTAGCCATCCTCCTTGGACAGCCAGAAGAACCTTTTTTATGGAGAATGTATGCAACATTGTCTGTAAGAATCTCTTCTTTGGAAGAGTATTTAAGCCCATTCCTGAAGTACGTGATTGGTACATCTGCTGTGTCTGTGTCCTGATAAGCTTTTCTAACCAGGTTCCAGACAAACACAAGAGTACCAGAATTGTTCCTAGATCCTGTGCAAATTCTGTGAAGGGTTAGAGCTGTGCTGCTGTTCAAGTATGCTTTATAACACTACTTCCATGGAATATTGTAACTCTCTTTGTTTCTGCTCAACTTCTGCTGAGAACATGTTTCTTCTAAATGTGTAGCTATTTGTGTTTTACAGTGTAAAGTTCCTAGGGAATTCTTGGTTTCAGGAATTTCATTTGGCAATTTCATAAATGGCAAAGAAAGGAGTGTTATGGTAGTTTATTTCAAAATGGTCTGTTTTGGTCTGCATATGTGCAAAGTTCACGTGTGACTGCCTGAAATATTCTATTTTCTTAGTTAGAGCCTAATGGCTCTTGTGAAAACAGGTGCCTGGATGGGAGCTGATGGATTTCATACCTTGATATGGTACCGGGATGCACCTGTGCTGTGCATAGGACCTCAGGAACTCAGAAGCAGCAAGAAATGCGCAAACTAAAGTGTAATTTCTGACACTAAGGTTGTTTGGAAACTTCAGAGTAGAAGTTCCTGTTTGTAGTTGATTGTCCATGTAGGGGTCTCACTGTTCATAGGGTTCTGCTGGCTTTAGTGGGAACATTGTCTTTGCCTGCCGATGCTTTGCAAATAAAGAGATGCTGCTGACAGTGACACTGACTCCAACAACAGTTCTGGAATTAATTTTTGCTTTTTGCTGCTTATTTGAATCAATAAGTGTATGACTTAGTAAATTTGAGGGGAAGCTGCACAAACCTGTGTTTGCATGTATTGTATTTTTGCTAAGAATAACTTCTGCAATGACAAGAAAGGCACAATGCAGTACATTAAAACTGAAATGGAGTGGAATATATGACTTAATACCAAGTCAATAAAGTGACGTAATGGGGGGGGGTCTTCTTGGCTGTGCATTTGAAATATGTTTAGCATTGGTTGGATATAAAATTTGAACATATTTAAAATACTAGAATAGAAATTAGGATCGGGTTGTGGTTTTTTGTTTTGTTTTGGGGTTTTTTTGTTGTTGTTGTTTTGGTTTGGTTTTGTTTGGGTTTTTGTGAAAGCTCAGCTTTAAACTTCAAAATTGAAACTGTTACCTGGAGTTCTGCAAAGTTGTGCTGATTATTATATTCTGTCTTGTAGATAATTTGATAAGCCCAAGTAACACAAGAGGAAAAATAGACCAAGAAAATGAGATGCTTGCTTCTCCTCCTGGTACCTTCCACAACTGCCTCACTGCCAGGTATGCTAAATATGTCAACACAAATAGAAAACAAGCTGGACCTTAAGCAAAAAGCAACATTTAACTCACCACATTTGACTGTTGAACTTTAAGAGCAGTAAATAATCTTGTATGTCTGATATGTTTATGATACTTGTGGGTTGCTAAGTGAGTTGAAGATAAAACAATAGCTAAATTCGAAAATGTCCTTGCTTTCAGGTGATCATTCTTCATATTTTTCTACTCTTTCACAGCTGGAATACAAAATTTTTTACATTATTTCAGCTTTCCAAGTCCAAACATCCAAAGAAAGAGTAGTAGTGATGTATCATGTGCTTCTGAAGTAGTAAAGCTATTTGTTATATTTACTGATATTTCTTTTAATAATAGCCTTGATTTTTGCAGACTTAATGTCTGTATTTCAGATAAATTTTATCAAAGTACTTGTGTTGATTACGAGAAGAATTAAACTAGTTATTTAATTGCAGTCAGTTAAGCCAATTTCCCTAGTTCATACAGCCTATTATAAAATGCATGGTTACATTGGAATCTATTACTTGTCAGACAAATCATCACTGAAAATTAAAATATTTCCTGAAAGAAATATTTTACAGTTTATAGTAGACTTATGGTAACATTTAAAATATTGACTGATGGTTAGGAGGAATCTTTGTTTTATCTAGTCAAGGAAGTAACCGTGGTGCAAAGCAAAGAAATAATGGAGATGGTAATATATGTAATGTTTGAAATATTCAATTATTTTAAGAAATTGAGACATGAAATTAATATTATGGCTTTAATTTTCTTTTGCAGTCCAGCTATTTTAAGGAATACTTACAGAACACCTCAGAGAAATAATATCCCTGGTTTGTATCTTCACTTTTTGGTTCTATAAAATATTTTATATCTCTAGATAAAAGTCCATAATTTTTAGTTACTGTTTAATGTCCTTTTTACATAATGTTTTTCAGGTCCATATGGAAGCTTGTTTTACACACCAAAACTTTTGGAGGTACTGATTTTATTCATGCATTTTGTTTCCTTTTCCTGAGTTGTACATTTAGAATTTGGTATAGAAATTATATATGATTGTTAAATGTATTTCTAGGTCAGAACTCCAAAATGTATTTCTGAAAGTCTGGGAGCAGAAGTGGATCCAGATATGTCCTGGTCAAGTTCTTTAGCCACACCTCCTACCCTTGGTGAAACTGTGATAATAGGTATTTCTTAAAATGAGCAATTGCTAAGGGTTTAAAACTTCCAGTTTTGACACTGGAAGTTCACTCAGTATGAACTGTTCGGTTTTTCAACTAAAAAAAAAGACAAAATTCCTCCAGTGATTATTAGTGGGTGCCTTTAGATAATGAAGCCCTACACAGAAAACTTTTCAGAAGTTTTCTTCCTTTGTCTGAGGGGTTAGGGAATATAAATTAAATAGAAATAACATAGCAAAGCATAGAAAGAGGATTAGAGGATTAGATATGTTTGCTTTGCCCTATCACATAACTAGATATTCTTGGGCTAAGTTAAATGGGTTTGTTTATGAAGTGTAAGAAGGTGGCCTGCTGAGTTAACCTCCCAGCAGCAGTGTTGTGTTCAGCATTTTAGCCACTCTCACTGTGCCTGCCATCAGAATCAATCCAGTCAGATGGACTGGGATACTCATCCAATTTAAGACCTGAGCTTCTGGGTTCATATTTCCTGGGTTGCTTGGACGGGGCAATTTCTGGAGCTCATTTACTGCACAGCTGCACAAACAGCTGTGTCAGCAGAGCTGTGAATGAGAATGAGTGGGTGATAATTGCTTCAGTGGTAACTAACAGTGATGATAAACATCAAGCCTCAACCTAAGGTGTTGGTGAAAGTGAGATTTCATTAGCATATGATAAGCAAAATGAAGTTTGACTGTATGATTTGTTGATGAAAATTCATGAGGAAATGGGAAGACCTGGGTGTGTTTCCTTAGCTTCTGATATTGCTCTTTTTCATGTACCACTGTATAAGAGTAAACCACCACTGTATAGAGTATATAAAGCATATTAAGAATGAATTCTAGTATTGGGAATTTCTTTTGGGATGTAGGGGGTGGTACTATTCACAAGGCTTTTGAGTTGTGCCATTTTGGGTGTTCTGTGGTCCAGAAAGGTGTGAGCTGAAGGAGGGCTGGGGGAAGTATCCATACTTTAATGATGATGTTCTGGGAGATGAGCTGTGGTTTGAGTTCTCATTCTCCCATGTCGTGGATAAGCTTAATATTTTATAATAGTGATATTATACTCTCTGCCTTCTGACACCTGTGAAAAGAAGGAGCTGCTACACAGAACCTAGATGTTGTGTCTATGAAATATTTTAATACACACTCTTCAGGCATTTTAAAAATAGGGTTCACTTTCTCCTTTTGTAACAAAAGTGAAGATAATACTGCTGTTTTGGGAGGAAGTGGGGAAAAAACCCAGATTTCTGAAAGGCTTGAAGATCTCATACACTATCTTTGGACAGAAGAAAATGGGGAGTAGTGCCATGAATAATTGCTTTAAGGGGAATGACAGTGCTGTTTCAAGGTGGTAACTGGAAACATAGCAGAAACCATAACCTGTGGTTTGTGCTGTTACAAAACTGCCTTTGTACACTGTCCTTCCTCCTCATCTGTATGACTTTTTAATTAGAACTTTGAGTTTTTAGTAGTTTATTTACAGATTTGAGTGGAATTTAAAATAATCCAATGAAAATCCTCCCAAAACACAGCTGTATTTGAACACACTCAGCAGATCACTCTGGAGAAAATAAATTGACTTGTCTGTCTCCTTCTAAAGCTAGAGAGAATGATTCTGTTTCTGAAGCAAAACGGCAGGATAGAAGGGCTGATACAGTAAGTAGTTTTAAGAGCTGTGTTGTTCTTCAGTTTCAGTTAAGCTATTTGGTTACATGTTTACATTCCTTGAGCCAAGAATAAAACATTCTGTCGTTTTCATTTTAAGCTCTCCTATCTGTTTTTTAAAAAGTTACTGCTCACAAGACTAAATTTGCAATACACAGTTGCAGAATGTGTTCTCACAAATAACCCTCTCTGAGGAATATTTTTTGCTGTGCTTATTAAAAAAAAAAAAAACAACCCCAAGCCCCCAAACCATTTGGCTTCTGCAGCACTCAGTATTATTCAGAGAGGAATTAAATCTAGGAATTATGTTACTTATCTGAAGATTGATTTGTCTGGTTTTTCCCACTTCCATCAGATTTTTGGAAGTTATTCTTTGGGAATAACTTGTTGCTCTCAGCCTCTACAATCAAATGTTGAAATTGAGTATTAATTTCAGTCCTTTGATAGTGGTAGCGAAAGTTTTTGCATAACTGGAATTTGACACTGTGTATATGAAAGCTGAATGAATATTGAGACTGAAGACCAAGGATGGCACTAAAAGGATTCAATTACAAATTTAAATTTGATCCTTAATGACCTGAAACTTCACAGTTAACAAACTATTACAAGTGAAAATAGGCAAAATGTCTTTGTCCTTCCTCATATCTCCTTTGTTCCTTCTTCGAGATTACAGTAAACTGCTGAACCCATTTGCTGCCCTGAAGGGGGCTTTAAAATGGAATCTGATTTGCATCAAAAATGGGATTATCTGATTATTTGTTTTTCACGTGTACCTGTGAAAATGTTACCTTTCATTTTAAGAGATGGAGTCAGGTACTGCAGTAAATGTTTAGAGTTCTGTCCTTGACACTTGAAGTGACACTTACTGGTGCATAATATAACAGCTTTTGTCTTTGGTTTACAGATTTTACACAACTATTTTTCCAAGCATGATAAATGTCCTGGGATAAGTGATGCAAGTATGCTGTCTGTACCAGAGACAGTAAAGCTAAATGCTGAAGATGACATCAAAGATTTGGGTATGCATTGATGCTTTACCTAATAAGTATTCAGTGAAGCAAGACTGAGGATAAAAGTACATTCTGTGGCTTGGGCTGTTCTTATGGCTGGTTTGTTCTGCCAGTTGTGTATTGCGAGTCCCTGAATTGATTCTCTTTTTTCAAAGTAATCTAGCCTTAAAAAAAAGAGAGTCTGTTGAGTCAGTGAATTAAATCAGTGTCCTGGTTATGCCGTGAAAGTCAGGTTGTGGTGCCACTGGACAGCAGCCACATTAGTACTGTGAAGTGTGTTCACTGCAGCTGGAGAGGTGAGACTGTGGGAAAGCTGAGACAGAAAAATGGTGCAGGCTCAAGGGGGAGCAAGACTACCGCTTCTAGTTATTGAACAGGCTTATCTTTATTATGAAGTTTCTTCCCAGCATTCATAATTCTGTGGTGAGCTTGTTTTTTGTTCTTGCTGTATCCTTTCTTCATTTACTTCACCTGTTCAAAATAGGTAGTTCAAAATGTGACAAATCCTTTTGGAAAAAAGGTGTTTCTAATTTCTTTAAATGAATGCAGAAAATACAGAAGACAAGGGAAAAAATATTTTCATTCCATGTTTTTAGATCACATTAGTGAACAAATGAAAGTATAAATTTCAGTGGGAGGCTTTTTGATTTTAGTTGAGAAATGATGGCAGAAGGGGAGATTATTACCAGAAATTTGTGCAGTATGCATGGGTGTAAAAGGGTGCTGTAGGGATTCATGCTGCCTAGACAGGACAGTATATCCTTAGGATTTTGTGTCTCCTTATCTGAATTGAATGACCTGCCCTAAAAATAAGGTTTGGTGCTACATGTAAGAATTTTAAAAGAATCAGTTTAGAGTTTGATAAGGAGAGCTGAGAATGCTAGCATCAGGAAGCATTGTTGCTTACAGATTGGTATAGGCCTGCTGTTTTTATACTGTAGGTTCAAATGTGCTGAAAAGAATGTGTATGGTAGTAAATTAATTTGGACAAATTAATTGGTCTTGGTCTCTGTTCCAGTAGGTCCTGTTACATTGCATACTACAGTAGACAAGATCAGTTAATGTCTGAGAAAAATAAGAGGGAGAAGAAGACCATTTGTCTTACAGTTGAAAATAACTTGCAAGTGTTTCCCTTTTCCTATGTCTTCCCTTTTTGATTATTTGGCATTTGAAAATGCCATGTATAAAAAGGACAGGTCCACATTTGTAGCTTTCAGATGTTGGTTTTCTCTGGAATAGTGTCATAAAGTACAATAAATTTTATTAAGTATACATTTTGTTTCCGTTAAAGAAAATAAGATCATAATATATCAAATAATATCACCCTCCAGTAAGTTTAGAAGTCAGAATTAATTTCCCTGATTTTTGTTTTTCCCTGGCATGAGATTATTTTGTGTACAGACAGTATCTATACAGTCTTTCAGTTAGTCCTTGTTTTCTTTAATCCTAAAAAGTAATGTCTCTTGTTGAAGCAAAAGCAAATAAGCTGTGTCTATGTAGACAGCTATACTGACAAGTTATCACAGGATGAAAGGATATGGACACAGATGTTGCTTCAGAGGAACATACTTTGGTGAAAGAAAATTACCTACCTATCCACTCCATCTGTAGATTCATTTCGGAGATCTCATTTACCACTCAGGCCAAAAAAAGAAAGTAAAGAGAATGAGGAACTTTCTATGCATACAACATCAGCAGGAACCTATAGTAGATGTATTGCAAATAATTGGTTGTGTGTGACCAAGTACTGGGGAATCTCCTATGGACTTCCAAATGGAAGATCTTTCGGATATTATCGTATTTAAAAGTTCTAGTAGGGAAAGTTATAGAGTCGTAAGTTAAAAAAAAATTGTACCTAAAAAAAGGAAAACAGAGGACTGATTTCTAGGTACTTTATTATGATTTCTGTCATATGAAAAAGCCTTAAAAAGCAGTCTGTAAATGCAACCTGGTTTTGAATGAAGACTGCTCTGATAAGTGGGTCTCATTTCATACATTTGAGAAGGTAATATTTTTATTTGGCATGTATAAGCTCTGCGTAGTAGAGTTTGGGTTATTTTTCCCCCATTGCATGTTATTTCTAAACAGAAACAAAAATTCTCATTATTTTTCTAATATTTATGTCAATCAAGGAACTACTTAAAAGCTTCATAATCAATTGCAAGACTGAGAATATTTCTAAATCTTTCTAGATACTGTACTATTTTATATCACAGTAGAAGACAATTTAACAGTTAATTTTCATATAACAGTTTCTTTCGCTGCCAGTTACACATAAAAATTGGCAGCTTCTTAACCTGTCTGGTACCTATCATCAGGTATAAATTTTGGAAGAAAAAAATCAATGTATTTATCTTGTCAAATTTCTTACTCGCTCTCTGTCTAGAGAGGGGGAAAAAGTACTCTTTTGAGACAGCCAGGTTTCATCTTGGCAGCCTTAGCCACTACAGAGGAATGCCAGGGCATTTACATGTATTTCCTTTGCTTCCTGTTTCCTCTAACAGCTGCTTACATTTTTCTTTACCAACTCACTACTGAGTAAAGGTAATGACTATAAAATTGAAAGCTCTATTTAGCAATACTGTTCCCAAGTTATTTCCTAAAGCTTATTTTCTTACTTCTTTTACTCTCTGCATCTTCTCTAAACTCTAGAGTCGGAGGTGTTAGATGGCTTACTGGGTGAGATGGATAGCCTTGAGGACACACTCAACATACCAGCTGAATCCAGTGGAACTCTTCTGCTGATGCCACATGCTCTGGATGCAGTAGAGAAATATGAGATAAATCCAGATAAAACACAGCAAAAGGGGGATGTTCCCTCTCAGCAGCCTAATGGAAGAAAGAATGGCATTTCACGGGAAGTCAAAACAAATAGCTGGACTGAAAACAGCCACTGTACTCAAGTGAACGGTTCTTTACTCCAAAACACCAATGAAAATACAGGAGATGGTAAAGATGGCTGTTTAATAGGACACGAGAAAGAATTGGAGTCTCTTAGGAACGCAGGACATGTGCATGATTATAGAACACACAAGTCCTTTGAGAATGAGTGGCCTGTGAAAGAAGGTGTGCACTCTCCATCAAGCCAGTGGTCTCAACTGAACTTATCTGGTCTTGACCAAACTCACCTGGAGATGTCTGTCTGTAGCTCTCCACCCTCCAACTTATGTAGGGAGGAAAATTTAGAAGAAAAGTCATTACTAATGGCCAAGGATGATGCTGTGGAAACATCTTTACTGAACTCTTCAGGCTTGATAAAAGCACAAAAGCTGTTGAGTGTGGATTTGTCAGAAAAATGCTGTGAAATGAAAAACACTGAAAACAACCCAACATCGGAAATAACTCCAGTAAAATCTGTGTCATTGAGTGTTCAAGATCCAGAGTTAGTAAAAGGATGTGCAGCTGAGATTTCCAAAATGAGCTTCTTAAACTGTAATTCTTTTTTAATTGAACATGCAAATGTCACAGAGTGTTCTGTAGTCCACAGTGACAAGTCTTCCACACATTTAAAAGCAACTTCTAAATCTGTCATAACTGATATTCTGTCTCACCCACTTGTGTGTAGTGCCAAATCTCCAGATAACTGTGATGACCTACATTTAATAAATAGTGAAAATACTCTTACAAAGTCTGGTTTTAAAAACCTGAAGATGTTACCCAGTCTGAGAAAGAGATCCAAGAAATTTATTTATAGACTAAATAATACTTTACTGTATCAAGAAGAAAAAATACAAAAAGAAATAACCTCTGAATTACCTATTCATACTGCATTGCCACATTTGGAATCTGATTCATACGAATTTAGAGGCTGTCTGGTGCCCAGTGATGATGAACAAGGTATATTATTAAGCTTTTCATTATTTGTGGAGGATTCATTATTTATTATGAGCCTTTCATGTAAATGTTTGAGATAAAATAATGTAAAATCTTGTGTTTGTGGAAAAGTAGGTGGGCAGTTGGGAATCAACATATGGGATTGGTCTGTTATACAGTGATAAGGATAGTATAATTTTCAAGTAATTTTGTGATAAATTTTTTCCTAACAGGTTAGTTTCTGGAATAGAAACTTCCACCCTGAGCCAGTATTGTAATTGACAAGCTTAGTTATCTTTGTCAATGCTGCTTTTACACCCATAGTGTCAAGGGTCATTCTGTCCGAGTTCGTAACTTCTAAGCGATCATAAAGAATGTTGAAGTTGTATAGTTATTTTTCTAGAATTAGGTGCTTTAAGACTGTACATCTGCTTCTTTCAAAAGCACAAAATATTTTCAAAAACAATATAATGAAAGCAAGCATATGCTTCTATTTTTAGAAGCTGTTGTTCTTGCTAGAAGAATTGCTTTGTGTTTGGAGTTGAAGTACTTTAAATTTGAAACAAATCCTTATGTTGAGACACAAGGAACTAAAGCCCATCTTTTGAAATCTCATTACAACTAAAAATTTATTTATTGTTTTTTACCTGGTAGCATTAACTGCAGCCAAATCTCTTGTTTCTGGCTGTTAGAATATAATTAGGTTAAACAGACCTCCAGCCTTGTCAAGGCGTTTGCATTTGAAAATAAGTGATACTTCGGCTTCTGCTGTTAAGCTTGTGTAGAAATTATCTAATCAGCCAAAATTTTATGAAAATATGAGTCTACATATGTTTGAATAAATTTATTCAAACTTTTCTCTGTAATGTCTTGTCTTGTAGACCACTTTCTTCCTGCTGAGAGAGAGCATTTGGAATCAAATACAAGGACAAAACACTTCAGCACTTCTACTTTAAAAATGGATATAATGGGTAACTCATCTGATAATTCTTTCAGTGACAGGCTGAAACAACAAGACCTGAGAGACTCGGAGGAAAATGCAAGAGAGGATCAACCTGCTGCATCAATAAAATGCTTAGAAGGATCTAATACACTGGAAGAAGACACAAAAAATTCTTCAAATAATGAGATTCTTTCAAATATAAAACGTAAAGTTCTGACTTCTGCATGCCTAATGGCAAGAAAACGTTCCAGATTTTTTCCTAAAAGCTGTGCTTTAGGGAAAGGCAAAGAAGATAAGGACATGAGTGCTAAGGTGAATGATACAGCTGCTGTACCTCAGAGCCTGAAAGAACTTGGGTCTTCTCCTAGGGACAAGGAACTCTTGGTTGGTATTCACGGTGACTCCACATCTGTGACCAATAGCAGTTCCCATAATACATTGTGTCAGATCAACTTTGGCATAACTGGAATCAGTAGTGACTGTTGCAATAAATTATCAGTCAGTAAAGAGCATTCTACAGACCAGAGGTCAGGAATTGACTGTAGAGGAGTACACAGACCCTTGGGAATAAACTGCTCAGAAAATGGCAGTACTGTATTAAAACAAGGGGAGAAGACAGATGCAGCTGCCTTTTCAGAGGATGTAGCCAACAATGAAAACCCAAAGCCAGCTGAAAACAGCAAAAGCCCTCAAGCTGCTGCATTCAGTAATGTAGCTGTAGACATTTCTAAAGAATTATTAGATTGTGTAGATAATAATTCTTTAAATGAAGTCATTTCTGTGGAAGATAAACAAGAAGCACCCATGTATCCCAGCAGAATGCCAGACAAGAACCTAAAGTGTAAAGGGGAATCATCAGTGACTCTTAATGCATGCAGTTTGAATCTGGGCTTCAGTGGCTTTCAGACTGCTTCTAATAAGCAGATTAAATTCTCTGAAGCCAGTATAGCAAAAGGCAGAATGCTGTTCAAGGATATTGAAAATGAATGCTTTGAGGCTTCTTCCATGGAAAGAGTCAGAAACATTTCACATCAAGTTAAAAAGGAAAATATGTTATTCTCAGATTCCAAAAGCAAGCTGGGCAGTAATTCATCTTATTCTTCAGATTCACAGGCAAGTTTTCTTGAGCCCAGGCATACACAGTTTACTCCACATAAAGCTGGCTTGTGTAAAAGCTTTCCTAGAACTCCACAAGCCTTGCAAGAAGCAAATCAAACCTTGACAGCAAGCCAGGAAGCTGAAGTTGCTGAACTTTCCAGTATCTTGGAAGAAACAGGTAGTCAGTTTGAATTTACACAGTTTAGAAAGCAAAGTAACACGGTACAAAGTCACAGCTTGCAACAATTAGGAACTGTAGAAACAAATGGAACAAAGAATGTAGAAAATACTTCTGAAACAAGGAAAGATGTGGGGGTTTATAGCACTTTTAAATCGGGAAATCAGGTAAAAAATGACAGGTATTGTACTCAGGAGGAAGACACAAATGAAGACACTGAATTGGTGAAAAATGAAAAAGAAAATGCAGTGTTTTTCCACAAAAATGATAAAAAGGTTACTTTTACTAACTTAGACATAAACGAAAGTAGAACATCTGATGAGAGCTTTCCTATAGCTAAGCAGGACAGCTTTTCTAATTTCATAGGCTTTACTTCAGCTGGAGGTAAAAAAATAAATATTTCAAAAGCAGCTTTGAGTAGGTCTGCAGAGCTCTTCAGAGACTTGGATGATGATAAGTATTTGTTCAAATCTTCTGAAACTGGTACTAGATATCACGATTCAAAAGGATCTTTGTCTTCTAATGGTAATTTTTCCAGATGCCTGACAAAAGAAAGCAAAGAAAAAACTGTTTGTGCTTCAGATTTCAAAAGCATTAATGCTGTTTCCCACACAGGTTCTGTTTCCTACCATGCACATAAAAATTACGAAAATACTAGTACAGCATTCAAGGAAAATATGCATAGCAAGGCAAAAATATCAGCAAATAATACTGAAAATGTTAGCTTCAGAAGTATTAACAATATCAACAGCCTATTATCCACTAAAAATCATAAGCAGAATTATGAAACTTCCAAACAAATTTTAAATCGAGGAGATGATGAAGGCAATTTGCAAGACCACTCATTAGATGTAACATGTCTAGAAGATGCTGTTACGATTGCAGAAGAACACAGTTTAAATATGTCATACGAAATGGAAAACCAGTCTCCTAAGCAGAAAGGAGAAGACAGAAAGGAAGATGAATGTTTGTCACCAAAACTTCAGGCTCCCGGTGGTGATATATCCATTCCTGATGCAGCTTTGGATCATTCTCTGCCCTTGTTCAGTGTACAGTGCGGAGAAGGAGACGTAAATGTTTTGGAGAACTCTGATAAAGAAAAAACTAATTGTAAAAATATGGCAGAAGACACCACTCATGATAAGGACCTGCTAGTGAATGAAAGCAGAATAAAAATAGGTTCTTACCATCATTATCAGCTACCTCTTGAACAAGAGGTAAACATGGGGAAAAATGAAGTGGAAGGGAGTTATGTGACTGGTTTTCATACTGCTAGTGGCAAGAAAATAGCAATTGCTGATGGGTTTTTGGCTAAAGCAGAACAGTTCTTTGCAGATGTTGATGTAGGAAAGGAACATAATGACAATTTTGAGAATCTCATCAAGAAAAGGAAATGTGGCAAGAGCTGTGTTAAAGACTGCGGTTTATGTATTGAAAACATTGCTCAGTGTGACTCAGAAAAACACAATTTTGATGAAAAGCTTGTTGCTGAAGAGCTTGGAGATCAGTTTAATCAGCCAGCAGAGAGCAGTCCTATTAAACATGCTGCAATTCTTGATCCTGCTAAAGTAGATACATTTGTTGATCCAGTTGAAGCTTGTGAAGGGAGTTTGGTAACTTCACATGTGCATAATAAAGCTGATGTCAGACCTGGAAAGTCAGAATTGGAATCCCTTAAAGGACAGGAGAGTGATGCTGTAAGTAGAACTCATTTGTCTGAAGATGGAAAATTCCTTGTAGAGAAAAAGTTGGACTGCTCACCAAGAAAGAGGGATGATTTGGGAAATACAGATGATTTTCCTGTGCACTCTGCTGCATCTCTGCATTTAATAAAGGTACCACATGACCTTGAAGACAACTCTCTGCCTAGAGATATAAAAAATACTTTATTTGTTGAGGAGAGCAACAATAAAGCTGATCAATCACTCCCTTTAGATGCAAAAAGTAGCTGCTCTTACATGAATGGTGACAGTAAGGAATTCGACTTAGAACATTTAAATGAACCTGCTGCTGATAAAAATTGCTTCACAGACACCATAGCCAATGCTTGCCAAAACCAGCCACTAGTCAGTCTTCTTGAAGAGGAAACTAATTGTAACAGGTTAAAAGAAACAACACTTAAGGCTGAAAAGCAAAGGGGTGATCTGAAACAAACCGTGTTTAGCACAGCAAAAGGGAAAGCTGTGTCTGTTTCAGAAAGTGCATTAGCAAGTGTCAGACAAATGTTTCAAGATTGCAGTGAGGCTGTAAAATATGAAATTGAACCTAAGTCAAGAGGGAAACAAACAGAAATTGCTAGAAATTCATCTGTAGTCCTTCACACTGAATGTCCTAATTCTGCTAAATTTTTTAATGCCACAACAAGTGAAGAGGTTAATTCAGCCACATCCCAATCTATTGAAGTAAATGCAAGTACTGATGAAGAGAGTCACCAAGAAAGAAACACATCTGCAGATGCAAAGTCTGCTTCAAATTCTCAGAAGCAATCCTTTGAGCAGAATATTAAACTTTTAGGGCACTTTGTTCCAGATAAGCAGATAAAGCCATCAGATGCTTCTACAAGCAATTTTGGATTTTTTAGTACAGCGAGTGGAAAGCCTGTACAGCTTTCAGAAGAGTCACTTAGGAAAGCTAGACAGCTCTTTTCTGAAATGGAAGTTAATCATTCACCACATGTACAAGAAGCATTTTTAGTTGAGGAAGATGTTGAGGTGTCTAAAATGCACACTGAAGTACTTCCTAGGAAAATGCAGGTAGTGTCATCAAAAGGGGAAGAAAATACCAGCCCTGAATTGATTTCAGATTCTGCTTTTGGCTTCAGCACTGCTAGTGGAAAGCAGGTAAAAGTTTCTAAAGATGCCTATCAAAAAGCAAAAGCAATTTTAGAAGAATCTGATTACTTTTTGAGTAGTGGGCTTTCTACTACAGATCAACTTCGTTCAATTAAAGACAGTGGTCAACATGTAAAATCTTTAACAGATAAGGTGATCTCAGAATTCAAAACTGAAAAAAGCTGCGATCAAGACTCTGACTTTAAAAACATCTGGCCTCAGGAAATAAAGTATTTTCCAAGCAATCACCATGTCAGAATGCCTGAGCACACACCATACCAGAAAAACAAGCAGTTAGCATCACTTAAAAATAACTTCCAGCAAGAGAAAACCGAGTCTTTTGGAAAAAGCCAGCTGAATGTGCGGCCTTCAGAGCCTGAAGCAATTTCATGCAGTGCTACTGCTAAAGCAGAAATTAATACTAATCTTCTCCAAAGTCCAAAAAATTACTTGGAAGTAGAGGCTGTAGAAAGTGCAAAAGCTTTTATGGAAGGCAGTTTTTCCAGTTCTGGAATACAAATTAATGCTATGCGGACCTTCAGTGGCAGACCAGATAAAAACTTCCAAAATAAGACCTTTGGGAAGAGACACTTTGAAGAAAACAACTCACTTGGTAGGTGTTGTATCTTACATATGTTCAACTCCATATTTCTATATAGTGGATTGGTTTTGGTTTTGGGGGGTCTTTTGCATGTCACGTTGATTTTTAGCTCACAGAAACATTCAAGTTCTCTCTCTAGAGATCAATGACAAAAACTCTTCTTGCTGCATGATGGTTCATCCACTCTTTCCAGGCTTAAATATGCACAGTAGTAACTAAATTTGTGATTAGTAATTTTGAAGTTGTACAGGTTTGCTGTTTTACCATAAATTTACAGAAGAAGGCTGCTGCTCTTTTTCTCTCTGAGCACTTTCTTCTTTTTATCCCCTCTGTACAAATCTAGTGTTTTTTAATTGAAAAATGAGTAGCAGTATTTTCATTTCCACTTTTTTGTGCATTGTAGGTGAGGACAATGTTTTGCTTGTATCAAGATTGCTAGTCTGATATGAAAAATAATTGTTTGTTTAAGAGCAGTTTCTTGCCTTCTGAAAGTGATCTGTCTAGGGCTGAAGTGTTGGTACTTGATGTTTGCACAGACACCCAGACCCGTTCAGGGAACTGGGCTAGCTGAAGACTCCTTGTGGAAGGGGAGATGAAGACCTGAAACTTGCTAATTCTGCTTGCTCTGACTTCAGTGTTTTATTTAGAAATTACAGTTATGTTGTGCCGATTGATAAGAAACTGAACTTGAAAGGAACATCACTTTTAAAACTCTGTGTTTTTGTTCTAGGTGAACCTCCAATTAAGAGGCAGCTTCTGCTTGAATTTAACAGAACAAAGAATTCCCCCAGGTCTTTGAAAGCTTCAAAAAGCACCCCTGATGGTAATTTTAGTCGTCTTGTGTTCTAAGCAGTAATCCAGTGTCAGTTGTTATCTTGAGAATTCTTCAATTTCCAATAACCTAACATATAATAAGTTTGCTTAACTACTGCATTTATCAGTGTAGTCATAGAAATTCAGGAAAGCTGCTGTGGTAATGTCTCTGCAAACTTGAAATTATATGATTGATTATTTGCCTTATTGCATAGACTCTAAATATATTCCTTTTGCAAGAACTCCGGTTTAATTTACAGTTCAGGAGGAATTTACCTGCTCTCTCACAATCCTAAATCTCACAAATTCTAGTCTCAATAGGAAGAATTCATTTTATTGATTAATCTACAGAATATATTTTATTGATTAATTTTGTGTAGATACTTACTGGTAATATACTTACTATATAATTACTTCTCATATGAAACCTCCTTTTTGCAGCCTAAGGGCATAGCACAAGTGGGTTTACATTCCAGACAGATATGATTTAGTTACGTTGATAATTTCAAGATAAGCATATCCTTCAGTAATGGAAGGAGGAGTTTGTGCAAATGTGCCTTTTTTTTGTTGTTATGTCAAATAAAAGAATAAAAGTTGCTGAAAGAGTTCTAAATGGAATGATGAGCCTACCTGGAGTTAATATGATAAACATTTACCTTTCAGGAGCCTAAAAATATCTTGCTGGCTCACAGACACAAACTCTTGAGAGCTCAGTATTGTGAGCACTTACCCTTAGATCTCTCTGGGAAGATGTTCAGAAAAAACATTTTTGGGGGCAGGAAAGAGTAAAGCTATTTAAATCCACTCTAAAGACTTTTCTATTAATTAATTATTTCTATTAATTTTCATTAATATAGATAAAGCATGTGGCTGTAAATTTCTATCTATCTATATAATGTGCCATTTCAAACATTTATTTCTTCTAATTATATTACAGGCATTTTCAAAGACAGAAGAAAATTTATGTACCATGTGCCTTTAAAACCCATAACTTGTCAGCCTTTTGGGTGAGAAATTTTAGAGTTCTTCTTTGTAACTGTCTAAAATATACAGTAATAATTTACTACCCAACTTTATAAAAGGCTAATCATCTTATGACAAAATAAATATTAAGTTACCATATAACGCATGCTGCTGCAGTAGACCAGTGAGATGCTAAACAAACTGTACCCTATATTACATTGTGTCTTTTCTCAATAGGTAGAAGTGTTCTGTTTTTAAAATATTGAAGACTGATATTTTGTCTTTCTATTGTTACTGAATTGAAATTTGTATTACTAAATTAAGAATACAAAACTCCTGACAAAGATTTTTGGCAGGAAGATGAAATTTGTATGCTTAAATGTTTGCATTTCTGTAGGTCAACTAAAGAACGACATGAAGTCAAGAATCCTACCCTTACCCTGCCAGATCAAGACTTCAGAGGATTCCAATCTAAACCTGCCATTTTTCAGCACTGTGCTCTCAGGCACTCTTCAGACAGTGCTGTAGGGGTTTCCACTCCCTGTAAGGCCTCGGCAAAAGAGAGCGAGGAAACGAGAAGTTTGTACAAATCTGGCAAAGCTGCTAAAACTTTTATTCCACCCTTCAAAACCAGGCTGACATTTTCTACATGCGAACAAGGCAGCAGCAGCAGATGTGACTCACCCATCAGCGAAAGTGTGACCAAAGAGATGGAACTAAATCAGATCAGAGCTGAACAAAATACTGCTGACCCTCAAGATCAGCAGCCTTGTATCCAGCATGCAGCAGATACTGACTTAGAAAATGGCAATTTAGGTATTTTCAGATTTTACTCACTTAACTATTGTGAATACTAACTGTCAGAGTTGATTCTTTAAGGGTTTTTTGCATAATTTGCAGACTTTTTTTTTTTATAAAAAGAAGCTTCTTTTTAAGGCTTTTTTTATTTTGGCAGGAAAATTAGGAAATTGCTACTTTCCTAATATTTTATATTGCACTCCTAAAAGAGCATATCCTGTTTATCTCCAAAGTTAATTGAGAAGAAGGAAAATATTTCACACAGTGCTTAGAAACAAGATAACTTGTGTTTCATTTGATATTAGATTTTTCTTATATACCTCATAGATAAAATAATCTAGGAACCTTAGATTAGCCTTGCTGTACTTCATTCACTTTTACAGAAGCTTGTTTTCCTTCCGTCCTCTAATTAAAATGTAGACTTAGCCATATAAATGGTTGATTGTGTCATTTTCAAAGAGGCAGACTTTGAATGCTCAACTGTTCAACTTAAGAATGTGGGTTTATGCCTTCTAAGCTCTCTTGAATGCTCTGGTTCATCTGGTTACTTCTATAATTTACAGTCAAATAATCTGTATTTTTTTCAGAAGGACTTGTGTATATTTGAACAGGTGTATGAACATTTGCAGAATCAGATCCTGCAGTAACAGGCCAAAATTTAAGGATTATGGATTCTGTAGTCATCAACTATTTTCTTTCCAGTTGGAGTTTTCTATGAAGATTGAGTTCAGTCTTCATATGAGAAAAGTATGTGGATGGAAGTTTAGTTCAGGGACTTAGATAAAAATTAATATGGATATGTAATTTGTTTTATATAAATATTCAAATGCCTTCAATAATCACTGCCTTTAAATGCATTTAACTTTTAATATTTAGACTTGCAGTTTCTAAAAATCTGCAGAGTGGCATAGAAAAAACGCTGCTCTGAATCTGCTAGAGTGTGACCGTGTATCTTTATTTGATAATGCTTTTAAAAGGTTTTGATGTTTTGGGTTTTTTTTTTTTTTAATTTGCAGCTATGGCCAGGATGGTGACAAATCTCCGCTGTGCCAGAGATCTCCAGGAAATGAGAATTAAAAAGAAATGTAGGCAAAATATTCATTCACAGCCAGGCACTCTTTATGTCATTAAAACATCTGCAAGCAGTAGAATCCCTCTGAAAACTGCAGTGGAAGAGAAATCTCCTTGCTTTTATTCTACAGAAGAGGTATATTGATATATTTTTATTTTCTGTCTCACATCTGTTTCTCAAGAGTAGCAAATAAAAACTCAGTAGCTTTTGAATAGATACATTCTTCAGTTTTTAGGTAAGTATTTACAGTATCTGTTACACCAGTTGCTACAGTATTTAAGTATCATATATTCAGTTTTTAAGACTATTCCAAATAATTAAGATCATAAATCTCTAGTGTTATAATCAAACATGAAAAAAATCCACCAGTTAAAATGCGTATGACGAGATGGTTTAAAAGAAGAGTTAAAATTCAAGCTTAGGTAAATTATATGAAAATGCTCTTGCTTCTGGTACTGTGAAAGTACAAAACCTGTTGAATTTTTTAAATACTTTCAAAGACATTTTGAAGCTGTTCTGCTAAAAAAGTTGGGAATCCTTCATTCTCCATGGTTTACATATGGCAAGGTCAGACAAAAGCTGTGTCAGCCTTAAAGAAATATTTAATCTGAAATTGTAAGACTAGATATTTAAACTCTCTGATGAATTCTTACTGTATTGTCATTATTTTGTCTTTTCCATCTGATTTTTTTCAGCTGTACGCATACGGTGTTTCAAAACAGTGCGTACAAGTTAACAGCACAAATGCAGAGTCTTTCCAGTTTCTCATCAAAGACTTTTTCAGTAAGGAGTATTTGTTAGCTGGAAATGGAATGCAGCTTGCTGATGGAGGATGGCTAATACCTACAGATGAGGGGAAAGCTGGGAAAAAGGAGTTTTACAGGTACTGTTGCTAATGAACTTGGGATAGCTATGCTATTTATTAGACAGCAGTTCTCTTGTCTCCTAGAATAAATCCAACACAGTGGTATTTTAAAGCCTCTAATTACTGTTTTTTTACTATGCATTTTTAGTACACCTCTGTTGCTATAAATAAAGATATTATAGGATTGTAAATTTGCTATGTAGATTAATGCTGCTAGTGATTGATCCTCACTGACCATTAAAGTCAATTTGGAATATTTCTAGAAATTCTTCAAAGGTGTAAATAGTCCAAGTAATAGGGAAGTTAAAATTTGCAGTGGATTTCAGGTTAATTTATTAACAATTTATCTGCAGAGCACTCTGTGACACTCCTGGTGTGGATCCCAACCTAATCACAGAGGCCTGGGTTTACAATCACTACAGATGGATTGTATGGAAATTGGCAGCCATGGAAGTGTCTTTCCCACATGAATTTGCTAACAGATGTTTGACACCAGAAATGGTCCTGTTGCAGTTAAAATATAGGTATGTGTATAGCAATATATTGGGAGATGTAATTTGTGTTACTGTGTGCTTTTTGGTTCGTCAGTATTACAAAATAAGCACATCTACCTTGCATTCACTACTTAGCAAAATGCTTGTATTGTTACACACAGCAGTATTAAAAACACAGTGTGTGTTACCTGCAAAAATGTAGAAAATATTTGCTTTGCTACAGTGGTGCTTAATCATGTACATGAATAAGCAACAGTTTTCTACAATTGTGTTTAAAGAAAAACAATGTGATGGATTTTGTTCACTGTAACTAAGCACAAGTTCTTTTTTGTAGGTATGATTTGGAAGTTGATAAAAGTAAACGATCAGCAATCAAAAAAATAATGGAAAGAGATGATGCAGCAGGTAAAACACTTGTACTGTGCATTTCCAAAATCATATCGTTGAACACAGTTGTATCTCCTAGCAGTAGCAATAAGAACATGGAAAATAAAAGAGCAGCAGCTTTAATTGAAGTTACTGATGGCTGGTATGGGGTCAGAGCTCTTCTGGATCCACCTCTCAAAGCTTTCTTAGATAGAAGAAGGCTGACTGTTGGTCAGAAGATCATAGTGCATGGAGCAGAACTTGTTGGTCCTCAAAATGGATGTACACCACTGGAAGCCCCAGATTCCCTTATGTTAAAGGTAAATAAAATATTAGTTCAGCTTAATTGGATGTGACTGAGAGATGTGATAAGTGCTACTTAGTTGAGCCATATTTTGTAAACAGAAAAAGTTATTGGGGCTTTACAAACAGATGGAGCTTTGCTGGACTTTAATAACCAGGTTTGTAAGACATGATTCAAGGGCGTTATTCAATACGGTTGGAAGAGAAGTTCGTAGTATAAAATTCTGCCAGGTTTTGCTATGTTTTGGCAGTTCCAGCTCCTTACTTTGGTTAAACACCAAGTTGCAAAAAAGTATTTATCCATCTCAGACACTATGGAAGTTGGAGGAAGAATGGGGGGAGGGGAGAAACCAATGACAAGGTGAACTGGTGGGGGAAGGCCTTGGCTCGTTTGAGGTTAGCTAAAGAGCTTTAACTTTAAAGAGGGTTAAGTTTCAGCATAATACTGAAATTGCTCCTCTGGTACAAAGCCATGGTTTGTCTCATAGATTCTCATTTCCCAGAGAATTTTAACTTTTCAGATTTTTAGATTCTGTTGAAAATACATTCTTCAGTGTGAAAGGAATTAAAATGTGATCTGCTCAAGTGCAAAAGTGATATATTCTTAGTGAGGTCAGTGTGAGAATAGATATTCGTGTAGATAAAATAAGTTGGATATAACTTTGACTTAGCAGTGCCAGTTTCTCATTCACCCTCTCCCTTGCTCAGATCTCAGCGAACAGCACTCGCCGTGTGCGATGGCACACAAAACTAGGATTTCATCGGGATCCCAGACCTTTCCCTGTGCCTTTGTCATCACTTTACAGTGAGGGCGGTGCAGTGGGGTGTATTGATGTGGTTATTCAAAGAACTTACCCTATTCAGGTATGGTGTAAGTATTTTATTAATCTAACAGGGTTCTATGAGATCTCAATTATATTAATTAATTGCTGTATCATTCCTCAAATCAGACACAATATAGAAACTTAATTTTTTTAAAGATATCATTATTTGTGAAGTAATGAGGAGTGGTTCTTGCATTTTGCATGTATTTAGTATTTCAGGACTGGAGTATCCTGGTATAAGGAGAATTTGATTTTATGTTCAGTATCTTTTGGTTGGCTTTGCTTTGAGCTTCAAAAAGCCAGAAATAATTGAATTTCAGTTCTGTACTCTAAGAAGTACTGCACTTGTTTTATTAGAAACATATTAACAAAAAGTTACATATTTCTAAGCATTTGTAGGATTACTTTTTCTTACTTGTAGCTGACTGTATTGTGTAAGTTCTATATTAGTGAAAATACAGTGTGTAATTATGGTGTAAAATAGATTTAAAATCTTTTAAATACCACTTGATATTCAGACATTGTAAATACTGCAGTCAGACTTCACTGCAACTACTTGGTTTTATAACAATACCAGACACAAAAAGAAACAATATTTCTGTTAGTAATAAATCTTTTTTATGTAAGCAGTTTAACCAGGACACAACTTTTCATATTTTATTACCTTTCCTCAGAGCAGGTTATACTTGGCATGTACATCTAAGATTGTTTTTCATTGCCTTCTTTCTGAGGTATTATTTTATTGTTGGTGGATGTAGAATGAATTCTGCAAAGGTATTTGGTTTGGATCATTACTTTGCTATTTAGATCATTACTTTAATGGAGGAAATTGCAGCACTTTATTATGTGAGCTGCCTGGTAGAACAAACCTTTATTTAGGTCTCAGAAAGGGGACTGTAATCTGTAACTGCATCACAGTAAATGGTTTCCAGGCTGGGGAGGAAAGCGTTTCTTCGTATCTGGCTATGTCAAGAGATTGATATACTTTTTTCTTTTTTAAACACCAAGACTCTTGCTCCAACATACCAAAATTATAGGCAGACCTGGGCTGTCTGTCTCCTTTTACGTCAAGAGTCAAGGAGCATAGAAATCACAGTAGCCTTAATTAAAGGTGTCAGACTGAGTAATGCAGGAGATACATGGTGTGTATTTCAACAATTCACTGCCTCATAAGTATTGGTCCTGCAACCTTTCCTTTTCTTGCTTTCACTATACACTCCTGCTGCTTCTCTGTTCTAAACCTGGAGCTCACCTGGTCCTGTTACTTAGATAGCTTAATTCATTAAACAAGGAAAAAGTAACTAATAATATTAACAACACACAATGAACTGCTGTCTATTACCAAACTGATACAGTCTGCTGAGGTCAGATATGTGCTAGAGCCAGTGCAAGGGAGAAGACAGAACTGTGCAGAAAATGCGAATGGAAGGAAAGGGACCATTTTCAGCAGCTGTGGATCTCCTTGTTTAGCTCACTGGCCTCTTCAAATCAGGTGAGCCAGCTCTGGCAGAGTTGTAGACAAGCCTCTTGTCCTATGGAACCATCTCAGCAGCAAAGGTTTAGGAGCATCTGAAGAACTGCATCATAGTTCTTTTACAGCATCTAACCCAGAGCGTTAAAACAGACAGGTACAGCTGATGTGGAAAGACAAATTGGGTAGAATGCAGTCTGGTGTATTTTTTAGCATTGAGTTGGATGGTTTGTATCTTAATGTATCTACAAGTGGGATCCATTCATCATCTAAATTACAACATTGATATCCACTACTTGAAGCTATGTTTTCTTCAGCTGTTAAATCATCTGGTTTTGGATACTGTTCCATTCTGCTTGTTTTTGACGAGTTACCAACCAGTGCTGTGGGGTTTTGCCTTTTATCTGTTACGGTGGAAGAACTTAAGGTCTGCTGCCTGTTCATTTTTAAAGCATTTTTTGTTTAACAGTGAGTATGAAAGGGAAGCTAGATAATGTTAAAAAGAATTCTTTAAAAGTCTGGGTTTACTTTTAATCTTTTTATTTCAGTGGATGGAAAAGACGTCAGCTGGTTCCTATGTTTTTCGTAACAGCCGAGCTGAAGAAAGGGAAGCTGCAAAGCATGCAGAGGATCAGCAAAAGAAACTGGAAGCTCTGTTTGCAAAAATCCAAGCAGAATACGAAAAGCATGAAGGTAAAGCTTTCATTATTTCAGAACATCTGTAAAGAACAGGAAAACATTTGGATGTTTTCAGACAAGTCGAAAGAAATTGTCAAAACTTTTCTCTGGTGATAGAGAAGCAGAGAGATGGGATTTTGGGTTGTTTTCTTTGTTGTTGTTGTTGGTTTTGTTTTGTGTTATTTCAGGTTTTTGCTTCCTGTGTGTCAAGACCTTTTGGTACAAAATGGTTATGTGCTTATTTGCATGGCTTTGCAGCTATCTAGGAAGCACCTGTTGAACATATTCATAGGCAGGCCACTAAAAATTTATCCTTGAGGTGATTCTCAAGGAAATGCTACAAAATTGTAGAATTCACAGTTCCGTTCAGAAATGTGAGACTGTAAGATTTCACCCAGAGGTGGGCACTGCTAGGATGTATCTCAGTAGACCTGGACACCAAGACTGAGCATCTTTCCTCATGAATAATTGCATGACTGTGTGGATACTGAGGTCAGTGGAGCTGCTCAGTGGGACAGGGACTCTGGTGACACAGGCCACGGAGAATGCTGAGTTACTGAATGCCCTTGGTTGGCAATCCCAGGCCACAGAGACCAGGGGAAATTCTGAAGCAGGGAAGACATACCCTTGGTGGAAGAGGATCAAGTTAGAGAACACTCAGGCAAACTGGACATATGTTAAGTCCATAGCTGATGATGGGATTAACTCAGAAGTGCTGAAGGAGCTGACCAGTGTCTGTGGGGCTGCTTTTGATCCTCTTTGAATGATCATTAGTTCATTGGTAGAGGTGCCTGGAGACTGGAAGAAAGCAAATGTGTCTGCTGAATTCAGAGAAGATAGGAAGGAGCACCCAGAAAACTACAGGCCAGTCAGCCTTACCCTTATCCCTGAGAAGGTGATGGGACAAATAATCCTGGAAGCTGTTAACAGGCACAAAAGGGACAAAAATGTGATTTGGAGTATTCAGCAAAGATTCACTCAGGGGAAGTCATGTTTGACCAGCCTGATTTCTGTGATGAAGTCATTGGCTTGGGCAGTTGAGGTGAGAGCAGTGCATTGTCTACCTGGACTTCAGAAAGGCTTTTGACACTGTGTCCCTTAGGATCTGCAGAGAGAAGCTGATGGGCTGGATGAGCAGGCAGGCAAGGCGTATTGAAAACTGAACAGTAGGGCCCAGAGGGTGGTGATCAGTGGCACAAAGTCTGTTGGGAGGCCAGTAACGGGCCTGGTGTAATCCTGGTGTGTGCCAGCGATGAGTACTGGGTCTAGTCCTGTTTCAACAAATTCATTTATGATCTGGAGAAGGGGGTGATGTACTTACAGCAGGTTTGATGCTGACAATTAGGACAAGTGATGGATACACTAGAGGATTATGCTGCCATCCGGAGGGATTTTGGCAGCTGGAGAAATGGGCTGACAAGCACCTCATGAAGTTCAACAAAGCAAGTTGCAAATCTTGCACCTGGGGAGGAGCAGTGCCATGCACCAATACATGCTGGGGATCACCCACCTGGAAAGCAGCTTGGCAGAAAGAGCCCTGGGGGTCCTGGTGGACAAGTTGAGGATTGTTGCTAGAAGGTCTAAGAAGGTGATCCTTCCCTTCTGTTTTATACTGGTAAGGCCACATGTGGAGTGCCATGTCCAATTCTGAGCTCCTCACTACAAGAGATGTGGACACGCTGGAGATAGTAGAACAAAGGGCCATGAATGTGTTTAAGAAATTGGAGCATCTGACCTAGGAAAAACTGAGAGAGCTGGGACCATTGAGCTTCTCTGCACTGTCCTTTCAGGTATTTAAGTACATCTGATCAATGTACTTAAGTACCTGAAAGGACAGTGCAGAGAAGATGGACCTAGGCTTCTGTCAGTGGTGTCCAGTGACAGGTCCAGAGCCAAATGAGTGCAAACTGGAGCACAGGAAGTTCCTTCTGGACATCAGGAAACTTTTTCACTATGATGGTTGACTGACAGTGTTGCCTGGAGAGGCTGTGAAATCTCCATGCTTGGAGATAATAAAAAACTCACTGGACATGGTCTTGGTCAGCTTTCTGTAGGGAGCCCCTGCTTAAGCAGTGTTGTTGGACCAGATGACCTCCAGAGGTCCCTTCCACTTCAATATATTCTAATTCTGTTATGGCTGACACTGTGCACCTCTGCCAGTGATTTCTAACGGTAGTTCTAGCATGGAATTCTTAGTTGAAATCAGAGATGGCCTTGTAATTCTTAACGTCACTCCTATGACACCTCGTGCGTTGTTTTATGTTTGGTAAACTTGTGTACACAGGAGTCTGCTGTGCTGAAGGAATTCATTGAAATTCTGGCAGCAAAGTGACTTACATAAGGAGAGGGTGATAGTTTCATATAAGTTAACTTGCATTTAGCTGATGTCCTGAGGAGGCTTTGTGTGCAGGACTGTGCTGTCCCACATCTTGGTGTCTTTAAGACTTTTCTACTGCATGAGAGAAAGAGCAAGTGATGGACATAAAGAAAAAGTAGTCAAGTATCTATGAAGGTTTTTGGCAGCCCATCAAATTTCTCACCCTCTCCTAAGTGATACTAGCCAGTGATACTAGTTACTAGCCTCCTAGCACTGATACTGGCTACCCCAAAGTTTGTATAATATTCTATCTATGTTGCATTTAAGTGAATAAGATTTATTTTCTGCATTTTCTGGATATGTATATAGATGCACACACATATACACATCAATTCCTATACATGTGGTTTGTGTTTTTATTCTGGCAAGGCCTAAACACTGCTGTGCTTCTTACATAATTATTTCTTCCTTCATTTTAAAATGTATTGATTGTACTCCACATAAAGGCTTTTTCTCAACAGAGAGAACCAGTAGAAGAACACTAAGATCACGGATCATCACAAGACAGCAAATCCATAATTTGCAAGATGGTGCAGAACTCTATGAAGCAATTCAGAATGCATCTGATCCTGGTTATATGGAGGTAACTGTAGATACTACTGGGTTAATTTTGAAAAGCTTTTGGAGTAAATTAAAATTTAATAACTCTGCTGAAATTGACCATTAAATTACTGTTGTTTTGCTGCCTTTTGATATTTTCTACAGCATGGTTATTGCTAAATAAATTAATATTTAAAAAATTGAAAAAAACTGAATGAAGGCTTGTTGTAATTGATTAATATTATCTTGGATGGCAATTTTCTCTTGGTATAAAACTCCAGGATATAGCACAATTAAAAGTTAATGCTACTTGTAATTTTATTACTTTGTTTTGTCTTGCATATATGAAAACTTAATGAATCACATCAATCTAGAGTTTCATACACATACTCTTGCATGCTGTTCACTGAATTGTTTGGATTGTTATATTGTCTTTGTTGTCTTGATTCCCTGTTCCAGTTAAATCACAGCTTTTAAGTGTTTATGCCTATACTCATAAAGATACAGGTGATTAGTCCCTGCTAGTTATTAAAAAATTAAATAGATGCCTTGCCTTTTGCAAGTGAGGATCCTTGTCTGTCATATTTGATGAAATGGTATCTATGTCTCTGGAGCTGCATGTACAGAAATCTGGGTCTTGAAGGCTTGGTCAGTGAAGTGATGGGTTTGATGCATTTTAGTGTAAATCACTGTGTCAGCTCAGAGACAGCAGCCTCAGGAGAAGTGCAACTCTTCCTTTATTCTTCCAGAAATTTTTCCTAATATGTTTTCATATGAAGGAGGCAAGACTGCCTGTTATATTAAATATTCACCTTACTTATACACTCTCCAGCAGGCTTCTCACTAGTTGTCAGGTAGGAACGCTGTAGTGTAATCTCTGCACAGACCAGAGTGCACCAGCTGAGTACCAGCAGTACCACTGCTGCCTCCTGTTGTTTTAATATATACCTCATTTCAAGTCCTAGTAGTGCATCAGCTGGAAATAAATTGCTTCTAACAGATGAACACTCAAGAAAGAGGCTATCTAAAAATCTTGTGGTTTTTTGATTAATAAAAAAGATACTGAGTTCATCTTCTCTTTGTTGCAGGGATATCTCAGTGACGACCAATTAAAAGCCTTGAAGGCTTACAGGCAGCTGATGAATGACAAAAAACAAACTCAGATGCAGGATCAATTCAAGAAGGCTTTAGAGTCAGCAGAACAGGAAGAAAATGGTTGTTACAAAAGGGACGTGTCTGCAGTATGGAGATTATATGTGGTAGACTACAGAAAGCAAGAAAAACATAAAGGTCAGTGCTTGAAAAATTTTAAATAACTTTTAACTAAATGTGGTAACTGGCCAGCATAGATAGATTTGAAGAGTTTCCCAACAGTATTTTAGCTTACATGTTAATATTTCCGGTTTGATTCTTGATTTAAGGCTTTTGGATAGGAGGGAGTGTTGTAGATTTATTTATTTAAAAGCCTTCAAGGTATGACTGAGCAGGTAACTGAGCTTACTGTGCTGTTGTCAGGAGCAGTACTGAGTATCTGGCGCCCACTGCCCGACGTGTGTTCCTTGCTGAAGGAAGGCGCTCGCTACAGGATCTTCCAGCTGTCAGCATCCCAGTCCAGGGGCAGGGCAGATTCCACCAACGTCCACTTAACAGCCACCAAGAAAACTCAGTACCTACAGCTAGCAGTAAGTGCTTTAAGTGCATAAAGGTGCATCATTAAAATGTGTCACACTCTGTAAGTGTGGTGAATACTGAAGTTTTGTGTTTAATCAGGTATCACAGGAGATGTTGGTACAGATTTTCTTTCCAAGAAAAGCTCTAGAATTCGCCAGTTTGTTGGATCCTTCTTTTCAGCCACCATGTGCTGAAGTGGATTTAGTTGGAGTTGTCATTTCTGTTACCAGAACAGGTACGTTGCAGACCACATTCGTCCTCCCATTGAATAAGCACTGAATTGTTTATTTCAAAGTCAGAATTATCTTGGTGCTGTACCTGCATCTCAGGCCTGTGAAAACCTGCTAATACAGCCCATGATGGTGACAAGCTGGCAGATAAATCTATGTTTCTGAAGAAAAACTCTCTCTGCTTATTAGTTCAGGAAGTTAGTAAGGCAGGATCTAAGCTCAAAAGCAGCTTATATTTAAATGTTTGGGGTTTTTTTTCCATAAATGGTGGACCTAAGTTCTCATATCTGTGTTGAGCATCTGCAGAGACACCGTCGTGCATGTATATGAACTCCCTCTTTGGTGTGCAGTGTCATGGAATGAGTGGAATTCATGCACTGGAGCTCATGGATAGGGAGAGGTGGATAATTTTTGCGTAAAAAGGAGAAGTTCCATGGGAGTATTGTTTTTAAAGACAGAGACTTGAAGTTGTTTTCTGTAATCATTTGGGAGCTGGTATAGAATACAAAAGAAGTATGAGATACCTGTCACCATGCAGATGGGCTGCCATGTAGCTCTTTCAAGATGTGTGTGACTTTTTTTAGTAGATCCAAATCACTTAAAGAGATGTAAAGGTTTAATTCAGACTTTTTTCCTGCTTTTAGGTTTTACTACTGTGGTATACTTGTCTGATGAAAGCTATAATTTAGTGGCAGTAAAGATCTGGACAGATCTCAGACACTTGGCTATTGAAGATGTAGTTGTCCGCTGCTCACTCATTTCTGCAAGCAACCTTCAGTGGCAGTCTGAATTCAGATCAGAAATTCCTGTGCTGTTGGCTGGAGATCTTTCTTTATTCTCAGCCAATCCAAAGGAATGCTATCTTCAAGAGAAGGTTAATGAACTGAGAAGTGTGATAGAGGTAAACCTGTAGAAGTGTCATTTCATGGTTACTTTTAGCTACTGCTATGTTACATCCTTCAGCAAAAAGTCTGTTAGTATTGATAAACCTTTAAAACAAGTAATGCACATAATGCTGAATTCACGGGGAATTTTCTGGGAGATAGAGTAAGATGTCAATGCAGTTTTCCTGGGGGATCGAATGTCTTGATTATTTTTATTTTTTTTTTTATTTTCTAACTCATCCGGCATTGTCTTTAGGATGTGCCACAGAACCTCTGAGTGGCAAAAGATCTTGTACCTGTCAATAGGGAATCTGCCATGGACAAAAAGCGCAGAAATCTTCTGTCTTTTTGGTTTGATATAAAATAAAATTCCAGTGGGATAATGATGAAAATAGAACGTCTTAAATGTAGTGTATATAGTCCTTATATAGTTTGAAAGCCAACTATTCTGCATTGCAAACTCTGTTCTCCCTTACAGAATGTGCCCTCCTTTTGCTCTGATGCAGAAAGTAAACTGAAGAATTTGCTAGGAAGAAATCTCTTGCTGACACCAAGTTTAACTAAAAGATGTGGTTTGGAAAGCCCCTCTCCTTCCTGCAGCCACGCAGAGGATAGAAGTTTGGTAAGCTTCTGGTAATTAACGCTGTGTTTATACTGGGAGAACATGCAGTAAGGATTTAAGCAAGTGTTATACCTGTGTGAATGGTCTCACTCTCTGTCCATTTCATCCAATCTTTTCAGGGCAATACAAGCTGATTAGAAGCTTTCTCTGTGTGTGGGGGGGTTTAGGATTATTCCCCAGAGGAGCCATGAGATAAATTATCCTTCCTCCAAACACTGTATGGAAACTTCCCCTTGTGGCCTATGTTTCCACAACATACTTTAAGTATTTTGAATTTGATGTGAGTAAAATGAATCATCATTCTTTATAGATAATTTATTGCTTCTTTGGTCCCACTGTGAAGATTATCCAATGTGAGTGTCACAGAAGGGGAAAATCTTGATCTGTACATTTTTTTTCAAGGCATTCTGCAGTTCCCACCTTTGTTGAGAGAATTTACTTCCTGGTCTTTTTATAAATAGTGTTTACTATTGCTAGGATTTATAAGGGATGTCACCTGGAAAATGTATTTTAGCAGTCTTGACAAAAATTGATTTAAATAGTACTCAAGTTTCCATTGAAAGCTGCTGGTGGTGAGTTGCTTCTGACATGGAATACTGAGCACAGTCAGAACAAAAATTTTTTCTGCCATGAGTTGCAAGGGAGGTGGAAACATCCTGGTGTGATATCAGTTCCTGGGGACTAAGTTTAAGCTTGTAAGGCATCCTTTTCTATTTCAAAGGGAGGACTAATGTTTAATTCTGAAGGTCTAGTTTATATACTTTATAGACTGACTAATTTATATTTGTATAGTTTATTCAATACATTAGTCATCTTTTAAAAATGAGACATTAAGTGTATTCTCAGGCCTGTGCTTGAAAGATTTGCTATGCAGCATCTGTCTTGTGTGCATTGCTATCTTCAAATTTTTTGGTCTATGTTTTATCCTAGTTTTTTTTCAATTTTTTTTCTCCTTTTTACTTATTTAACCAACTATGTGTGGAGAACATGGCCAAGGCAATAGAAAACTTATGAGTGCTTTGATTTCTTACCATCTGGCATAGAAAAATTCCCATACATTTTGCTTAGCTCTTAGAAACGAAATGTAAATGTACAGGTAAACAGTGACTTATCAGTCATCAGCACTTGAAAGAATAATATTAATCACCATCAGGAGATACCAAACTAAACTTAAATGGGATATCAATGATGATGTAGTGTTTTTATAGGGGGGCGGTCCCCCATTTTCTGGAAGTTTTTGAGGAAGTTCATGAGAACATTCTATTCAACATAAAACTTCTCTTTTGACCCAGATCTCTTCTAGAATCGAAATGAAGCATCCAATCCCTTTGTCAACTAGCACACCAAATATGGAACTTGTCACACCAGGGTCAGCAAAAACACCTTCACCTGCTACAGTTAATGAAAACTATCTCAAAACAAGCAAAAAGAGAAAAGCTATGGACTTCCTCAGTTGCATACCTGCCCCTCCACCATTGACACCAGTATGTTCAGTAATTTCTCCATCTGTTAAAAGAGCATTTCAGCCTCCACGAAGTTTGGGTTTACAGCACAGCAAGTCACCTAGAGGAGCAGATCAGAATACTGGCCTTGTCACCCCTTGCAGAAAAGTGAGAGAAACTGTCCATCTTCCTGAGAATGACCTGGTTGCTGATGAAGAACTGGCAATGATTAATACACAAGCACTCATGAATAATTTACCAGAAGAAAAGAAGATGGATTACGTAAATGAAAACAGAAATGCAACAGCTACTACTTCATCTGATGATCTTTCATGCAGAAATAGTTCCAGGTCTACTGGGGAAGGAAATAACTCACCAAAAGCAGTTCTGAAGTAGCTGAGGCTCTTTAGAAGAACCCAATGAACATGAAGACTCATTACCAGCCCACAGAATGCTACAAAGACCAAAATCCCGAAAATGCTGCTAATGCACATGTACAGTATTGTATATATTTCAAATTCAAATTATTTTTACACTTTGTACATTAAAAGTTGATTGTATTTAATAAAGTTCTATTACAAAAACAGACTCATTAAATAACACTTCATTTGCAAAATAGTTTAAAGTTTAGTATGTAAACACTTCTCACAAAGATGCATTGTACAATAACATCAGTGTGGCTGAGCGTTTGATGACATTTTGTAAGCCATTGATTCTGTGATCTTATATTACAGCAGGATCTTTGTTTCAGTCTAAAGCCATCAGTTTTGTTACCCTCTGCAACATTAGAATAGTTGTTCGGCTGTCCAAAGTGGCACAGGGCATAATAAAGAGTTCTCTTATTTTCAGCAAACAGAACACTTTAATTCTGAAATGTTGCTGTGCTATTCTGGCACAGTTTCTCCTCAGACTTTCCATATAGCACTAAGGGAGGTTTAAAGAACAGCTATGATTATTTGATTCACAGCAAAATGCCATGCAGAGTTATTATTAAATAGCTCCTTGGTCTGTGTTTCTGCTTCAGCTGTTCAGAGCTGCTCCTGCAGCCCTGTTCCCACTTAGGAGTTAACTCGCACAAGCCTAACACTAATGTTTCATTTTAGGAGCCTCTCCATCTTGGAACCAGGGAACTCCTTTGTCTTGGCAAGATGAAGAGCTAAGTTTGCTTTGTTGAAGTGTTTTGCTTGCAGGCTAGAGAAGCTGTTTGTGTGTGAGGTAAGAGCAGCATGAATCCAGGGAACAACATCAGATCTTGCTAAAATCTGTTGAGCTACTTTTGCCATCATTCACTTTGCCTCTGAAAGTTGTAATAATGCTGTAGGCAAGCAGTAGATACAAAAAGTTTATACAGTCAGATATAAAGCATTAAAATGGCAAGAAATGCCATTGTGTGGGGAATGAATTGGCCACAATGGCCTTAAGACAGAAATATGTTAGGAATGTTTACTGCTAATGTCAGACTGTGATGCAGAAGAAAACAACCAAAATGTTGCATGTGGTAGAGCCCAGTGCATTTCACATATGCCTGGATGGATTTTCATGGAGGAAGAGGGATGAGACGGAGTACAGTTTGTATTGGGTACAGTGCTCTTACAGTGGTCACGTAGAGCTGTGAGATCATGGTCCAATGCCATTTAAAGATTTGTAAGAAATGTAGAAATGTAGTAGAAAAACACAAGAATAAAAAACAGTTTAGAAAAAAATGTAAAACTAGAGACTCTTGTACCCTGATAATTAAAACACCAAGGAATGCACATCTTCAGTTAAATGTCACATTTGTACGTGCCATGCCAGGTCTCCTCCTTGGGAAGGCAGAAGGGTGGGTGGGATGGGGACCCGTCCCATAAGCTGCACTTGCCCCACTGTAGCTTCCCTCATCCCTGCTTGGTTTTTCAGACCGGAGAACACTGTGGAAGGTAACATTGTGCTCGTATTGCTCTTTCATCCGTTGTATCTTTTCCCGAGGGACACGATGAATATTTCTTCTGTAGAGTCAACAGTAACAGAAAACACAAGTATTTAACTGCCTGTGTTAAAGGGACTGTGAAGTCCTTGAAAGGTTCAGCATAATGGTTCCGGTCTCCACTGATCTCTTTCTGGGCTTTTGTAACAAATTATTGTTCACTTCCACCTACTTCTTAGGAATATTATTGTGACTGCTGAAAAACATAACACCGTTATTTTTTGGGAGGCAGACGGGACATAGGGAGTTGACAAATGTCCAAAATAAGTGCAGAAGACCTTTGTGGTATTTCATACAAGTGTTGCTGTGTTTAAGCACTAACGGCTTGTTGGCCTCAGTGAGCTTCTGTACAGCCGGAGATGGGCGGCCAAGGGCTGCAGCCAGCCCAGACACGCAGCAGCAAGGACAGAGGTCACAAACTGCTGTGCTTTGAGAGCAAGGAGGGAAACATCACACATGATGTGGCTCAGGCTCCAAGGTAGACTCATAAATGACAAGTCTGAGAGGGAGGGGAACACAATGCTCAAA
>JAYDZK010000001.1:47698847-47750666 GCA_034509185.1 Euphonia xanthogaster
CTTTCCCCCCCCCCCCCCCCCCACCGGGACGGATTTTTGGGGCGCCGCGGGACCGACCCCCGGCTGCCGCCGCCGCCCCCGGTACCGGCACCGGCGTGGGAGGCTCCGCGTGCCGCAGGATGGGACCCGCACCGGGAGGGAGGGGGGGGGGGGCAATGCACCACATCCCCCCCCCCAACCGCGACCCCCAGAGCCCCCCGGGACACCCCGAGACCCCCAGAGCCCTCCCCGGGCCCCGCCGCGACCCCGGCCCCGCAGCCCTCGGCCCCCGCGGGCGGGGCCGGGCGAGATCCCGCGTCCCTCCATGTCCCGGGCGGCCGAGACTTTGTCCCGCGAAACCGAAAGCTGCCGGGAGCGGAGACACGGGCAAGGACGGGCGTCTGCGGCTGCACAGCCAAAGCGCTCAGCTACGGCACTCGCTGCAGACTCAGAACTTTGGCCCGAGATACCATCTCCAGTTATTTAAAGTCAGGATTATTCCCCAAATTCTTAAAGGCAGGAAAACACAAGGCAGCGCTGACAGCGTTCCAATCCCAGGTGCTGCCTCTCGGTATTGCGAACTACAGGGCAGGGCCGAAAGGGAATGAATCATCAAAGCCCCAAAGAGAAGTGGGGATGGTTACAGGACACCAGGTGTGCACGGAGACTCCTTCGCCGCCCGTCCCTTTCGTAGCAACGAGCTACCGCAGTTCTCTTCAGCCACAGAAGCAACAAGGATGCCAAGGGGATGAAGCTAAAGAACTGCCCAGCACTGAACAAATGATTCCGTGCATCATGCTCACTGCACCAACCTAATTATTTTCTTTTTCGAACATATTATCATAAGAGAAAGTAAAGGGAATTTTAAAGATTTCTTTCCTCTAAAGAAAACCTGATTTCCATTAACTTGCTCACCAAAGAAGTCAACGAAATTACAGTTTGCAATAAAACCAAAAGTAGTTGGAGTGGTATCACACCCTCCCTTCTCAGAGCTACACACAGCATCATGCCCAGCTTGGTTAGGAGCCAGCTGCAGGTATGCCCCAAGCACACACCACCACCAAATCTCAATGCTGGAGCTTTAGGTTCTGAGGTTCCAAATAGTGTGCGCTCACACACAGGGAGAAAGCTTAGCTCTCCAGGGACATGGCACACCGACGCTAACTGAAGCAAGTGGGGAAAATGTGGCAGGAAAGAAGAGACAGAAAATGTGAAATTCAGATACTGGGGAGGGGGGTTAAAGTCAACTTAAACTGGCAACACTCTACTAAGAGATGAAACATGACTTGCCCATACAAGAGAACTGTGAGATTTTGAAAACTATTTTTATTTCAAGCATTCTGGAAGGCCAGGATTCAGTAACAGAAAATAGAGGCATTCAGATTTCTCACTCAATAAATAGAAGTAGGAAGACAGTATTAATCCTTGAGTGACATTTTCCTGAAATCAAACTAACTTGTCTGCTGCCACTAGTACAACACAGAAGTCTGAAGCTGTGGTTAGGGGGGGGTATGAACTCCATTCCCCCTCCCCTTTACATTTCATATAATGTTCTGCTGCTAGGAGAGCAGGACATTTCCAGCCAAGGAGGACACACACATGGCCATGGGAGATGATTCAAACAGTGCAGCCAGAAAATTTCACCAGTGGTACAACATTAATTTAGAAATACATACATTGTTAACTGCTTTCATGTAGATGCAGTATTTAAGTAGAAAGTAGAGACACATCGGCAAATTTGACCATGGTGGAGCTTCCGCACGAATTCAGTCAAGTCCTGGCTCTTCAGCTGATGTATAAATAAACACAGGGAAAGGAGAGGAAGAGGAGATCAAAGAATAAATAGAGAAATATTCTGGATCTGCAAGCTGCTCAAGTGGGAAATATTATTTCTGACAAGTAGACACAACCAAGTTTCCTGCTTCTCCTTAATATTTTCTCTCACTTTTATTGTTAAATGACGTGACAGCTGTCACTCCCTCTCCCTGCAAGGAAGTGTCCAGCCTTGTGCATGCCTCATAATTGACAGAGGTTGCTCTTTATAATTAATTATGATTTATCTCCACATACATAAATATTTCCAACACCACTAACAGAAACATCAAATCTTGGGTTTACCAGTGCTAGTTATACATCTTCTCAGTCTACCACAAACCATACACACCCCTCCTTCAGCATGTTTGAATCAGTTCCCTAGTGAAATATTCTTGTTTCTGTAGTCCCAAATTCCCAAATGAGTCTAGCTGAGGGGAGGCCTAAAGCCTGGTTTCAGGAGAAAAGAATGGAAGTTGTGCACCCCTGTTTGAGTGAATAGGAAGGACAGATGAGGATGTTTACCATCAGAGGTTGTAAAGGGACTGGGTGCAATTATGACTGAAGGTGAAGGCAGAAGGAGGCAGCTAAGACACGTAACAAGCACCATTCCCTGCAGGTGAGCATCACTGCCTGCTTCTGTGCCAATATCCTGGATCCTGATACAAGTGAATGAAATACCACAGCGGGAAGCTCACACCCCATAGTGACAGATGCCTCTGGTCTCCCCTCTGAATCTCTTTATACCACACTTGAAGATGTACTGACAAAGTGTAAATCCCAAATGGCTTCAGAAAATGATCTTTTGCCATACACAAAGTTATCGCAATTTTGATCATTATTATGTGGTCAGAGAGGTTGATATGGGGGGGCAGTGTTGGGGGAGAGGTGGCCAAAGATGTATACCAAAAAATCCACAGTGGTTTCTCTCTTCCAGGTTATCCCTCACATTTAAAATCCTTGGTGGCCAACTGAAGTCCTTCCATGGTGGAATTAAAGCGAGAAGTTTCTGAAATAAAAAAAAAATAAAAAAAAGAGGGTCTGCTGAAGTTCCACAACAGCACAGTCAGCAAAAAGACTTAACAGATAATCCAGCCCTCAGACTGAGAAGAGTCTGTCCAATGTTTTTTAAAGTTTCTAATACTCAGCTCTTGGTTATTTCTTTACAAAGTTAGAAAGGAGAGGAAGCAGACAATGGAAAGCAATGGAAAAATAATAGAATGCAAGGAGAGCAAAAAAGGAAGACAAGAACCTGGATGTCAGAACTAGAGGCAGTGAGGACCTTACCACTTCAAAGCTGAAAAATAAGGAGAAGAGTGGATTTTTTTCTCTACACTTCACAAACGCTATATAATGAACAGCTGTTCAACCAATGCCACCATAGTACAGATACATCTCAATTTTTTTGTTACAATGTGCATTGTTTCCCCTGTTACACGCACTCAGGACCTCACAGGCTTTCATGTTACAGAGTTAGTGTGAGGCACCCGCACAACCCAATTGTTGTTCGTTCTTGAGAGCTCCAAAACCAGAGCTGCAGGCAGCACTTATTCCCCCAGGTAATTAGATACTGCTTGAATGATTTTTTGAGCCAGGTTTTCCTGGTGAGCACTCTAAAATGCAGGTGAGGTTTTCTGGTCATAATTCTGTGCACTTTTTCATGCTTCCTTTTGTTTACTATTAGTGGCTAAATGTCAAAGGACAGGTAAGTTTTTTCACTATTATCTGTGTATCAAAGTAGCAACTGGAAGAGGTTTGACCATGGGATGATATTTTCTGTGGCAATACTGGAAGAATGCTTTAGTCTGCTTTGTATCCTTCAGATTATTCTTTTTTCATTTTAGCCAAAAAACCGGTCCTGCCTCTCCCAGCTATACACTCCTGCTTTTTTGCCCATGTCCTGCTGATCTCATGGGCTCTAGGATGATTTGTTTCAGTTCCATAGCCCAGACCAAAAACATTTTGGATGTCTTCATGCATTAGATGCTAGAGCTGAACTGCCTCACTCAGAAGCATCACAGCCAGCAAAGGGAAGTGCTTGGAATAGCACACCCAGGGAAAGGAGGATAACACAGGGGTATTTAGAGATTTGTCCCACCAAAACCACACCCTTCAGGGCTGTTGTGGAAGAAGTATTCCTGCAGGGAGTTACTGACTGCTGTACTTCAAGAAGAAACATGTCAGCTTCTGCCTTGCAGTAGTCCTGCAGATAAATGCTTGAACAGACACATTTGCATTGCACTGGCATCTGTGAGTCCTGGTCTAAGGAGAACTTCTAGGCACCAAAATAATGCTGTTTTCACTGATCTCAACATTTCTCAAACTGGGAACTCTTGCTTAATCTCCAGAGCAAATACTGATGTGATGCCAATGCTTCAATAAGGAGCTCTCACAAAAGCTTGAGATTAACGCTGTGTTTTCCCAGAGGAACACTGTTCGCCCTCCCATTGAAATACAAACACCCTTACACAATATGAATACAGAAACATGTTCATCTGGCTAACAGATTAAGTTGCACTTGGCTGGTAACGCTCAGTTTGCTTTCCACTCTAAAGGGACCAAAATTATCATATTAGCTCTCCCTTGATTTCCTATGATTTTAAAAGCTTTTTGGTAGGAATGTCTCAATTTTAGTTTTTTTTTTTATTTCCCCCCTGACATTTGAAGGAATGAAATCCATTTCAACATTTCCAGTTGTTCACTTGAGCAGTTTCTCAACCACTCTGGGACATCACTCTTGGCAAGTCTGCTTTAATCAGGAACCAGAGGGGAATTATTTTATGGTGAGGTAAGACAACCTTATCCCTCAAAGCCAGGCCCCATTGATCAGGAAAACTGACCTTTTACAATGCCTGCATGCTGACATTGTGGAAGCACTGGAATACACAGGTGGGGTCTGCGTTACCCTGTATCCTGTGCCTGACTGTAAGCATGAGCTGACTGAAAACCCTAAGACATGCTTCTTCCTTTCCACATACTTTTCTTGGTTTAGTTCTTCTAACATCCCACATTTGTAAAAGCTTAAAAGAGTCCTCCACCTGAAGATTTGGTTGCAGAATACATGGCCCCTGATATCAGAGCTGACTGTGGCCCAGACAGGACACCGTGCACGTCCCCTCCTCATATCTGCAGCAGCACGACCTCATCTGCTCCCTTGCCCCAGCCTTGGCACTGAGCTGGACCTTACAGTAGCTTATCTAAATGCCTCAGTCCAGCAGGAAAGTATTGATTTGTTTGCTGTGGGGTTAGTGAATTAAATGATAGCCTTTGTGTCAGCCAGCAAGTGCTGGAGCTGCTATCTGGAGCAGGGCTGGGAGGAAGGGCACTTCACAGTTTGGGCAACAGTTAAGCATTGCATCAGCCTGGTCTGAGATGGCAGATCCCAACTCCAGAGCAGGCTAAACCCACATGACCTCTGGTGTCTCGTCCTCTCCCTCCAACAGCCTTCAGGACTTTCCCTGACTCATCTCAGATGCTGAACTAAAACAAAGCAAAACAAAAAACCCCAACATAAAACTCCAGCTGTATCTACCCATTCCAGCAGAGATCTCAATGGCCAAGCCCTGCAGAGACAGTGCAAGGACTTTTTATAAGCCAAACACTGATGGGGAATCTTCTTTTGTGGCAAAGTCTGCATTGCTCTCATTCTATATTCCATAGAACAAACACAAGCTGACACAGTAGAGTGTTAGATTGCAAGACACCACAACAAACTGGGGTTTCCTGGCAGCAGACAGTGGCTGGGTGACAAACATGCCGGGCTCTGGGTCATTTCTGCTGCACTCATGACAAGCAGAAAAGGAAGACTGAAACAATTTTGGGAGTAGCAGAGTGGACAGACAAAGGGAGTAAATCTGATGGGAAAAAACTAGTTTGTTTGACTCAGCAACCAGATAAAGGTACAGACAATAAGGCAGGATAACTTGCTAGCATGTCTCTTTCCTTTCTTGAAGCCCAAAAAGAAGAAGTTTCATATTTCACCATTTTTTTTCCCAGGAAGATAACAAAGCTCTTCACATCTATATCTTTAGTGTTAAACATGTAATCAATAACCTGGACATTTCTGGATAATAGCTTAGGACACAAACCCACACAGACATCCAGTCAGGACCATAAGCAAAAACCCTGCCTCTAGAGTGTTTGTATTGCAATATTATTAATAAATAGCTTCTAAAAATTGGTAGCAGGTGTAGGCCTAAGTATTTTGTGAAAATATTTTTTATTTGCTTACCCAGTATTGTAGGATCTGATTAATTAAGAGGAAAATACTGCTACCAGATGTTCTTGATGTTATTAATGATCTCTGCTGAGAGCACCCTGCGAGACCGGTGCTCTCTGGGCCACATGGTTCACCGAAATCTCCCTCATCTTCCTACACTGGTAGCTGGTACCAGCTAATCAGCAATGTCATTTTTGTCTTCAATGACATATAATCAAATCAAACCCCATTCAAGAGGTTTCAATTCCAACCCAAACTATTCAACTACTTCCCCTGTGACATGAAGATCCACTGTGAAAACTTCTGTGTTTATAACAGCTCCAACACAGTGCACACCCACCTCCTTGACTCCCGTTCCAGCCATCAACTGGAGGCATGGTCAGATCAGGCACAGGGTGACAAAGACCCCCTGACCACACCCCATGTGGATCACATTCCAGCAGTCCTGAGATGGCTGGATGGGAACAATTTAAGCCTCAGGATATGGAATCTTTTTCTGGCTCATTTTGCTCATGGTGCAGGTTATTCTATTTCCATGTACCTCAGTTTATTTGTTTAAAGACTAAAAATTAATCCATTTTCCATTTTGGAAAGAGCAACCGATGGCAAATTATAGAGAAGTTAAGATAGCATTTTCCTGCTGGAACCCATAATCCTTCCTTTTTATCTCAGTCTTCCCAAAATATCTCTCATAAACAAACCAAAGAAACTTTGCCAAGTTACCAAAGGGTTCAAAAATTCATGAGGCAAGTAAGAACACGATAGCACACTTTGTCACACCAAATGAAAACATTAATGAAAATTTTACGCTTCAATATATGGAGTCTTACTGAGACCTCTTGCTACTGCTTCTCCACTGAAAAGCAGAACTGCCACTTCATCATAATTTGGTGAAACACTGTTTTATTACTCATAGAGTTCTTTTCATAATTGGACCCTCAATAGAGCCAGCATTACACTCCATGCTGAAAAGACAAGGAAAGTAGGACTGTGATGACTCACAACAGATTGCCACAGCAACCAAAGTGGGAATAAATTCCACCTCTTAGGCATCCTAACCTGCTGCTTTCACTTCACCACACATGTTTTAGATTTCAGAGGAAAAAATAAAATCATATGGCTTTAATAACAAAATACTGCCTTCTCTTTTCCCCATTCAGGCTTGAAAGAAACAAAATCCGAACAACCCTCAACCCTAACTCAGTTAAAACCCAAGTAAATTAGAAGATACTAGATGCACCTTAAAAATTTTAACAAACAATATTCTTTAGATATTTGGTCAAATATAATAAAAATATATTTGGTTAAATATAATAAAAGAATAAAATATTTACAAGGTGACTGATTACCTGTTTGTTATGCAGAATATAAGACAGTCACTCATGACTGATGTAATGCAGCATCCAGACAGCCAGTGCAGGTTATGATGTTCTCCTCTATCACATCTTGACATAGCTCTATGTCTGATAGTGTTTCAGAAGAGTCTTGATTCTCTTGGGGATTTTTATTTAGATCTTCAAGATTAATAATATCATCTAAAAAATAAAGAATTTACAAACTGCAGCCAAAACCACCTGAAATTACCTTACATAGTCTGTCATTTCTGTTGTCAGGATAGAATATTTCTAGAACAAGCTTTTATTTTACCAGAATCCTCTTGATTTTTGCCTCCTAAATGGCCTATAAAATAAATGAAATCTTTCTGTTTTGTCTCTCGTAGGGGTGGGGAGTGAGAAACAACACCCATGCATGTGTGTGTCTGTTCCCACTCTTACACTGCCTCTCCAAAAGCAGCCTTTCTTCTAAAATAGCGAAACTTCTCTCATATTTTAGACAGCAAATTCTACCAGCTTTCAGGGAACTACTGGGGTGTATTTTCAAACTTGTTAGAGAACCTGTGAAATTGTAGTGCATTAACATGGAAATCACAGAAAAAGACAACGAGCAACCTTATCCCATAATTTCCACACTGCAGGAATTAATGCGAACAGAAGTCCAGAGCTTCACATGAACCCTGATATCTCTTACTGCCCAGGTGTGTGACCTCAAGTGCTCTTTGACAGCAACTGAAGATGAGCCAGCTGTGCCCAGGTGACCAAGAAGGCCAGTGGCATCCTGGCCTGTATCAGCAACAGTGTGGCCAGCAGGACCAGGGCAGGGATTGTCCCCCTATACCTGGCACTGGTGAGACCACACCTCAAGTTCTGGATTCAGTTTTGGGCCCCTCACTATAAAAAGTCTCTAGGGTGCTGGAGCATGTCCAGAGAAAGGCAGTGGAGCTGGGAAAGTGTCTAGAGCACAAGTCTGATGAGGAGCAGCTGAGGGAGCTGGGGGTGTTGTTTAACCTGGAGAAAAGAGGACTCAGGGGAGACCTTATTGCTCTCTACAACTGCCTGAAAGGAGGGTGTAGCCAAGTGGGGGTCAGTCTCTTTTTCCCAGATAACCAATGCCAGGACAAGAGGAAATGGCCTCAAGTTGCACTGGGGAGGTTTAGATTGGATATTAGGAAAAATTTCTTCACTGAAAGGGTGGCTGGGCATTGGAACAGGGTGCCCAGGAAGTAGTGAAATCATCATCTCCTAAAGTGTTCAAAAAGTGGGTAGATGTGGCACTGAGGGGCAGACTTGGGCAGTGCTGGGTTAATGGTTGGGTCAATGATCATATATGTCTTTTCCAACCTATATAATAATTATAATAATAATAATAATTCCATGGTTCTATTATTATGCTGCCAACTTTTAATGATAATGAAGTTCAATTAACTTGAAGATACTCAACCTTTCAGGGAAGTAAAGTCTCAAGAAAGACTATATCATAATTTTGATCTAGAATGGATAAACTTGAGCTAATTACTGGAATATTGCAATGTAGGAAATTTTATAAGGCAATGTTAGCACTTAGATGAGGAAGAATGAAGTGATGACAGCAACTATAGCTCTGTGGACCATGGATGCAATCAATGGCAGCATAAATTCATTTATCACATCATCGTGCTTTTGCAGAAAGAGGAGTGTTATCACTAATTGGTAATGAAAAACCCTTTGATAAGAAGAATTTTATACTGTTTTTGTATTACAGAATAGACTTACCAGTCAAGCCATCTTCATTCGGCAATCCGTTTAGTTTCTGTTTTTCCTAAAATAGATAACAATAGTCCAGAAAAAAGAAAGTGTGTGACAAGAGATGTTATTTTGGGCAAGAACAAAGTCCATGCTCTATTTTATAATTATTACTTCATTGTAATCCTGATTTTCCACTACTGGACAAGGAAAAAAAGTAATTTGTAAGTTAACACTTTCCAGACAAAGAGAATTAATCTGCACACAGTCACACAGAATCACTTCTCTGCTGCAGGTCTAGCAGAGGTGATGGAGGATGAGATCTGCTCAGATGATGAGAGAAAACTTTAAAACAGAAAACATCTGAATGATGGTAGCTTGTACTAAATGAACATATGTCAGGTCAAGACACAGGTATCAAAGGTTTTTCACCCTTTTTTAACTAGTAGTTGCATACACTTCTGAAGTTGATCTTTTAAAACCCTGAATCCTACTATGCCAATGAGCTGGTTTTAGAACTACTCAGAGGAGGACAAAAAACATCTGTCTCCTCATTGTGGATATTAAAGCAAATTTACTAACAAAGAACTCAAGAATTCCCCTTTGCACCTGAAATATTGGAAAGACTTCCAAAATCCCCTAAAATTCATACCTCCACAGAGGTCTTCCACAGTAAATAGATCATCTTTGAAACTTTCCAGTCAAGGGGAACTATATAATCATCTGGCAACAAGGATTCTGCAGAAGAAAATATTTTTTGCAGTTGAGTGTTCAGATCTCTCCACAGCCAAAATATATCACCGAATTACGATTTTTGCACACATTATTTATATATATATATTTTTTTAAAGCAGATATTTAAATGAGCCAGCA
The DNA here is from genome assembly GCA_034509185.1 of Euphonia xanthogaster. Classification (NCBI taxonomy): domain Eukaryota; kingdom Metazoa; phylum Chordata; class Aves; order Passeriformes; family Fringillidae; genus Euphonia; species Euphonia xanthogaster. The sequence continues at coordinate 47,708,790 of JAYDZK010000001.1, forward strand.
GCAAAATCAGAATTTAGAATTTCTGGAATCTAAGGCCAGTGCACAAGAGGGGAAAGAGAGGGAAGGAGATTTGGGTTTCGTTTCTTTTTTTAGACAAAGTTTCCTACCATACTTTCATTTCCCTCACATACCCCCTAAAAATAGGCACACACAAGAAAAACAAAAAGTTTTCAGCCATTAAATTAAAAGAAATTGAACTTAATTAACAATCTTTAAAAATTAAAATGCTTGATTATAAGAATTTGTGCACTATTAGTAGAGAAGGTGTTTCCTAAAGTGTTTTAACTCTAACACCATTTAAGAAGCAGAAAAGAGGTTCTTTATAGGAAAACTGTTTGAAATATGTTCTAGTCTTATAAGAACCATACAAGCAAGATATGCAATTAAATCTTCCATTTATAAATAACTAAAGACATTTATTTACCAAAAATTTCCCCTCCAAAATAATTTCAATAAAGATTGTCTGCAATTCCAAGTGTTGCAAAATAATACCACTCAAAGGTGTGCATCAATAAATATTTGCCTGTCAATGTACTGTATGCCACCAAAAGAAAGCAGGATAATTTTTGGAATTGTAGGATAATAATAACAAAGGAGAATGTGGCCAGCCAGGCACAATTCTGATGGGAAAACCCCAGCAGTCAGCAATCGCAAGCTGGCAGAGCTTCAGAGAGGTATCAGGGTGGATTTGTATTTCTTGAAGGTTATTTCCAAAGGAAACTCACTTAAATTCCAGAGAATGTCACCTGTTACTGACTCAGAGAAGAAGGACATTTCGTTCACTAAGCTACTGAGTGTTTCTGAATGCCTGGTTATTCTTTTTCATTCTTGGAAGATGCCTGTTTTCAAGTCATGGCAAACTCCCTCTAAGATTATAAAATTTAAGATCACAAATATGAAGATTCACCAAGTTTGGAGAAGAAAAATGTTTTATATGCAACAGTTGAGGACGTCAACAGTACTTCTTTGCTTAATTTCAGCTCTATATGGCAAGTTCTTGGGTGTGTGGTGCCAGATTTAGGCCAAGCAATCCTTTAGGTCCCCCTTTAGGGACCTAAAGCCAAGTAATTCTTCCTATGATATGCATCACTGTTCTCATAGGTGGCATTGGCATTGACTTTTAAAAACCAGCAAAATCCCGAGGTCAGTTTGAGCAGATAAAATGGCAAACTGTTCCTCAGCTGTCAGATGAAAGTTTTTATATGAAAATTCATGCTTAACTTTAAATTCTACTGAAACAAATGTAAAGGTACACTGAAAAACTGGCCTGTGTTTTTTAATCATGTTTGTTGGCTAAATGAAAGTTACAGATTCTCCACTAAATTTGGACCCAAGAAGCTGAAAAACACTATGCACAGGAAATATGTCTCTTTCAGCAGGTGTTCTAGGGTGACTTCCAAACAAAACTCTGTTTATTTCACTGGTTACAGCTCTCTGGGATTACATTAGCCTGCAGTATACTGGGAAATAGTGGCTGGCACACTCAATTCCTTTGAGGATGCTCATCTTTTACCTGCTAACTTATAAGTATTAAACTGAAAATACAAAAACAAGACATCTGGAGCTCTGCAAGGCAAGTATACAACACCGGGACACTTATTAATAAGGCACACCTAAAAAAAAAAGACATTCACTTTCAGAAAACATCTTGTAAGCCTGATATTGAATTTCAAACCAATTTAGATTTTGGGAAAGTTTTTCAACAGCATCTAAGCCACTCAAGAGTGTATGAAAACTCTACTAAAATAAAAAAGAGTGTTACTATCTGGAATATGAAACCAAACATGCAGCCTTTATATAAGTGCACACATTTTGTACCACATTTTCATTTAGTTCCATAATCATCACAGTAAAGTCTTACTCAGTAGGATGTATTAAAACATCATTTAGTTCTGTAATCCACACAGAAAAGTCTTACTAGGATATATTAAAAATTCAGCAAGCATTTCATGTTTGGATTTAAATTTAGTCAATTTTTGCTACTAAAAAGACTGCAAATACAAGGCCAAACCAAAAGCCCCTTTGACAGAGACTAAGGATTTCAGGTACAAACTAAAAACTGTCACCAAAGTAGCAGTGATTTGTTTCAACAGTATTAATATTTAACTAAAAACTGCAATAAAAATGAGTTTCTAACCACAGTCTTTTCACTTGTTGTTTGGTTTGGAGGGAGTGCTTTGGTTTTTGTTTGTGGTTTTGAGGGGATTGTGGGGTTTTTTTGTTTTACATAGGAGTAGTAAGAAAAGCATTATACCCAGTGGAAGACCTGGAGAGCCAAAGAGCTGTACAAGTTGAAAAGCAAATCCTAATGATAAGGGAAGTCCCAGAAAACTGCATTTCACATCTGCATCTTGATAATCTTCAAGCTGTGACGCCTTTGCTGGCTCAGAGTCATCTGCTCCATTTGCATTTTCACTGCAGCTTGCCATTGTAGTAGAATCTTTTAGATATTCAGAAACAACTTTAACAGAAGACAAATTATCTGGTTGGTCATTTGTAACCTCTGAAGAAACATGTTCACCCTCGTCCTCTTTTTTATTAACAACCTGTTGTGGCTGATGGGTTGTAGCTTGCTCCTCCTTTGTTTTGGAATCTACACAAACCCTGCAGGCATATTTTGATATAGGAAAACATTGTCCTGAATGAATGTATGAAATATTATATAACACAGCATCTGCATCTGGAGTGGGTGAGGAATATTCCTGCAATGCATGGTCCTGTTCATGTGCTTCTCCACAGTTCTTGCTTAGAAAGTATTTTTGCCTCACTTCTAAAACACTATTTTGGGGAATATCTTCTCTCACCGAGATGTCCTTCCCTTCCTCTGTATAAGCAAAGATTTGTCTTGGTAGGTTAAACTTTGGTGCTAAGTTGACAATTCTCCTGTATCTCTTCCTCTTCAGTGTAATTGGTGTAGCAGCATTTATTGGCACATTTACTTCACTTGAACTCTGCATGAAGGCAGCCCTGGCTTCCACTAGGGAATCAAAGTGCACTTTAGCAGTTGGAGATGCAGACAGACCATTGCTTATTACATTGCCAACTTCCTCAGTTTCTGTTTCATGATGGTTTTCCTTTACCAATTCCTCATTTGACTGATAGCAGTTGAGTTCTGCTGAACTGTTTGTGTGAGTCTGTTCAGGTTTCCTCACTTTTAGAGATCTTTGTTCACTTACACATTTATCCTCAGAACAAGGAGAGAGAGAAACTTGAGTATTGAAGCCCATCTGCAACTCCTTAGTAGATAAATTAATTGAAAAAAAAGCCCAGGCATTGGAGCTAGTTTCTTCTGCTTTTAATGGACATTTGCCCTCTGTGTTATCAGGCACATTATCAAGTATATTTGAACTGCAACACTGAGAAATTTCTTTTTCTTCACTGCTTAAACTTACCCCCTTGGCTTCGAAGTCAGGTTCACATGTAAGTTGGCATGATCCCAGTTTGTTTTCTGTGCTTAACAAAGAGATATCATAGTCTTCAGAAATGCCTTCTGTTTCCTGGATGGAATTTTTATCATTGCTTATCGTTAGGAAACTGTGCCTTTGCTTTGCTTCCTTGTCATCTAATGCATTTTTGGTTAGGTTTTCAGTACAAAAAGGTTTTACATCTCTTAAAAGCAAACTGTCACCTTCTGTAGGCAATTCAATTTTCCATGCACTATTTGACATCACTGAGACATCAGGCACAGTGACCAGAAAACTCTCTCTTGAAACCCCTGCAGCTTCTTTTAGGCTCTCATCACTACACTTAGGCTGCTCTTCACAAACTGTTACTGGATCCTCCAGGCCTTTACTGAATGTACACATTGATTTTTTGTTTTCTTCTTCCAAGTCATCCTCTTCACTTTCTGATCCATCATGGTCACCTGGAACTGGATGATGAGCTACTCCACATAACATTTTCTTTGTAATTTCTGTACGATTACTTTTCATTGGTTTGTTTCTTTTTCTCTTTTTCTTCTGCTTTGCTTTTATTAACAGGTATCCAGGGTTCTTGCTTAAAATTGTCTCCCTATGTGAAAACAAAGAAGATCAAATGTAAAACCCCAAACAAATAAAAAAAACAAGCCCCCAATAAGTTAGAGCAATAATGTATTCATGGAGATCAATCTGAAGAATAGGTACTTTATAGTACTTTAGTTTACTACATAGTACTTTATGTTCCTATGTTGATCAAACACAGACTATTTGCATTTTTCAGTTGATAATATCTCAGATAACACCTTCTATTGGTTAAACAAATGCTTAATCAATACAATTCAGAACAATCCTGAACATTTAAATCCATTTAAATGAACCCAGCTGCCATCTCAATAACTTCGCTTTACAAAAAGTATCACAAATCATCGTTGGACCAAACATTGTGTTTCTAGATGCCTTTCTATCATGATGTTTGACTAATAGATCCTGAAAAGCTGGTGCTATTCTGAAATTTCAGTAAATGCCATGCGGAGCTGAAAGGTACAAAGCAGAGGACAATGTCATCCATTAAGATCAAATACTCAAATTCAAAACATACTAACCAAAATCCAAATAATGTAAAGTTACAGTGACTACAGCAACTCCGATATTTACTGATCAGTATATTAAGGTTGAATCATTCATATTTGGAAGAAATATTTCATACTTTATTACCAACAAAATAATACACTGTGGAAAAATTAGGATGCTGAAGGAAAAATGACATGTTTACAGTTAATCTTGTAGCTCTTTTCAGATCATCTTATTTATTTTGTCTGAATTTCTCATCAAATCTAACAGAAGGCAACCCTGACTTCTCTGAAATCTTGATGTAGGCCCATCAGCCAGCTAACCCTGAAATGAAAACTTGTAAGAAAAACCCAGTCTAGGATTCCAGCCGGGAACCTAACATCTCTCTTTTCAATTCTTCAGAGATGAGGTTTTCAGAGCTAAGTTTGATGGATAAATCTTTGTACCAAACACCTGTTCCTTTTCTGTAATTCTTCACTTTTCTGAAAGCCTTTGTTTGGGATGGTACTTCACACAACACACTAAGGCAAAGCCACAGCTAGAATTATAGAGTAAAATTAGCTGATTTTTGGGAATGTGTATGTAAAATTACCTGCTTTATTTAGTGCTGTATTCTGAAATTCTTGAGAGAAACAATACAAAACAAACCATAAAAGGGGGACTGTCAATGTAGAGGGAAAGCTGATCACTAGGAGGCAGCATAGGAACTAATGGGAATCCTATGGGAATTTATCCTTACCCTTTATTCATTCTTAAATTTACTCACTTTTAATCTCTCATAAGTTCTTCCTTAATTTGAACTCTACAAAGAAAACCCTCCTAATTCTCTGAGTGCAAAGGACAGCAGCAGCCTTCTCAGCATAGCAATAAAGTCTGTTGACTGCAACAGGATTCAAAATCTTGTGGCCTTGATATTGCTGCAAGGGGCACTACAGATCTCCATAGTGATCTTCTTGGAAAGCATATGAAATTTATTTTCTTATAATAGCATCCAGGTAAGAAATCCTACTAAGAAATGGAATTTTCTTCAACTGTTGGCATTTAAGTCCAAATGGTGCTTTTCTCCAAGCAATGAAAACTGACTTCTTCTCCAGATCTGTGTATTTTCAATACGGTGCCCTATGGTTTACGTGGGAATGTCCACACCATGTTGAATTCTGTTCACAATACACTCCATAGTCAGCAACATGCCTCCTGTCTCTCCAGAAAGAGAGACATAGGATGACAAAGTTTTAGGATTGAATAGATCTTATTTGTCTATTGAAATAAATGATATTAAAGTTAAGTACCTGCAATAGTAGCTGGAGAGATTACTCTCATATAGCCCACATATGCAGAAATCATATACTAATCCAAGATTATTCTTTGGTGAAGAAAATTCATAACTTGAAAGTGGTTTTAGACAAGGAAATTCTCTGGAGTTTTCAGATTCACAACCCCCCTTACCAGTGAAATAGAAAATAATGTTCCAATTTTAACTGTTTTCAATGTAGTGGGGAATAAAACATCAGACCTGTGCACCAATTCCAAGAAGAATTAATTGTTGTGCCTAAAAGTCTTTGTGCTGCCAGAACAACTGCAGAAATGACAACTAAATTATCCATGTCAACACTGGCACAGGAAAGGAATTAACTTTTCCAGTCTTGATATTATTGTAGCTAAACTTTGTTTATCACTTACTTCTCCCAGATGTGAATTTGCACTGCTGCTGCTGGAAATGAACTTCCCTAATACTGATGCAAGCATGTTTCTGATGTCTATCCCCTGACACATCTGACAACACTCTCAGGACAATGCTCACAGAAACTTGCTTAGACTGGGATGTTGCATCAGAATTGCAGAAATGAGAGAAAAAGTCTTAAAGGTCTGCACACTTTCTTAGTCTCCTTACTATTAATTCTGAATCAGGAAAGAAAATCACACTGGATGGGATTCACTTTAGAATGCAAGAACAGAAAAAAAACCATATCCACCAAATAATGGGAAAAGAATCCCCCAGATGATCCAGAAAAACTAACAGCTATTACTGCATTGAAATTGTTGCATGTCAAAATAATAACAAATACAAATGTTTATCCAGGATGATGATTTAGCACTCCTGGATATGACCATGAATAGTGACATTCACGAGTTTATCCTAAATACAACTATGTAATTTCTGTACTTTGGAAATATGGAGGTTTTAAACAGTTCAAGGAAATTAGTTTTATAAAGATTGACTTTCCTAAAGAAAGGACTGAAGCAAAAAGGAAAGTAATGAACTATTAAGTGTAGAATAATAAAATGTATTATTCTTCATCATTCCAAGTAACATTTGTTTTTCAATTGATTCTACGAAAATACTACTCCAAGGAAATATTCTAATGCACTGTGATGGCAAAGCTAAAATTACCTGCTTGGGGTATATCCCCATATCATGTTAAGGTGTTTGCATTCAATTAAGCAAATTGTCTACTAGTTTTCATAAGATTAACTTTGTTCCTCCTGTTTTAGTCCACATACATGCCTTTTGAGAGTTTCTCTTACTGTAAAACCATACGGCACACAACTACTGAGAAAATGCAAGAACCAGCATGGAGACAGACTTCTCTTTCAAGAGACATTTGCTAGTGACCTGTTATTAAAGGCATACAACACATGCAAAAGGGAAAAGAAAAAAGGTGGTATTTCAGCTGGTATTTAAATTTTGCTACATATTATGCATTTAGAAACCTGGTTAGTAATAAAAAGACCTGAAAAAATATAATGGTATCTTTGTTGAAATAGGAATTCCCCTTCTGTAACACAAATTTCTCAGCCTACTGTTTAGACAATACTAAAAGCTTTTTGCCATAACTCTGTTAGATGTGACTTTAAGGTTGTATCCTACTGCTCAAAGTAGCACTGACCAGCTTGATTGCAGGTCAGTGCTCAGACAACACTTTCAACTGGAGAAAAAAATGCACTTTCACTGAAGTAGAACACACTAATTAATCTGAAGCAATTAGTCACATTTTGCTGAAAAATGGCAAAACTAAAAGAGTGACTTATTTGCAGTTGTACAGACTTCACCTCCAGTGTGCATCTAAGCTGATGCCTGCTTGATGTAGAAAAATGCCTGCAGTCACTACTGTAATGAATCATAGTCATTTAGGTTGGAAAAAGTCTCTGAGGTCATTGAGTCCAACCATTAACTCAGCACTGCCAAGTCCATCACTAAACCATGTCCCCAGGTGCCACATTTACATGTCTATTAAATACCCCTAGGGATGGTGACTCCACCATTTCCCTGGGCAACCTGTTCAGTGCTTGACAGCCAGTAAAGAAATGTTTCCTAATCATCAGGCAAGATGGAGATAAATTTAAAATCCAATTCTGAATGACATTTAGCAATGAGGTAGATGGTCTTTCAGAAATTATGCCATCATTAATCTCCAAAGTCTCTGGACTGTGTTTACAACATAAAAATTACAGCAGAGCAGCTTGCCTAAGATGGCATTTACTGGGATACACTTCACTTTCCCCATCTGGTAAGTCCAAGTACATTCTTGAATTCCTTGTGATTTAATTTTGCTTCAGAAACAACTAAAAACTGAAGTTATAATTTTGGAATGAAAAAAAAAAAACACCAAGGTACCAGCCTTTTTGTTATATATCTTGCCTTTAGCACTGAAATGAGTGATAAAGATCTAGTTCTGCAAAACCAAATGGAAAACTGAGTTATATTATCAGGTGATCAAGCACCTGAAAAAAAAACAGAAAACTTGCCAGCATTACTGGGTTTCCTGAAAGCTGAAATTCCATTAGACAGCTGAGTATTCAACTTAGGACTTTGCTGCTGAAGAAACAGTCTTTGTCACCCTTTCCTACTTTGCTCCAGATGATGCCCTTGCACTTCCACTATGGTCTTTTGCTGGCTCTATCACAATCCTTGTGGGTGGATTCACCTGCCTTGACCCTGCATCAAAAGAAAAGAAGTACATACTTTGTTGTTACGCTCATTTAACTCTCCAAAGCAAGAAGGAAAAAAAGTGTCTAGCTAAGACAAAGAAGTGCTTGGTGGGAACATGTTAGTACCTTCAGCAGCAACATGTCAGATTGCCTCACAGCAAGGAAATTCACCACAAATGATTCGTAAGAAATGTTTACACATTAGGGTTGCAAATTAATTCTCTCTGTCCCAAATCAGTAAAGATCCTACTAACTGAATTAAATCTGAAGTAACTCAGTATTTATTATTCTTTGTTCTCTCAACAGCATTGCCACTGGTGGTGAGATTTAAGTACCTTTATAAAATAAACTAATCTATCACAATGCTCAAAGAACTGGTCCAATCTTTATACAGGAATGATGTATATACAGTTCTGTGCAATGTATAATCAGTCAGACTGCTGCCGCATTATAGTCCAGACACAAAAGACCTTGATCTACAGAGTACCCAGAGAATAGCATACAATTGGTCTGATTAAATCACGTCTTTAGAAGCTGTTCATTTAATCAAATACCTGGCAAAGTGCAAGCACTTTTCTTTCCAAGGTTAAAAACCCAAACAACCCACCCACCAAAACCCCCACAATCCTGAGTTAAAGCAATTCAGTTTCAAATGACAGTCCGTTCACTCCATAGAAATTTCAGGTGGGATAACTTTACTGATCCCTGTCCTGCCTGGTTCATCAAAGTCATGAATATCATATGATTTACATGTCCCAATTTGGCTCCTTAGTCATAGACTATGTTGATCAAGATTAAAGAATTCAATCCTGAATATAGTGTTTAAAACATGTTTATGTATTGAATATACTTGTGCCAACTATGAAACACATGCTTTCTGAACAAGCGAAAAACAAGCTGTTTCAACCTCTTCTAGTTGCCATAAATATCTCACCTGACACAATTCAAAACTGAGAAGAGAAACAAAACAACTCCCGCAGAAATAGATGGACTGATGGATGCTGACAGATGGAGAAGAGGTGCCATTTTTTTCTTTGACTGAATTTTTCTGCACTATTAAGTATGACTTGGTGCTAAAAAGCCAGTTAAGGTGAAAAAAAAATGACAAGAAGTGACTCAAAGTGATCTAATTACATCTTAAGGGAATGTACTTACAATACAGAGAAAGAACCCTGCAGTTTCACCATCAGCCTTTCCCCCATGAAGGCTCAGAGGATCAGTTTCAAGTTCTGGCCACATTTAGTCCTTTGAAGGGAACATGATGGGCACCAATGCCAATGTTATGCACTGCAAATACAGTACCAATCATCTTGTCATGCACTCTAGAGTTACTGTTCAAATAAATAAATAAATAAATAAATAAATAAATAAATAAATAAATAAATAAATATTTTAACCAGAAAATAAAAAGACCCACACACTATGATACATCATCCTAGCACCTGGACACATATGACAGACATTGTAACAGGATGTAAATACAACAAAAGGGTTTTAAAAGTAAAAATTATATTTACAGGGGGAAGTGTTGACCTTTCTTACCAATGCACATTCACACCAAAACCAAATGTAAAATGAAATTTGAGATGAGACATAAGCAGAATCAAGTTGAAGAAAAATATGGTTGGGAGACTAAGGAAGCAATAGGGGCATAATGAGAGCAGATTTAAATATTTGGAGATAAGTAATAAAATATTACTTCTTAGGAACTTTCAATGAAAGATAACAGATTTTAGCTGTATTTAAAGTAACTTTAATTAGCAAAATTATAGCAAAGACCTAATTATCCACCGAAGCACAGACTAATTCTGGAACAAAAGCATGAGTTTTACAAACACAAGACAATCCTGCAAATTTAAGGAGGAAAAAAATATGAAGACATACTGTATAACACAAAATACTACTTTTAACAGATCAAGAAAAAAATCCAAATAGTTTAGGGGGTGGGGTACTATATGCTCTGCTTTTAAATCAGCAAGGGACTGGAGGCATTTCAAAAGTTAGAGAATAAGGTGTAGCTCTCCACACAAATTTATAACGAAGGGAAGAAAGGGAAGGAGGAGATGGACCCAGAGTTATGAAGACAACTGCACTAAAAAACACACAGTACTCAGATGAGAAAAAAGCAGTTAAAGAAGAAACAAAAAGTGTGTGTGTGTGGGGGGGGAAGTTACAACAGGAAAACAGTAAAAGAAAACAGTATCAGCAAATATTAAGTAACCAGACTCTAACCTAGATTATAGTAACATTAAAATCAAATACTCTTAACTGCAGACAATGTTGCTATTCAGACCATCTGTTCCACTTGTTGCACTCATTCTGTGCATCTCAAATGCTCTATGAAATACTAACAAACTGCAGGGCAGTCAGTTAAAATGCACATTCTGTGGACATTATTACACCTTTTCCAACAAATCTCCATACTCCGTCATGCTAGCATCCAAATATTACTATTTCCACATACTACACTTTGATATTCACTCATTTTCCTTTTCAAATATCTTTTACCAAAGGGCTAGAGATATACAAAAGACATGATAACTTAGTCCCTTAAAGATGATTACTTTTTAAAAAACAGCCCTGTATTATTCCTAGAATGTTGGGGATAAACAGGTGCAGAAAACTGTCTTTCAATTCTGTAATTTAGTGAGCATCAACAAAAATCTGTCTTTGGACAGAAAATAAATTACTTTAGAGAAGCACTAATATATACTATTATTTTCTAGTTCTGGAAAGACAATACAGCTAACAAATGGACACTGAGGGAGAGAAAAGGGAAGCAGCGAAAGGTGTTGTCAGGAACCTGTGAGCAACTCTGCCAACACAGCTATGAAACAACGTAACCAGAATAAAGGGTACAGACAGTTTTGCTGCTAGTTAAAGCCAGAAACTTAGTGTCCACCTGAGAATAAGAACAGCATCACAGCCAGCATCCAACACCTTGAGACCAGGCAGCACTTCCATTAGTGAATTAAAACTTGCTCTGATAGGTAAGGGTAAGGGCTAACTCTTCTGATACTCTGGACACTGTTCTCACTCCATCACTTATAACCAAATAACTTCTGTCAGAAAGGGCCTCTAGAGATCATATGGTCCAACCTCCGCTCAAAGCAATATCATGACCTCATTGCTCAGTGCCTTGCCCATATAAGTTTTGAATATTCCGAGGATGAGATTACACAAACACTATCCAATACAAATTTCCCATGTTGCAACCTCCACCTGTTGCTTCTCATCTAAGAGGACCTAGACCTAGGACCAAGGAAGGCACCTAAGTATTAATTATTAGAATAAAGAACTCAGTTTAGACTGCAGGAATAAAGCAGTAACAGAATGAAACACAATGCTTTGTCATCTACATATTACATACAAAGAACTCAATTTCTAATCCTACATAATGAATTTTTGCTGTACTGCCTCAAGCACAGTCTCCACAAAATGAAGGATAATGCTAAATATTCATTGAGTATTTAGCACATATAGCAAATGCCTGCAAAGAGCCACAAATGCAGCTCAGACATATAGACCTGACCTGCTTTGGGCAGACCATTCCATGTCTATGCTTTTGTGGTCAAAGTCCCTGTAAAACACTGTATCCATCTTACAGGCTATCAGGAAAAATGCCGAATGGGGGAAAGTAATACAGTCCATCCACTCCTAAGCCAGGTTCATGAGCCTTCAGAAACTATTAATGGTTAAGAGCAAGATGTGGGATAAGCTGTTCAGTAACTTCTCATAGACTATTATAACCTATAATACAGGCTACCCCGACCTAAAGCTAATGAATAAAGGAAAAAAAAATTTAAAGTATTATGAATAATACAACAGCCACATAGGATTATGGGCCTATGACTAATGATTTCTACATGATACCATACAGCCCTTAGAAATAAGCAAATGTTTACTCAGTAAGCTAAAACAGCACTTCTTAGTCTGCTAGCAATTTAGAAAGAGGTTAAACAATACGACCAACAGAATTCAGCCTTTTTAAAAATCAGTAGTTTAGATTGGGTTAACAAAACAAAAAATTTAACATCATTAAAAAGACTGCAAGTACGACTGATTTTTTTTTTTTTCTGTTTTCACGGCTATATTCTGGCTTGGCACAACATGGTATTGTTACAAGAATACTATAAATCAGTAAGGTACACATGACATGGTCAAGGACTGCCTGCCTATCAGAGAAATGAAGCAGCAGCACTATCAGCTAAAAGGAAACTGCAAAGACCAATTCCAGACAAAGTACGTCAATGCTTTTATTATCCTTGATTTAGAATTACACTGACAGTATACCTCAACCAAAAACCACCATTTGCAGCTTCTCTATTCCTACAGTAATAAATTAAGACAAATTTGAGATGATCAGACTTTGACAAACTGTTACTTATTTTTTCAAAATAAGACTAATTATGTTTTCACACATTTTTTCTGTGATCTCAAAATAAGCCAATTTGAAGCTAATTTAAACCAATTAGTCTATAAAAAGAAAAAAACCCACAACAAATTTATTGATGTACAAGATTTTCACCTAGGATATGAATAGAGAGCTTTATTCTCTGCTCTTGCTTTTATTTCAAAAGGACAATAACATAAACATTAAAATGAGACAAGCATTAGTCTAGAAAACCCGAAGAGAAATATTTTTACATCTGATCCACATGAAACATCTGATCGCTTAAAACGAGGGCTTACTTTCAATTTCATTTCAACACTGTCTTTTTAATGCTTTTTACAGGGAATTGTAATACATGTATCTGCTCTTTTGAAGTCTCAACATATACCTAGTCACCTCATCTCCATGATGTACCAGCACTGAGCAAAAACATTTCCTCCAGAGAATATGATTGCTAGGAGAAAGCAGCAGTTAAAACTACATGCCACACATGAATGTGAGAATTCTTCTAATTCACTGAGAATGAAACTTACAGTTCAGCTAAAAGAAGAAAATACCAACAGTCTAAATTACAACAGGAAAGACACATCAAACAATTAAATGTTATGGGTCCTATCTCAGCTAGAGAAAGCCTTGTTTTCAATGACCTATTAGCAGAGAAACAATCACGTCTGCAAAAGGTTTCAAGAGACAAATGACAGATGAAATCTTGGCCACCTTCTTAAACACAAAAAGCCTAAAAATTATGCATCGTGGCAAACTAGATTAAAATGAACCTCAAGAGTGTATGGCTACAAGAACAGAAGACAGGATTCCTCACAGGAGATCATTTAACATCACATCTTAAAAAATTAGCAGTGTTACACCAGGTTGCCACCGTTTATCCCCAGCAGTCACCTCAGTCCCACACAGTCCCTTACTCAAATCTCTCCTGATGGAATGAAGAAGAGGATCAGAAGGGCTAAAGTGAGAAAACTCATGGTTTGAGACAAAGACAGTTTAACAGGAAAAGTAAGAGCTACACATGCACAAAACAAGGAATTCATTCACCACTTCCCATAAGCAGGCAGGCATTCAGCCATCTCCCAGGAAAGGCAGGCCCCATCACAAGGAACTGTTACTTCAGAAGACAACCACCACCATTCCAAACCCCCTCACTCCTTCTTCCTCCAGCTTTATATACCGGGTGTGATGCCATAAGGTCTGGGATCTCCCTTTGGTCAGCTGGGGTCAGCTGTCCCAGCTTTGTCCCCTCCCAACTCTCTGTGAGGAGCAGAAAGGCCTTGGTGCTTTGTAAGCACTGCTCAGCAGTAACAAAAACATCCCTGTGTTATCAATACAGTTTCCAGGGCAAATCTAAAACACAGTCCCAGACCAGCTATTCTGAAGACAACTAACTTTATCCCACTAAAAGCCAGCACACAGGTTTTTTAGGGTTTGGTCTTGGGGTGGTAATTTTTTTCTTATCTATACGAAATTAAAATAAGAAAACTAAATCACCCAAATACTGCTGATGAAAACTTCTGGTAAGTCAGGACATAAACCTATAAACAGCAGCTTTGATGAAGCAGTAAAACTAGAACCACTTTTTCCTATACAGCTGATGCTAAGTCGTCTGCTATATTGATGCCTTGAGAATGAACCAATTAATGTATGTTCTACAAAATAATTTTCATTTAAATTTCATGCTTAGAAAAGTTAAGTCTTAAATTTACTTACCAAACATCCCACTAGTTTCAAGTATGCAGGAGAAACTTAGGATTTTTATTTATATTATGGCTCTATGCATTAGTTAAATTAAAAAAAAAAAAAAACTGACATTATTATTTCATGAAATATGAAGAACTAGAAATTTATTTAAAAAGTGAACAATGGGAAACCTTCATTCTAGTTACATTATCATCATCATCAACAGAAGTACTGTACAGAAAGTACAGACAGTAAGATTTTTCAGATTCCCTGTCTAGCTAAGCAGCAAATTTACATTTCTTGCACAATTTGACCAAAAAACTAATTTTCCTTGGTTTTGAGGCATGAGAAATTCAGTACCTGTAACATGTATTTCACACTTTTTTACCTATAAATAGTATAGTGTAAAATCAACTTCTGAGATATATGTCTGGCCATGATCCATGCCTGTCATATCCTCATAAAATATGATTATACCATGAAACAGAGAAGTGTTACACTGACAGTAATTCCAGTGGGTTTTTACCTACCATATCACTGTACTTACCTTAGAATACAGCTGTACAGATGAAGCAATTTACACATGTTTGATACACAAATTGCAAAGCTTCCCTCTCCTAAGTGTCCTTTTCAAACTGCAGGCCAATTGATCAGCATGCTTTGCACAGCAAAACCACTCCCATGCACCAATAATTAAAAAGGTATCACAAGAAAAGCTGCACCATCTTAGAACAGTGCAAATTAGTACCTTTTCAAATAAATACTGCTAAACAACCCCATTTCAATCTTCAATAATAAGCTCTTTTTTTGCCATGCCTTAGCACTGTGTGAATATTACATAAGCCTCAATAAATCTTATCATGTTATAGCTTACAGTAAAATAGAGTAAACGAGTCTAAAACCTTTTAATCTTCCCCACACTTGAAATGTGCTTTCATGTTTAAATATAAAACCTTTGGCATAATTGAAGTATTAATGAGCATTTACAATGATATCCATGATTCTTTTGAGACATGGAAAAATATAACAATGAAGACTAAAATACATTAAATACTTGATATGAATAACAGACAATAAAGGAAGTTAATTAATATAGTTGGGGAATCTCTTTTCTACATATACACATAATTCAATATATTAACAATGCATGTGCTAGCGAGACATTTTAAATTCTGTTTCAAATAATTAAAACATAAATTTGCACAACGGGTGTAGAAAACCACAGAAAGATACTTCATTATATAGCTGAATTTTCAGCTCTCATGGTATTCAGACTTTATTGACGAAGTAATTTTTAGGGCCTATTCAAAAATTGTCTACAATTAAAAAAATTATGCTGGCTTTGCAATTTTCAAAATTCTGATACTGTGAACCAAAATGAGTAGTAGATAACCATATAAATTCTTTTTGTTACATACTCATGTTCTTGACAAAATTATCTAGCCAATGTTTGGTCATTCAGTGTATAAGGAAGTCAAGAGTAGTTGAGTTATTTCAGCTAGCAGGTTAGCAATAATGCTCATCTATATAAAATCCTACAAGCCTGAAAATACAAACTGTTGCATTGAACTACTTCAACAATACTGAATACAAATATATTTTATTAATACAGCAAGCTGTTAGAAAAAAGGCAAAGTGAACACTTACAAATTCATAATTTTTTTAAGAGAAAAAGAGCAGTAAGTCAGTCTCCATGCTGGTTCATTCTTTGTTATGTGCTAAACAGATTATGTTTGCTATGCCAAAATTAGGAATGCAAGATGGTTTTACAGAATTATATCCACTATTTATATTGAATTGATTCATCCTAATCGTGGACTAGGAATTGACGGCCTAATTCTTTAAAACTTCATTTTTATCACAAATGAAAGAAACTGACTTAGAAAGACACAGCTGTGAAATTTCAGTGGTTTAGTGATAAAATTTAGGGTTTTTTTCAGGCAGCACAAAAAAAGTTGGTGGTATGCCAACATCATCACAGTTTATATACTTCTGACAAGAATAAATAAAAAAAAAATTCAGGTTGCACAGTTTATGACTGGGGAATACTGCACTGGCAGAATGTTGCTTCAGCTGCCACATGAACTTCTGAGACCAAAAAAGAAAGGAAAAACACCCCAAAACCCAAGAAAACAACTACAAAAAAATTAAACCTCTTAACTGAAATAAAAAAACACATGCCAAAATTTTGCCAATTGGCAATAAATGCCAAATAGAACTGAAGGACAATCCAGAACATAACTGCTTTCAAAAAAATCTTCAAAAAGGAAAGAAGACTAAATAACTATCATTAAAATTGATTATTACATAAATAAATTCTTTTTGAACTTTACTTCTCTTTTAAAAGATCCTTAATATGACCCCTTCTTTAAAAAAAACTGCTCAACAGTTATCTAATATATGACATCATTGTCTTAGATTTCCAAAGAAAGACTCTGCTATATGCCATACTATATTAAATATTTTACTAAAATCCAAGTTCTTACAACTTTAATAGTTTTAAAAACATTAAATGTACAATTTTATTTACATGCAAGTCCATTAAAAAGAACAACCTCCAGAAGAAAACGGGTCTTGAAATAGGCCTATTTAAAACACAGAAAATCACTACTTTATTGGAGGTGATGATGTGTTTTAAAAGGGCAAATAACAGATTCTTATTAACTGACTGCAACTGTGTTACTGGCTACTGGAAATACTGAAAGAACTCCATGAGTCTGTATTGTCTCCCCACCTATGTCTTCTCTGCAGAGGTGGTCTTTGAGTGTTTTTGTGGGGAGGTACCACTGAATTCATGACAATAGGGATGGATATTTGATATTCGTATCGTTCCAACATCTGAGCAATCTTCTCACGAGTGACTCCATGCTTATTCCTCCTACAAAAACAAAAATGTCAATAAATTATCTGGTATGTTAATAGTTACATATGTAAGCAAATATATATATATGTGTGTGTAAAACTGTATGTTACAGTCTCTAAGAAAAAACCCTCTAAATCCTCAATTTTTCTTCTTGCTTTCATTACACTATATCCTCATTCTCAAGGTATTCAACTTGTATTAAGGTTTATTCTAACAATTCACAGCTGCATATATTGAGTAATGGTAAACAATACAGTTATTCTTCTTCATACACAAATGGGATGTTATTCACTGTAACTATGCACCTGAATTACCCTAGAAGGATTTTACTATTTATTCATCAGATTTTACATGGTATACCAGCTAATGAGTAGAGATGAATACTAGCACAGATTACTCCTTATGAAAGAAATGTTCAAACTAGCATAAAATATGCAACTACACTGTTTCAAGACTTAATGACAGAATATTTTCTCATCAAGAAACCTCTCTACAGAATAAGAAGCAACTTTAGTTCTGAACCAGAACAACACACTTACAACACTTCAATCTACTAGTTGTAACTCACACTTGCTGTAAATTCAGAAATGTAGCAAAACACATCTAAGGGAAAAGGTATCAAAAGTGCTGCCTTATTCTTGCAATGCTCAGTAACCAGCTACTTTCAGGGAGAACTTGGTCTATTAAGAACCTGAGCACATTACATGAGAGTATATAATCTCCTTGATATTTATGGAATAGGACCTTATAATCCATGTTAGCAGAGAATTTCAGTCTCTGCCAGAAGAAAACCACAAGCCTCATGCACAAACTGAATGTCAGAGAACTGACAGAATTGTAACAGACACGAATCTAAAAGAAGAGACATAAAACAGGAACAAAAGATTTTGATAGCCTAAACAAGCATTTATCATAACCCAGTACTTCTTATTCCCAAGAAACCTTGTCCAATCTAATTATGTTCACAACAAACCAAGAGGGAATATATTTATGCATCTTTGTACTTTCTCCCAGGGACAGAAGAGGTATGGGACTTAACAACTTGATCAGTTCTATAGAGGAGAAATCAACAGTGGGAACAAACAGGCTATACTGGAAAGACAATATTCCATACAGAAATATTTTAGATTGATTCCTCACCACCCAGTGCCCTTAGGACTTGATGAGTACTATTATACTATTATTATATTACTATTATAAAGAAGTAAGTATCAAGTTGACACAGGCTCAAAGCATAATGCAGGTAGCACACTAATTTCACATTCAGAATAGAAGCAGAACTGCTGATCTCAAAACTATTCAAAATTACATTGCCTCCTTAAAGGTTTATTTTATCAGCTTGCTTTCTGTGAAGAAAATGCTTAAGCAGAGCATTTCCCTCACTGACACTCTTCCCTGAGACAACACCAGAAGCTGGAGTGATCATCACATGTGGCTCACTGGTTAAATGCTTTTAATTTCTACATTGTGCTAAAATAGCCCAGGAGCAGCTTCATGTTGAACTAATCACTTGATGAGTCTTAGCAGTTTTGATTTTATTCACAAATATGAACAAGGTTAATGATAGAGAAAAAAGTCAGCCCTCTAGAAATATCTAAAGCACTTGAGATTTGTGACAGATAAAAAATGAGAAGCGCAAGTCTAAGTTTTTTAATGCCAAATGTTGGAAGCAGAAAGTTATTCAATATTTTCCTATCAATATTCAATATTTTACTATCTTAGTACTCCTAGAAAAAAGTTACAGCTCAAGTGCACTGGACATAAAGTGCACATGCATCCACAATTGAATGGACTTGTGCATAATCACTTCATAAAAGAGGAAGTATTTCTCCTTGCAGAATAAAGCAGGATAATAAAATCACCAGTAGCAAAATCACATCAAGCATAGAAACTGATTTAAAAAAGGAAATCAATTTGCTGTATAGTGTCATTTAATACTAGTGTCTCCTCTTCAGGCATGTCTTCACTCATTCTTTGGCAGCTTCGCTATGCTGAGAGAGCATAAAGTCATCTATCTGAACCAAAGCAGACATACCAGCAAAAGCTCCTAACAGATAGGTGGAGGAAGACTGTTTTGCATGGAGGAACACAGAACCTATTGATAAAAGCAAAGTTCTGCCACTATTAAATGCTTCCATACTACCCTTCACCACTGCACCCTCAGCAAGCTTGCTCATAAAACAAAACTGAGGAGCCCTCTCCCAAAGTAACTAAAGAACAAAATGAAAACTTACATCACCACCTTTATTAAATTCACAAAAAATAAAGTTTCCAGGCAATGGGCCTCTGTTTAAATATTTAAAGCAACCAGAACTGCTAAAATATTTCTAGGAATCTTCTAAAAACTGGTAACAGCACTTCACAGTTCAACGGTTTTGCTCTGGGAAAGATATCAACTTTACTCCTACAATTAATAAATGAACAATAACATTCAACAGTAACAAGACAACAGTTTATCCTGTTACTTGTTAAGTTCATCTGGAAACATGAATTTTCCTGGAAATTCCTGCGTAATGGAAATCTTAAGTGCCTGATTACTAAGATTCCTAACTTGGCTGTGCTGCATGCCAAACTAGAAAAATGTACTATCATTCTACAGAGAGAGAACTCCATCTCTAGAAACAAGTGAGTGATAGCTTATGAGCAAAAGGTGAAAACTTCAGAACATTTATAAACCCAACAGATTTTGAGTCCAAGTCAGTAAAGCAAGCATTATATATAAATACACATATTTCATGCACTGTAGGGGCTACTTTACAAAGTTGAAGCAATTAGCGGCAACATCAGCCAGATGTATCTAAAACAAAAATCAGTGAAAGAACTCTTGTCATCAACTGTAAAAATATTACACTACTTTTCAAACAAAGAAATATCCTTGAGCTGGTTTGATACCTCATAGATGCCTAAAGCAGATATATTTAAGACAAAAAGGACATTAACCAGGAAAAATAAGCAGCTTCCCAAGCACCCTCAGAACCCAGAGGTTCAATGACCCGTGTGCAGCAGCACTCTAAGTCATATCTACACATATCCAATACAATTTTAATATTGACATTTTGGGCCAACAAGATGGAGCTGGTCTACTTGTTTATCCATAAAACTGCCATGTAAAGGTATACCTCAAAAATGCCTATTTAAATAAAATACATTTCATATTAGTGGTCAAGAACTTGAGAAAATATTTTGATTAAAATATAACTTAGTGCATATATATTTATGCATTCATATTTATCTGCCTATCTATCTATCTCTGTATATAAAGTACCATGATTTCTGTAAGAGAAACCTTACTTTTCTAGTTCTTCAGGATCAAACTTCCACCAAGTATCTGGCTCATGGAATTCCACTCTGTATCCTTTTTCTAGAGCCTGCAGCAAGCAAAGAAATATGTGTGATATGTATCATGATCACATAAAACATAAGAAAAAAATAAAAGACAAATATAATAAACAGATGCAGCAGCATACTCTGCTGTGGAACTGTGTTGAATTTCACTTACACCCAGCCTGTCTTAGCTTTCATTTCAGGCTAAGCAAATTAAATCAGTTCTTGAATTGATCTAAACCATTGCCACACCAATTACTAATCATTATCAATAAGCAGTCTCTCTCTCTCTAAAAGCTTGAGTAAAAATGTTTCTGGACAAAACGTATCAACTTATCCCATTGCAGCGAGGGTAAGTCTGAGTCTAAGTTGGTGACAATCATGCAACAAAACCTACCACTTCCACATAAGGCTTCATTTCCCAGGCTTGAGTATTAGTGTTGTCTATTATAACTGGAGATTTTCCCTGCTCCATTGCTTGCTTTGCTGAAATGAAAAATTGTGCAAGTTAATAAACCACATGTAACTCGAACAAAAAAAAGAAAAGAAAAAAAAACTGCCCCAGATTTTCTTTCACTAATCTACTCTGACTGAAACACTCTGTTCTGAGAGAAAGAATAAAAGGTACAGGCAGGAATGAAAAGAAGTAGAAACAAGAACCTGATGCCCAAAGAAACAAGGTTATCTATTTTTAACTCTGAACCTTGTAGAAGTTCAAAATTTAATGTATATATATACATGAATTAAAGTATAAAAACCAATTGAAATACTTTTATATAGTTTTATATGTGCTTTGCTAAAATATATATACTCCTTTTCATATAGACTCTTAATACTCATAGATGTTAGGCTACATTTCTATTTCCTCTATATAGCACAGCTTAATAAGATGCCTTTTATTCATTCCAACCTCTCTTCCGGTTCCACTCATGGGCATCACCAAGCTGAGCAGCATTATAGGTGTATCCATACTGCTGACGAAAATAATCATCAGTGCTGAGCACAATGCCATCACAACTCTGACCAAGCAGAACACTGTTAAAGGAAAACACAAAAACATATTAACTTTTAATTTTTAAATAAACACATTAAAAAAATATAACTAAAATAAATTGAACTCTGACCAATTTCTGAACTTCTTGCAAACTTCACAGATTTATAAAAAGCACACCCATATATATTACAAATAATTCTAATCCAAATCAAAGCAATATTTCCTCTCTCTACTATTTCTGTATTTGTTGTTTCTTCTCCACTCCCAAGAGATGTTTATATTAATCTAATTTTACAGCTATACTGCAGTAAGTACCTCATAATAATTCAATATATTTGCTAACATTTTCCATCTCAATCCTCACTTGGAAATATGTCTAGAAAGCAATCTGATCATGAGAACTCCCCGTTCTGCCAAATGTAAACCTAGTTTCAGAAAGTCCTTGGCAATTGGTGTTTAAAGGGAAACCTTATATAACTGAGACAACAGTACAATTCTGTTTAATGTCCAGCCTATAGAATAGGTGTAGATTGGACTTTAAGAGACTCCTTGTCTAATTCTACGGTATATTTAAATCTGAAAACAGAAAAAGCCCATTAGTGCCACAGAGCCCACTGCAACACTCAGATATCCATGGAAATTTAGGCGACTATTCCAGCTCAGAAATAGGCAACACACCACCCACAGACTATAAAAGTCAAACTGCACTAGCACTATGTGGGACTGCACTACTGCTGAGATGGCAGGAACAAAAAAGAATTGGCCAGATCCCAAATAACTTAGGGGAACAAAGATATACTAGTTCCAAGTTACCAAGCTTTCCCACATATATCTGCAGGAAGAGCCACTTAAATGTAATTCCTACACAAGGAATTTGCTGTTTTGCCACCTGTCACCAACAACAGGCCCATTATGGTTGCTTCAGGACAAATAGCAAAGCTATTTGAGAAAGCAGAGCACGATACACTTAAAGTTCAGCCACTTTATTTGAACACTGATAAATAATTGGGTTTGTTATGAATATTATAAATTTAGATTTATATAAATTATAGGCTTTGTTAAAGCCTAGATCTTTCAATAGGATGTGTATTACACTGGTTTAGAAGAGTGCAGAAGGATTAATCATCTATTTTTGTTCTAAATAGATCAAATGGCGCCAGTAAATCATACACCACACACAGCAGCAATTTTTTTATATCTCTTCCTCCCTTGTATAAAATATTTAACAAATTTATGTTCATTAAGTTACTTGGCTGTGATTTCACACATGGCTCAATTCTCTTATTTACAGTATGCTACATTTGCCAATTAATAATGCAACAAAAACTGGATACGTCTTCCACACTCACTCCTTGTGTGCTGAATGTACAGACACATATCCTAAAGAACCATCTACCTTAATAAAAAAAGATAGCAAATAATATCTGGGATTCTTCTATTGGCTGACTAGAGGGACACACCTCTACAGTTCCTAGGGGCCCGAGCATCAGGTATCTATAGGAATATATGAACTGACAAATCAGCATTATGAGACATTGATTTTCATTTTTATTTCTAAGAACTGACTCTATTTGCTCGTGTTCTGGAGAATAACTCACTTAATTGAATTCTGTTGTATCTTCCAAACATCATTAGTAGCAATAAATAAATATAGTGACAAGGGTTCAGAAATGTTGCAAACTCATCAACAAAGTATTCTTGAAATTGTTTGTTAATATTCCTTGAAGTTCAGAATACACCACAATTATTAATGGACCAATATAACTGAAATAACAGATTTAATGTAGTGAACTGTATTTGCAATAATCCTAAACCCATAGAATTTGAGAAGGCAAAGTAGTTACCAAAGAGGCCAGAGCAACAGAGCCTTTTTCCCATACACAACAAACAAGCTATCACAAAGTCATGAGTTTATGAAATGAAATATCAAATACTACGATAATGACTGGAACCTCTTTCTAAATTGTGAAATTAAATCACAAAACATAACATTTTAAAAGCATGACAATTGCCTCTTTGAAAATTCCTAGTATTTAAACTTTTAAAATTCAAAGCAGAAAATTATTGGTGGGCATCATATGAAATAGTTCATTTACCTCTGACATGTGTTTGGAAATAAAATTTATCCCAGGCCCATGAATTAGAGAACAGAAAGAACATAAAGCATATATATAGAAAGAAAGCATCATTACTATCTAAACCCACAGAGATGATATTCCACTTTTAAGAGATGAAAAAAAAAAAAGAATAATGTATTTGTAATGAGAGTCAAATTCCAGGTTAGTCAATATGTGCACATGCTTGAAATGAGTAGCATATTTTCCAACTGCTGGAATACATCTTTTTCACCCTAAACCTTCCCTCCATGCAAATACCACCTTTGAACACAGTAGGACGTTGAAATTAAAGCAGCTCACCTACTTTTTCCAGAAATACTACCTGATCTAATAGAAGCTATTATCCTGACATACAAAAATCTCATGTTGAAACCAAAATATTAACTACTCAGCAAACCAATACACATTTTTTCCAATGCATGTGTGCATGCATGCACACACACAAATCCTTTTTAAACAGTCCCCAAATATGTATCCTGGTTAGTCTATTTTGATAAATGATTTTATAATAAAAAGATAAATATTTCACCTATTTAAAATAGCTACTATATTGTGGATGAGGAAAAAAGTAGGCAATAACTAAATATAGTTTCAAAATATGCAGCATTACTGAGCTGTGCAAAAGTTCCTCTAAAAGCACTGTTTATAACACTGTTTAAATAAATACATAATTAGAAACATCAGCACACCACTGCTTCTACATCCAGCTATAAACATTAACTCTAACTCTTCCCTTCAGAACATTTTCCTCTGAGGAAAAATGGCCCCAGAGAAAGACAACTGTCTTTATATGTTACTGGATTTAACTAAAAACAGACTTCTTAAATGACACCAATATGTGCTCTTTCAATTTCATTAAACTTTCTTTTATTCAAATTAATGCTTAAGTATTTATGGAGAAAAGGCAAATTGCAACTGCTGCCAACTTCAGTAGCAAAATATTTTAAAAATACAAGTCTCTTTTCCTGTAACTTTTACCAGGAGTGTAAGATCACATTATCATCTATTTCTAATTGTAGCAGACTTTGGTTACTTGGGCTAAAGCTATCACTGCTGGGTATCTGTCTGGCCAAACTGCTTTCTAACATTTTTAACTAAATGCTCAATCTCTTCCAAAACCAAGGAAAAAATAAAGCATTGTATAGTATTTTGTTATTCCAAGCTTTTATCTGAGAAGCTTTGGATTGAGGAAATGAAATCTGACAAAGTACACGCATTTGTTTGCCCTGCAAAAATTTTTTGTAAATCTGCCCAAGGTATACAGCTTTAAAATGTCATGTGCACAGCAAATAGTAGTGAAAAGAACTCATGATTTTCATGGCAAACCCAATCCTGAACAGAGCAATCTAGAAGTGGCAGGAAGCTGATTCAGGACCAATAAGAAATATAAGAACACATTTCTCCCAACACACGAATGGCAGCAAAAGGAACAAAACTGGCCTAAAATAGGAGGACACGGGAAGCATTGTGGTATAAACACTGGAACAAGCAACTTGGTACTGGCAGTAGAGCTAGGAAACAGGGCCAAGGCAGAGTGAAGCAAAGGGAAGACATTGGCATAATGAAGTTGGGAGGGAGAGAATACTACTGACTGAAACAGGGAGAAAATCAATCTGGGAAGAAACAGGATGGAGACTGGAGACGGAACTGAAGAAATCAGCTTAGTATTTAGAAGCAGATATGGAGTTAATGAGCACAGACCAAAAGCCATGACTGGATATTAACAGGAAAACAAAAATGGAAATGGATGGTTAAGAAAGAGATTTCGTACGAACCTCAGTGGCTAGGATTGCCTAAGTCAGGTGGACACAGGAAATAAATCCATGAGATGAGGGGAGCTCTCCAATGAGCCAGAAATGGCTGATGTTATGCTCATATTTAAGGCAAGTAAAGATGAAGACCCAAAGAACTAATGGCTGCTCAACCTCACCTAATCTCTGTCCTGGAAACAAGAGAGTGTATCCTCAGAATCTATTTCCAAACATGTTAAGAAAATTAGGATAACCTGGAAGAGCCAGTGTGGGGTTTGCAACAAAATCATACTTCACCGACCAGAACGTACTCTGATGAAACAAGTGCATTTGTCTATGAGGACCGAGTGATGAATGCAGCATACTCAGAAATTATCAAAGCTTCCAACATCATCTCCCAGCCAGTAACAAGCAGAGAACAAGAAAGGATATAGTAAGATCACTTTTTCAGTATCTTCATCATAAACCCAGATGATGAGGCAAAGAACTTGCAGATGACACCAGATTAGCAGTGCTGCTCAACATTGAGCTGAACAGTGAGGCTTCTATCCAGATGGCCACAGAGAAACTTGAGAACTGGTCCTCAAAGCAAAGCACCAAAGCAAAACACCAGGAAGCTCAACAGAGAAAGAGTGAAGTTCTACAAGCGATGAAACCTAAGCCTCGGCACAGGCAGGAAAGTGAGTGGCTGAGCAGCTCTATTGAAAGGAGTCTGAAGATTACAGTGGGCATCAAATGAGATGAGTGAATGGCGTACCCTCATCAAAGGCAGGGCAAATCACAACCTGGGCTTTAGTAGAGGAAGCATGGCCAGTAGATCACCTGAGAAGGTATCACCCACACTTTACCTGGCTCTTGTGTAGTCAATTCTGAAATACTGTATCCAGTGTGGGACTTCCCAATTCAAAAGACATGCTGAAAAACATGGGAGGGCTGAACAGATGGCTACCAAGATAGCTACAGGCATACAACCTCCAAGGAGAGGTTAATAGCAGCTGGGCTTGTTTAGTCTGGTGGTGGAGACAGTAAAAGGTCTCATGTCAACCTATTACAGTGACTTAAACCTTTCCCTTATCAGAAGGGAAGATGCAAAGAAGATGAGCCATATTCTACCATGTAACAACGTGTTATTACACAGGACATGCAAATTATGTCTTCAGAACTTCATTTTGGAGATTAGGAACAACTTCCTTATTTAGGTGGTTTGTACTGCACTAGAGAAATTTGGTAAGACCACAGAAATCTCTGGTGTTTTTAAGCTCAGGCCTGACAAAGACATACCTGACCTGATCCAGTGATGGTGACAGACCTCCTACAAGCAGAAGAATTAACTAGTTCACATCCACTACTCTATTCCAAAAAACATGGCCATAATTCCAACTGCTTAGTTGGAATGGAAGTCAAAACCAAAAACAAACTTCAGTGGAAGTTTTGAGACAGACAGACAAATCAAGTTTGTGAGCAGGAAAAAAAGTGTCTGTACTTAAAAACCCTTACTCAGCACAAAACACAAACAGAAATTTGAGATGCCAAGGTCTCGCTACTGGCTCTGCTGTTATTTCTCGCTTGGGAAACGCACTTGCAAGATACACCTCATTCTCCTCTAGTGCAGATCCATACAGACAATGTCAGTTTTCTGCTTTTCCTTCACAGTTATTTTACTGGCACAAATGGCAAAGGTTGCCTGCAGCTGCCAAAAATGCAAATATCTACAAAGATACCTGTGGGTACTAATATGACATCAGACATGACATCACTGCTGTCCTAGGCTACGCTGCAAAATTCTATGATGTTACACAGAAAAACATGCTCAAAACATGTTTATTAAAACTCAACTAATAGTAAAGGTATTTTCCCATCGGCACCCATTAATTCTGGGATGTTTTATTCCCAAGGTATCCAAGACCCATGATTTCATGGGAATTAACAACTGCAACCAAGCATTAAACATATGAAACTGCATGTAATCAAATACACTGAAAAACAAGCCCCATGCTGTTCAAATTCTGCACTCACTTTTGGTAACTATTCTTAACCTTGATCTCATAGTGCCCACTTTCCCATCTGCTAAACAAAATTAGTAACTGATCTCACTAATGAGAGATGAAAAAAAGCACAAATACATGTTCTTAAAAACCTGAAGATATTTAGAATTTTTCAGGTGATATGAGTCATATATTTGGAGAAGGATTTAGAGACAATTTAGCACACCGAACATGGAAAACAAATATATTTTGTATCTTCATATCAAGTTCTATCCAATCTCTAAACTGAATGAGGCAGCATTTTTTCCACAGGGTTATTTTTAAAATGTTTTATGTTGCCTTCACATATTAAAGGAATTACTGCAGTAATACCAAATGGAGACATGCAGCTTCAAAAATGCAGGCTTGCAAAATACAGCATAAAAAAATTATTGCAAAAACTACTGAAATATGTAAAAAAAAACCTAATAGAAATTTCTAGTTGTAATATGTCTCCTAAATACCAGGAAAAAGTCCACTAATAGAATGTTAAATAGAATGTTACCCCTTTATACTAAAAAAAACAAGTAAGAACATGATGACTGTGTCTATTCCACAGACTCCTCACATACAACAGATGATAACTAGAGAAGATATCCTGTGATGTAGTTTCTGGATGGAACTCAATCACTAAGTACTGATTCAAAAACTTCTTTTTTTTATATACACAAGAGAAACTTTCACTTAATACAGGTACCACGTGTGCTCTGGCCACTTTTTGTGCTTTTTAAAATAGGCCAAAAAACACAAAGGGAAAATCCAAGCTGGAGATATTATGTGTTTTTAACCTTGTCAGACATCAACAAGTATATTTGGAAGAAAAAATAATGCTTTTATTGTGTGCTGTTCACAAATAAGGAAGAGTAATTGACAGACCATACTATGAAAAAAGGGAATGAGATAATGCTCAGTTTCTTCAATACACCAAAACCAAGTATTTGCAAAGTAGCAGCATTTTTCTAATGGCCTTTGAAAATTTTTACATGGGCATGAAAAAGGACTTCTGGTTCAGTCAAATTGACATTGTTAGACTTGGTGGATTTTTTTTTTTAATTAGGGAATTTAAGAATTAAAAAAAAGCAGGAGACTACCACATACTAGTATGAAAATTTCATAATAAAAAGCTATGCAATTTAATGGATGCTTAACATTTTAAATTTAACACAGAGGAGCTCCAGTCTATCAAAACTCTGAGGGAGACAAAACCCCCAAGTAAATATTTTTAGTATTTACAGTCACTTGCACTCTTTAAGCACAAATGACAGCTTTAAACTACCGCATTTTAAAGAGTCTAATTTACAAACTAAAATGTTTCCTTAGTGCTTACACATATATTTAAAATTCTTAAAAAATTTTACTTGAATGAACTTCTCAAGCTTTAAGTCTTCACTTACCGAGAAAGTGTGGATTTCCCTGAACCTGGTAGGCCTCTTAAGATTAGAAGCAATTTCTGTGAACAACTGAATTTTTCTTCAGATAACTGCAATGAAGAAAAGTTGTGCATTCCTTCTGTACTGTCAGCTTTTGGATCATTCCAACACTCTTCTCTGGTTTCACAGAAACCATTACTTTGGAGTCCATTCTGATCATTAGTCCCATTCCTGAAGACCTGAGTAGTATGGATACCAGTATGACCAGAATAGTCGGTATTCTGATCAAGCAATGGACCATGACTGTTGATATCAGTGCTTCCACAGTAACTTTCATAAGGAAATCCCCCATTCTGAGAAGGAGGAACATTTGGGATTCGTGGTGAGGGATCAAATATCTGAAAATGGGATTGATGGCTGAATTCAGGAGGAAAAGGTCCCTGAGGTTTTTTGAAAGATGCCCTAGTCTGCCAAGCAGGTCTGAATTCAGGCACTGAGCAGTTCCAAGTATCTACTTGGCCATTAAAGGTATTTTCAGTTTTCCAGCCACCTGTTTCCACAACTAACTGCTGCTCACTGTTTGTCTTCTGACTGCTCTGTTCCCCCAAAGAACACTGTCCATTCTTGTAAAATGGGTGTGGACTGCCCAAAAGTACAGGTTGATAATTTTCTTGTGAGCTCTGACTAGAGTTAAATGGAAAGTGCTGTTCCTCAGAAATTTCGGTTTCTTTTTCCTGAACATTAGTATCTAAATTTTCATTTTCCAGCTGGTGAATTTCTTTATAGAATTGATCCAGCTGATCATCTATTTCTGGTAGAGTGGCAGAAACAGACTGCATCTTCTTCGCCTCCTTTCTTTTACATCTGTTTTCACATAATTCATTCTCATCTCCTCCAGTGTTCCTACATTCATTGCAATTGTCAGATTTGTCCTGCTTGTTACTTTCAGCAGGCTTGTAAATAGGTCCTATAAAATCTTTGCTTGTAAAAAAGTCTTCATCTGATTGATTTCTATTTACTGAGAACGATGCATTGCTTTTTTCAATATTATCTTCACCAGCATTATTTGTAATAAAAGAGTCCTTCTCTTCTTCAGTTTTAGAGTAATTCATTGATGTAAAAGGAGGATTTATATTCTGCACAGTTTCTAAATCAATTGGCTGACTAAGCACTGGATTATTTTCAGGGAGAACTTCATTCAAGGATCCCAGGACACCAGAAGTTATTTTCTCTTGCTTCTGCATTTCACATTGCCCTTGGTTATCTAAGGCACATGCAGGTATCCAACCATTTGATTTTCTCTCAGCAGCCACTTTCTTCTGAGTACCTTTGTTATCATCATCAGGGAGTTTCTCACAAGCCCCTTCTGTTGACTTCATTCTTTTAGAATATGGCTCAATTCCAATTTCATCCTGACACTCCAAGAGCCTTACTGTATTTTCAGCATGAAGCATCTTGGGAAGAAGAATGAATATGTTATCAGCATGCACATTTTTAAAGTAAAGTATAAAAAAGCTGAAGTTACTCAGTCCTATGATATCACACTGTCCATGGTCACAACTAAAATGGTACTCATGCAGAAGAAAAACACACACCACCTACCACAAGAATGGTTTAAACTAGACTGATACATTATTTATTGCTCACCTCCAGTAAAAAACATCAGCGCTGTATCAGTCGAACACTCACATTTTATGATATGCCATTAATAATTTACAAATCATACTTTTAAAATGTGACTGTTTGAAAAAATAATTACATCAGCAATCTCTGACCTATGTTACTACTGTTCTCTACTAGCTGTTATTTCGCCAAGTTTGAAATCTCTTTTGAAGATAAGCATATGCCAATTTCCAATGCACAAACTGATGCCTGACATCACTACTAATACACCAACAAAATGCAAATATTCAACCACGAGGATTGTTTTCTGTGACATGAACCAAACTCAACTAAGTCATTTAACACCAATCAAACAGGTGTCGGGTGGCATTTGTAATTTAGAACAAGTCAAGTAAGACTTAAAATCAAAGCTGCAATCTGTTATTATGGTTCTGGTTTTGGAACTACTAAGACTTTTGTTAGGGACCAAGATCACTTGCTTACGTGTCTTCTAAAATTAAGCACACACACACACAAAAAAATCCCTGTCCCAAACAGATTGCCTTCTGAGAACTAAACCACTCTGACACGTCATTATCCATCTATTAGTGTGAATTTCTTGGATTTTGAAGTCTACACAGTATGCAATAAAGAGCAAACTCTTTCCCTCCAAATAAATGCAGTTTCAAACACAAAAGAACACATTTCTCCTACTGGAAGGTTTATTCTACTGTTTTCTGAAACATTTCAACTTTCCATAACTAAATATTAACGAAGTGCCACATGCCATTCATCCTGGATAGGAAAATAATTTTTTTCTTTATCTGAAATGGATCTGTAGGTAGTATTATGGGAAGATTCGTAAGTAACCATTATCCCAACATGTTCACTTACAAAATTCACAAGAAAAGATGTTACTATAGGCACTTTCTCACCTACCATCCAAAGGAAGAGAAACCTGCCATTCTCTATCTCAAACTGGCTAAACCAAGGAGATGTTACTGTCCGCACTTGACTTCAGTACCCGGAAGAAAGCATTACTATTAGAAGGCGAAGAAACACAGCCACGCAACTCTCTCTTCCTCAGAACTGGTACCATGTTCTCTCCTCCTCTCAAGATTTATGTGTTGTATGCATGCCTCCAGCTTCTTCGCTCTTCATTTCTGTCTATCAGAAAGCAAGTATGACATCACAACTACTCACTATCTTGAAAAAAATCTATCCCTATCTAGAAAAAAAATGTCCTGCTGCCTCCACTCAAAAACAGTACTGGGGTAAAAAAAGTTACTTTATTAGCTTCTATGCCCTCATCTTCTGGGATGGTGTTTAAGCCGACCCCATTTCATGATGAGGAATTAAAACAGGAAACCTGTGAACACTTGCTGTATGACAAGATCTCCACTGACAGAAAATGCTGCTCTATGACTGTCCCACATAGGAATATCCTTTCTTGCTAATCTCTAACAGACTGTCCCTCACTAACCTTGGAGAGTGAAGCTGCACGCAAAAGCATATCTACCTGCGTCCTTGGTGAGGACAGAGCAAGTATGCTCAAGGAAAATGCAGTCTCTGACACTCTCACCTCTTGAATGAGCAAGTCCGGGTCTATATCATTTCTGTAAAGAACTGGTTGTAAGCACTGAACCTGAGCCGGCACACGGGGATGCCAGACTTATTTACCACTTTAACTGACTTGTGAAACACCCAGAAGATTCAATTAACTAATTAACTCAAGGCCTTGAACTCCACCTGCATAATGCCTTTCCCAAATGGAACAATAAAGCCTATTTGGCAGAATCTATAGACAGGTGAACTGGCTGGCTTTCCTTGCACGGCGGTACGGCGGTCACGGGTCGCACAGCCCAGCGCCCCTCACACGGCACAGAAGCCGGAGAATGCAGGCGCTGCTCCCACACCGGGCTGGCAGCGGCGTGTCCGAGGCGAAGGACGGCCACCGGCCTCACGGCTCGGGGAGGTGTATCAACCGCCCCGTCCCTCCTTTCCCCACGGTGCAAAGCCCACTCCTCTCCCCCACACACAAACACTTCCCTCAGCGCCCACGTCACACAACCTCAGCAGCCGCCGGCTCCTGCGCGCTGACACCGCCATCCCCACGCCGCCCCTTCCCCGCCCGGTGGTGGCACAGGTCGGTGGTAGCAGCGCTGGTGGCGGAGGAGAAGCGGCTTCCCTTCGCGGCCCGGCAGATCCGCAGCCACCTCAGCCACACGGGGGGCAGGACACGAACCTCAAGGCCACGACTCCCGGCGGCGGGAGAGGCAGCGGTTCCACCCCCACGCCCAAAATGGCGCCGCCTCCCGCTGCCCCCTCACCCCGCGCGTGGCGCCGCGAGGGGCGGAGCCTTCCCCCCACGGCGCGCGCTCTGCCTGGCGGGAAGAGCCCCGTGCCAGGCCCGGGGGTGGGGTTTGTCCTGCTTTCCGTCCCTTCGCGGCCGGCTGCTCGGCGTGTCGGGGCGTTTGCTTTAGGTGGCATCGTGCTCTGTCACGGAACGTGAGCAGCGTTCCGGTGGGAACTGTCCCTAGTGTAAAAGCCGCCCAAGTTTCTTAGACTTGCGTTGTACTTAACGTGGATTTGCAATCTTCCCTCCTGCACGTATAAAGTAAAATTTTAATATGACATAACTACCTTTTTTTTTGTCCTGAAATCTTCTGATACTATGCAAGGCAAACCATATTTTTCCTGAAAAACCCCTCAGTCTTGTAACAGTAATTCCCCAAATTTCATTAGTGCACACAAGAGCTTCAGTAAGTAATGCACCCACTCGAAATACCTGCAATGTTTATTCTTTCACATCACCCAAATGGATTATGAAGGTTTTTAAGTATATGATTAATAAAGTCACTGAAATTAGTTTATTTGCTATAAATAGTAGAAAGAACTGGTCAAATCCACTGGCCAGGCATTCCTTTCAGTTAATCCTGCAACCAAAGCATAGTCTCCTTTCCTGTGCCATCTGATGGCCTTGTTTTTTTTTTTTTTTTGGAAGGTTTGGATGTGTCTTTGGTAGCATTTTAATCTAGATCAGAAGTGAGCTGTGAAGTGAATCTCCCAGTTGGCCACTATTTTTCATCTGTAGTAGTAATTATGTGCTTCCCTACACCAGCTAAGTTATGCAACACCCAAGCTAACCATTAAGAGAGAGTAAGAGTGCTGCACATGGATATTTTGGAGGTAATATCTGGAGATCAGAGCTCTCAAGCATTCATGTTGTGTATGTTGTAATTGTCTCAATGTATTTAATTTGGGGAGTTCTCCCATTACTTGTTCCTAATTAAATAAGCCACATGTTACAACTGGCAGAACCCTAATGTCATTTTTTCAACCTCATTGAGTATAATGAAATAGACTTTCCTTGATGATCCTGTTACAGCTGCTACAGCTCCTACGTGGGAAGTCTCTTGCTTGAGACAAAGCTGCAAATAATTCCCGCATATTTCTTGTCCTGCGCTAGATCATAAAAAAAGTTCCATTGGAAACATCGCTAGGAGAAGTTGATAGGGTTGGAAAAAGCAGTGTCCAAGAGGCTGAACACTGTAACAGGGAAAATATTTACAAAGAAGCATTAAGAGATGACGTTTTTTCTTCGTTTTCAGAGAAGTCTGAATTTTAAAATTTCATTTTTACATATGTTTATAAAGTTACTCAATGCTACCATGTACCACTACTATGTGTCACCCAAACCTCACTTCCTGTAACGTGCATCTATGGTTGTGGTGGAAGTGTCTCACAGAGGTAAAAAATCTTAGAGTGAGGTAGTGTTATTGCATAGATAACAAGATATGACAAATTATCTGTTCCTGTGTTCCTAGACATTTATTACATCACCTTCATATTAGTTAATGATTTGTAGGCTTTAACTGATCTAAGAGAAGAGTGAAAGGAAAATTTTCTACCATATGTATTCAGATTTTGTTTCAGTTTTCCAAGTGACTTGTAAGTTTAAGCTGATTTAAACCTTACACATCAATTAATTTGCATATGGGAAGTGAGTAATGTTCTTTTTAAAAAAATAATAAGAGTTTTGATGTTATGGAACTTGAGTGTTTGAACTTGCAAATGGAGCATTTTCTCAGAGCAGTTTTTGCAATTGATTTCCTACATTAAAAAGGGAAGATGGCAACTGACCAATTTGGAGGATCATCCTGATTCCTTTATGGTTCACTGGTGCAGTTGATGCCTTAAATGCAATGCACACATCTCTGATACTTGTACCAAACTAAGTTGTTGCCTTGCTTTCTTCTGCCTGGGCCCAATTTCAGGTTCTGTAGGAAAAAAAAGCTTTCAGATGCAATTTCAAATTACAGGTAAACCACACTAAAATGAAACTACTGCCAGAGAAAGTGCTTCTGATACTCTTTCCCACTCATGGTGTTGCCTAATTGCTGTTCTTCCTCCTGTAAACTGGTGGCTTTTGTTCTTGTTTGAGAGATGGGTGTTTCTGATAAAAACATCATACTATTTTTTGTGTATGGAAAGGTTTCCAATAAATTTGCTTCCAGAAACATTTTAGATAAAACTTTCCAAAATAACTCAGCATAAAGAAGGTAGCTGGCATAAAAATATTAATGCAGAAAACTAAATAGTTGTTAGTGAAACAATACATGCCTGTGTTGTGCCTTTTAATAGAAAAGATCAGGCAAATTTAAGATAGACAGAATGATGAGACTCCATCTGTTATTAAAAGAGAAAAAAAATTATCCAACAGGCACTACTTGAGATTGACTTTAGTGTTTAAGGGTTAATATGGAATGATAGCTCAATCATTTAGATCTTGTGATCTCGTTATCAGACTTGACATAGCAGATTGCTCTTTCTTCTTCTAATAACACTTAAATATAGCATCTATTTGAGTTCAAGAGGACTAGTTACAGACTTAGATTTAATCGTGCCTCTTTCTAAAGGGCCTTGGGTCATAGATTGTCTTGTCACTTTACAAAATCTTGTTTGAAAAAGTGAGGCTTCAAGATGATTTAAGAAATACTGTTGAATAATTCTTTGACTTTAAATCAAGCTATCTCTAGGGAGAAATTCCGGTGAACTTTAAGAGAACTGGTTTACTCCACAAACCAGGAATGTTGCTCACCAAATTATTTTTCTGAAGCTTTTATATGACAAAGAAGAATTCTGGTATGCAAATGTCATGTCAAAGTTTCAGTGGTAAAAATACAGTAAGAGCTTTTTGCTTATTAATTTCCACAGATAATATGGAGGGTTTTATTTTCAAATTTCAACTTGAAAATTAACTTAAGAATTTGAGTTTTGATAAAGTTATATATTTTTACAAATTAAAAAAATAATTCCAGGTAGCCTGCTGATTATGTGAGATAGGAGTATTATTTTGTATATTCAACAGATTGTAGCAAGTGATGTTTAAGTCATGGCTAGATTAGTATTTCTTTTGACTATGATATAACTACTTCGTAATTTAAATATTGTTATTTTATTCCCTTCTGGAACTGGATAAATCCTTTTGGAGATAAAAATAGTGGGGCAAGAATAAAAGCAACACCTAGTTAGTTTATTTTGGAGGTTCTTGAAACCTTTCATTTAATGATTTTTATCTGACATCTGCATGATACATAGACTTTTTCTTGATAGTAAGGCACATGTTCTGTGATTTAAGTCTCAAGTGCTACAGCAAAACAGAATTAAAAGAATGGAAGAGATATAACTTTTAAGACAGAGTGCTCTAGACAATATAACAACTGCTGGCCCACAAAGCTGAGATTTCGGGTTGTGAAAGCCAGCCAAGGAAACAGGATTCAGAACAATTCACGTCTTTCAAAGTAGAGCATGGGGAGTTTCTAGGAAGCTGACACTCAAGGTGAAGGTCCAGTCACTGCTTAGACTGCGGGACTCTCTAAATAGCATCTCACATTTACATGAAAATGAAGGAGACTGAGTGGAAATTCAATGGGACATTAAAGTAAGTAGCTTTAAACAGAGGGCAGACAGTGGAATGGTAAAAGCAAAAAGTATGAGTAGAAGAAAGCAAGCACCAGATATAGCAACTAAAAAATACCCAGTATTTTATGGAGGACAATATGTTCAAGTATTTAATGCTTAATATGATGTTTAAGCAAGAGGAAAGAAGTTATCGAACACTACGGAAGTTTAGTGCTACATGCTTAGATATGTCCATATTGACATCCTCTCGGTTTGGTCAAATACTTGTTCATTATAGCCACTCAGCTTTTCCTGAAATTGCTTTTATTTGATTTCTTAAAGCTGAACTACTGAGATGCTCACTTTACAGATACAAACAGTAGAAGGTTCTTAATTTTTCCCCATTTTGTTATGCTAATGGCATTGCTTAAGAATATGCAAGTTATGTACTATCCTCTCCCACCTCCTATCCTACATCTCAATTAAGGATGGAGAGCACTTAAATCAATTCTAGGTAACTCAGAGGAGAAGCTAATTTAATTCACTGACAAACTGAGCTAATCACCAGGGAAAGAACGACAGGTACAGGCTACGAAAATACTAATTCACTACTGTATTCACTACTGTCATACCTATCTGCAAGGCTCCAAGAGAAGAATAATTTTTTCCCCCTTTCTACTGTGATTTTTTTAGATGCTGGCTTCCCTAGGTTATATTCTTGCTAAATTGTAGGAATACATTGTGCAAATATGGTCAGCAAAAAGATTCCATGACATTTAGCAACAAAACAGCTGTTAGGTCATACTAGAATTTAAAAAAAAAAAAATTAAAACCCCCAATAATAAACTTGTTTTAGAAGATGAAAGGTTTGTGTATTAATGCTCTCTAACCTATTCCTATCAGATGGCAAGATGGTTTGATTTGTTGAGTTAAGGCATAAAGGATGGTAGCAAAATATGCACCATCACTTCCTGACTGCAGTGAAGAGACAGATTCTGTTTTAGGATATTAAACATCTAAATTATGTTTTTGCTTCTGTGGCTACTGTAACATGAAGCATTTTATTGTTCTCTTCCCATGCATGTCTCCAACTAGGCAATGACCTCTTTAGGAAGAAGTCAGAGATAAAGATATGTCTACAGCTGATTTGTGAGGACATGTTTTGTAAGGGGGTAATGCTTCTTGCTTTAATAGACTGACTTACTTTATTAGGTCATTTAATCTTAATGGTGTCCCAGTATAGCTATTAACTATTTAATGAAGAAAGCAGATGAGTAGGTGGAGTTGAAAGGCTTTCTGCAGTCCTCGCCCTGAAGAATAACATCACATCCTCATATCCTCTCTAGTTTTGTTCTTGTTGGTTTTTGTTTGGTTTGGTTTGCTTGTTTTTGTGAAATTCCATATAGTACTTAATGACTCTTGTCTTCCTGTTGGAAAACATCCACAAGACAGGCACAAATAGGTATTTCTGGTGGAGTCAGACTTGTTTGCACTAAGATGAAAGTAGTACTTTCAAACTTCAAAATTTATATTGCACATATATTGAAGCTAATAGATTCTGAGCATCACTGTCTTATTCAGCTGTTTGATTTTTGCTTACAAGGAGACAGTGTTGGAAACAGCACACACACAGACAGTAAGAGTCTAAAAATTCCAGTCATCTAAAGTCACTGTTTCCATGTGGCTTCCTTGCAAATTACTTAAGAGACATATGAGATACTAAAATTAGTTGCAAAGTTAACTCATATTCATAATACTATCAGCTATTTAGTTGAAGAGGAACACCAATACATGGATAAATTTTTCTTTCTCTGAGACAAATCACTACACCTGCAAGTAGAAAGCCTCCCTCCTACATGTCAAAGGCCCCTTCCAGTGTGAAGGGCTCAGTATATAAATTACATATATTTAATCAGAATTAGTTTGCTAGTATAATACTTTTGATGCAATTGTTTTAGAGTCACAATTAAAAGAGAAACAGAGGGAAGTATCTATGCTGGAAACAAAAGTATCATTTTCACAAACCTGTTATTACCTTGACAGTTGTTTGTACTTACACTGAAAGGCCAATACCATAGAAGAGTATGATCACAGGGTCAATGGATAGAGACAATGTGTTGGGAAAGGGCCAGTGTAGTTTCTGTGAAGGGAGATAGTGACACAGGCTTCCAGCGGGTTTGTGAGTCAGGAAGTGCATGGACAAGGAAAAAACAGGGAACGTACTTGTATTTTTAAAGAGCATTTGTGCAGCTTTTTTACTAAAAGTTGTCAAACCAAATTTTCATGGAATTGAAGTAAATGTCCTATGCTGAGTTGGAAATATGGTTGAAGGATGGAAGCACAGAGTACTTTTGGTCACTTTCTCAGGTGGAGAAAAGTCAGCAAATCTTTCTCCCAGAAATGTTTGGGCTTATGTTGTTTTGTGCAACAATCTTTGATTTTCATTAATGACCCAGAAAAGGGAATGCACACAGAATGATACTTGCAGGATGTTAAACTCTTTCAGGTAATCAGATGCTGGGCTGGTGTAAAGAATTCCAGAAGGCCTCACAAAAGGGGCTGGGTAAAAAGAGAGGTTTTGACAAGTAGATCAGTGTAAGGTAAAGCATAGAATTACCTGTCAAACCTGGAAGTCTAAGTTCATGAAATCTTGAAGTTGATGTCAGCTCTCTGAAATCTTTGACTGAAACTGCAACAGCAACCAAAAAAAAAAAAACAACAAAAAAAACAAACAAAAAAAAAACCCCACAAAACAACAAACCCAAAAAAACCCAAAAAACCAAACCCTAAACAACATAGATGTAAGGTGTCATCAGGAATAGTACTGAGAGCAACAATACAGAAGACAGTTTGCTGCTCTGAGGGAAATCTCAATGTACTCCTATCTTGAGTACAGTGCACAGTTCGGATCTGCAAGGACACAACAATTTTAAAGAATGAATTGAGAAAGATAACTAAAATGATTCAAGCGGAGAGATTGTCAATCTGATAAAGTAGGAACTAAAAGGCTCTTGAACTGCAATCTTCTGTTTTCACACAATGTTTTTACAGACAGAAGGCTGTGAGAAGAATACTGCTGTGTAAGGGTGTTCTTTGACCATGTTCATCATTGTCACTCAAACACTGAGATGTGGAAAGTGTCTTCATCACACACAATCTGGAGCACAAGTCTTCTGGGGAGCAACTGAAGGAGCTGGGCTTGTTTGGTCTGGGCAAAAGGAGGCTGTGGGGGTCTTATTGCTCTTTATAACTGCCTGAAAGGAGGTTGTGGTAAAGAGGGGATCACTCTCTTCTTCCAAGTAACAAGTATCAGGAAAAGTGAAAATGGCTTCAAGTTGTGCCAGTGGAGGTTTAGAATATTAGGAAAAATTTCTTCACTGAAACGGTGGTCAAGAACTGGAGCAGGCTGTCCACGGAAGTGATGGTGTCAGCATCCCTAGAGGTATTTAGAAGACATGTAAATGTAGCACTTGGGGGCATGATTTGGAGGTGGATTCGGCAGTGCTGAGTCAATGGTTGGGCACAGAGATCTTAAAGGTGTTCTTCAACCTTAAATGATTCTATGATTCTGTGTAAAAGATCTGGTCTTGGAAGTTATGTGGCAGTGACATTCCTTATATGTCCTATTGCAAGCAAAATATTTATTTTGCACAAATATTTTAAATCTTTCTCAAGTATATAGTTTCTGTAAGTAACACAACTTGCCTACACTTCCAGGAGATGGCAAATCCCCTAAAATTTAGCTGCTTAGAGTCACCAGCTCCATGAGAGATGCAACATTTCTCGTGGGAAAGGCTGAGCCTGCCCTCGGGACACAGCCAGGGCTGGCACCGCCTTAACTGTGCAACTGTGGGACCGCATGGCAAAGGGAGCGGGTGCGTGTTGCCCTCTCCCGTAGGCAGAGCGCGGGTTCCCGGCACTTTCCAGGGCGGTGAGCGCGGATGAGCGGGCGGCAGTGGCGGACGGGCTCCCTCCGCAGGGCCGCGCGCGCCACTGCGGAACCGGGACCGGGTGGGACAAGGACGAGAGAGGAACCACCTCTGAAATGCCGATTCCAAAATCCTGAAGGGTCTCGGTGCTGGCGGGAAACAAGGGCGGAGCGTGCCTGGGGGTGGTCCCGTTATTCACCGCCCTGTCCCGCTCCGAGGGGCATCCTCCGCTCCTGGCGTCCTGATCAGGCGCTGGAAGTGGTGCTGCTGTGACCTGCTCCGTCAGAAAAACGGAGCAACACGGGGCAAAACGGAGCATCTCAGCGCATGGTTACTGTCACAGTCATACGCTGGGTTTTGCCATTTCAATAGCAGCGTTAAGAGAGTACAAAAAGTGTTTCAGTTTTCTGCTGCATTGTAAGTATCCCTGCACACATCTGCAAGTGCTCCACTGGGAAGGGATGTGTTCCCAGCCTAAGGCTTTATACTCGGTGAGCCCAGAGAGACAGCAATGGGGGAATTGAGGGCAAATTGTCAAACCTGCATCAAAAAGTTATATTATGACTCCAAGTCCAGGATCCTTCTCAATATAAAATTGTCAGACAAACCTTCCTCTCTTTTATGTCTCTACTTTTTTTCTTTTTCTTTTTTTCCTAGAAGGAGTGGACCAAATATAAGTCACTGGGGAAAAAATACAAACAAAAGAAGTTTTGGGGGCTGAAAAGTGATCCGTATGTAATAGTTCTGGTTGGGCTGAGGTAGTCTGCATTAGACAATGAGGTAGTTTAGCACTGAATGAAGATAAGGCATGCTCAGTACAATGTACTAGCAAGTTCAGAAAGCTTGAGAGGACCTTCTGAAAGATTTAAACCAGTAGTTACAATGTATTGGCTAACAGTCTGTGGAAGTGTGTTTCTCACACTGGACAAAGCCATGGGTATATTTTAGCAGATCTGTTGAGTGTGATTTATGTTTTTTGAATCATAATCTTCTAAACACTTACATGCTGTCCTGATGTGTCAGGAGAAAGTTCTTCTTCCAGAGGGCGGTTGGGCGCTGGAACAGACTCCCCAGGGAAGTGGTCTCAGCACCAGCCTGCCAGAGTTCAAGAAAAGTTTGGACAGTGCTCTCTGGCACGTGGTGTGACTCTTGGGGATGGTGCTGAGCAGGGCCAGGTGTTGGACTTGATGATCCTCATGGGTTCTTTTCAACTTATTCTATGGTTCTACAATAAATGAAGCCTTTTAGCTGTAGCAGCAAGAAGAACCCACATTGCTTTTCTGTTTGCCTTTTCCTGTAAGGGCACCCCTCAAACTCTTGCACTCGCTGAAGCAAGAGCAAAAGACTAGATGAGTGACTTAGAGCAGAAGAAGTAGCGTTTCTCCGCAGTTAAGCCACTTTATTCCTTATTTTTTCAAAACAATCCTTTAGTAATTCGTCGTTTTGGGGAAGGGCTCGCTCAAGTCGCCCACAGAGCGCTCATCAACGGGAGCCGGC
>JAYDZK010000001.1:47751784-47801282 GCA_034509185.1 Euphonia xanthogaster
TGCTGGGTCCCTACTTGTGTGCGAGCGCGGTTCTTTCATGCTGGCTTAGCTTTTTTTTTTCTTTGCCCCCTTCCTTTCCTCCTCTTTCTTTTTCCCTCCCACTTTGCATCAGGCTCTGTTAGAAAGCGCTCGAGAAGGGAGAACGGGGGGGAGCTGGGGGGGGGGGGGTGGTTGCCGCCGCCTGGTAGATGGAAAACTATGAATTTTACATCTGAATTGCCAGATGGAGAATGGTTAATTTATAGGTTATGTATTGTTTACGTTGAGAGCCTCCGGTCAGGAATTTAGGTCCGTAACTTCATCCTGCTGCAAATAAATCACTATCTGTTCTTTAAAACAAATCAACAATTAATGATGGTGAACAGTCCTGGAAAATTAAACTGCAGCAGACCAGCTCCTACAGAGCTGGATTTTGTCTTGCAAGCCTTATTCTGACTTTTGTGCTTGCTTGCTGCGCCGTTGCTTTCTGAGAGCTGTGATTATTTAGTTAGGCGTTGTGTTTTCCCATTTAACACAACTGCTGAAGCGTTCTCGTGTTGGTCTTTGTTTTGTGCTTGCCGGGTAGGTGCTTTGGCTGTAATTGATTTCTCTTCGCTGGGGATGGAGTAGAAGGAGCGTTGAAAATTTGAGTGGCTTTATAGTTGAAAATGAGTGTCAGATCACGTTTTGGGAAGGGAGTAAGGTGACATGCATTCTTTCAGATTTTACCCTTTCACACTAGTGGAGTTGTTCAGTTTTCGGGTGGTAGAGATTTTGCCTGGTATGTTATTTATGTAGTACAGATATGCTGGGTATTATACTGTGTAAAGTAACTCCTCAAAAAGAAGTGAAAGAGCTGAATGTATGCCATGCTTAGACCACCTGAAAGAAGAGTGACAGTGACGGGCCATCAGGTAAGGTGGTTTAGCAGAGGTGTGTGTATCATGTTTATCACAGCGTTTGAAACGGTGCACTGCTGGAGAAAGTAGTTGAGTACTTGCATGACATCTTGTGTCTATGTTTGAAGCAAGGTTGAACTTAATTATT
The DNA here is from genome assembly GCA_034509185.1 of Euphonia xanthogaster. Taxonomy (NCBI): domain Eukaryota; kingdom Metazoa; phylum Chordata; class Aves; order Passeriformes; family Fringillidae; genus Euphonia; species Euphonia xanthogaster. Next base: position 47,752,811 of record JAYDZK010000001.1, read on the forward strand.
GTAGGGTTGGGGGTATGATCTGTCTGGGTGGGGTGTGGTGTTTTGTTTGGGATTTTTTATATAGATACTATACTGGAGTATTTGCCTATGCGTTTCTTGCATCCTCTTTACTAGTAAGTATACAGACTGGATAAACTATGGTTCAGTTTTTGATGAAACAACTAAATAAATTAAAATGGAAAAATCATATGTTTAGTGCTTGTATGCAACTTCTTTTTTCTCTTGTAAATAATGAATTTAGACTTTATCTAACATGCTTACCTATGGACTGAAGAGTAAGTCACCTAAGTCGTTATTAAGCTGTAATTAACCATATAAAAGCCAATAGTCATTGCTAGCATTTGGAAAAGCACAGTAATGAAATACGGGGATAACCTGGGGCATTATGCATTTTTTTTGGTAGAACAGGAGGTTCTGTTACCTCCTGTAAGTTGGGAGAGATGCATTTTCTTTTGGGATATGTTGCTCTCTACCAGGCTTTCAGGTTGTGCCTTTTTCCTCTCTTCCTTCAGTCACACAATTTATAGCCTTACAGAAGAGTAAGAGGGTGTATGTGTATGTATGGGTATGAGTCTTCTGGTTTAGTAAAGGATTTTCATTTAAAGGTGTTTGGTGTTAATTGCTTTTATTTATTTAAACGTAAATTAGGAGAGGTGATAAAGACTACTTGTTGCACAAAGGAGAATTTTCATGGGTGCAGCAAATAAGAAAATATGAAGCTGAACAGTAAAAGCATGCAATATTGGAGATGGAGAGAAAATGTGATACTGCAACTCATTATTTTTCCCTATCAGTTTCACTGTAATATCCCTATCCCTTTATATTGCTTGCCCCAAATATTATGCCAAGAAAGAGGAAGGTATTCCTTTCTTATGGCCTTTAGAGAAGTTCCTTTTTAGAATCAAAAAGTAGTTCTGATATGTGGAATATTATCTTACCGCTTGTCAATATCATTCTTCTTTTAACAAATACCTAAAGTAATGGTGTTTTTACTCAGCACAAAATGTCAATACGGCAACCTGGAATAATCTTTGGACAGACTGAGAGAATATTGGAGGCTTTCAGTCAATTCTGAAACTAGGTAGTAAGGGAAAACTGAGAAAACTTTTAAAAGGTGTGTTAGTGTGTGATAGTGCTTGATGGTGAAGTGTGTTAATTTTCCAGATGTGTAGACCCTCTGGACCGTCTGAACAGCACTGACTGACAGATCTGGGAAGGAGTCAAGGCTTTTAAAGAATTGCAAAATACATGCTTTAAAAAAGAGAATATTTTCTTTCCCTCAGAGATTTATATCCATGCAGAGCCTTGACTTTTAGATATTCAATTACATACCTCTTGCTTTTCCATTGGTAGCCTATTCAGTTGAATGTAGTCTTGCAGAAAAGCTGAGGTGTTTTTAAATCTGCTTAGCTCTGTTACTAAGAACTTAATATAGTTCTGTAAAGTAAAAATAAGAAAAAATTATGAAAAGTGAAGCATATGAATGAAAATTAACTTTGTTATTTTAGGAAGTTAGTGTTTTGTTTCAAAACCTCTTTGGAACATTAAGGATTCACAATAAAAAAAGCTGTTTATGTGAATATTTGCTGTAACAAATCCAACTTGAAAGAATTCAATTATATACAAGTAATATTTTTCGTTTCTAAGAATCAAAATGTTAACACCTCCATTCCTTTTAAAGTTGTTACTGTCTGTCTCAGTGTATACTGCTTTTCAGCCTTTTCTAAAGTGTGAAGAAGTCCCTGAAGTAGGTTCTGAGGATTAAGACCTCTATTACTTTGTCCCTGTCTGTGGAATTTACTCTTTTGCATCCAACCCCAAGCACTGGAAAAACATTATGCTTGTTTAACACTGCCTGATCTTTGGTTCTATTTTTTCAGCTCACCACAACTTAGGTATTAATATGCTTCAAGAAATAATAATGAAAAAAGTGCCATACCTCGTTGGGAACAGATGGGGATATTTGTACTAATCATCTTGTGTCTGTCACCATTTATACGGGAGCACCGTAACCAGGGATCAGGACCCCATCTGGGGTTTTCTAATTCAGACCCTGTTCTTTAGAGATCTGTTCCAGACAATACTAACTGTGTGTACTTTTTCTCTGACTTAATTGGGAATCCTGGTGAATGTTTCTGCTGCTGAAATGAGATGCTTTGCTTTCATGCTTTTTAATGGACAAAAAAAGACATGAAGTTAGCAGTCAAAAATGTTATTGTCTTAATTGCTTCCATTGTAGTTACCTAAACTACAAATTCATAGAACATAGAATGGTCTGGGTTGAAAGGGACCTTGAAGATTATATAGTTTCAACTGCCCTGCCATGGACAGGGAACCTTCCACTAGACTGGGTTGCTCATGGCTCCATCCAACCTGTCCTTAAACACTTCCAGGGATGGGCATCCACAAACTCTGTGGGCAGCCTTTTCCACTGTCTCACAACCCTCAGAGTAAAGAACTTTTCCTCAATATCTAACCTAAACCTCCTCTCAGTTTGGAGCCAATCCCTCTTGTCCTGTCACTACATGTTCTTGTGAAAAGTCCATCATCTTTCTTGTAGGCTCCTTTCGTGTACTGGAAGGTCACAGTTAGGTCAGGCTGAACAATCCCAATTCTCTCAACCTTTCCTCATAGGAGAGGTGGTCCATACCTCTAGTCAACTTTGTGGCCCTCCTCATTTGTGGCCCTCAGGATTTGCTGCCTGATGTCCTTCCTGTGCTGGGGACAGGAGTCTGTAGCTCTTTTAAAGAGTATTTGATTCAGCTAAAATATGATAACTTAGGAAGTGACTCTTGAGAAGGTGGTTATCCACAACTTCTGCTAAAGCAGTCTTGTTGTCTCTGAGATCCCTGTATATCCACATTGTAGCTCACTTCAGTGTCAAAAACCTTCATCCCGAAAGTTTTAGAAAGAAAGGGAACCAATAAAAAACTACTGAAAGGAAAAAAACAACCAACCAAAAACCTAAGTTATCCACAGTAAGTAGAAACATACTGCTCCTGAGGAAGTCCTGAAAAAAATGAAAATCAAAACTTTGTGTATGTAGTCTTTGGGCCACCTTGAGTTTGACTGTTCGCTTCTGTTATTACTGCTTTGTTACTTAGATGTACATTTCATTGAAGGCAGTCAGATTTCTACGAAATCTTTGTCACCACATATGTTTGGTTTTTGTTTTTTAACAAAAAATAATCAAATTGTTGTCAATTATGAGAATTGAGCAGAAAACGCTTCATGGAAACTTGTAATTACATTTAGGGATTTTAAAAAATGTTTTTCTTTTAGTTTTTCTGCATCTGCCTATGTAAAATTTCAAGGACTTTTCTTGGGGAAAATGTACAAAGATGCTAGGCAGCTTGCTGTTAGGTGTGATATTTTCTCTGATAATTTTGTTGATTTTGTTACTTGGCAGATCAGGATGTAGCATTATGTGTAGTTCCTGAACAAAGTGTATGGAAGTAACTGTAGCTTTTTGTGACATCACTTTGTGAAAACTTTTGTGAGGGACTATGTATGTGGACAGTCCAAGTGCCACCTGGTGCTTTTCAAAAGTCTTAAGTGAGACAAATTCACTTAATTCATGGTACAAAATAAAGTCTACATTTGCTTTTCTTCCTCTGAGTATGAACTGATAAGAATAAGGCTATAATTTTTGCTTTCCTGGGTTTTCAAAATGAAAGAAAGAATAAATAAGCCAATGATAAACTCTTCAAAAGAGCCATGAGGAAGTTTTTCAAAGGGACAACAAACAGGAGATGCATTTTGTCTTCCATTTGCCCAGCTTGGATCATGCAGTTTGTAATTCCTTCAGTTACAGAAATGCTTCCAAGAAATAAGAAGAAAGATTTTGATGCATGTAAAATTTTTGGGAATGAATATTCTGCACTTTTTTTTTAATGACTGGCTGATCTGTACTTTGAGAATGTGTAACGCTTTGAAAGTTTACCCCAAAGTTACAAATGTTGCCTGTAGTAAGTTCTCTATTAGGTTGTCCATATTGCATTTTGTATATACATATAAAGGCATATTTAAAGTAACTTTTTATTTCGTAATGGGCCATTGCCCCTTGAATCTTCTGTATTACATACAAAAAAGCTTTAAAACAATATTAAAATTGCAAATTCTTTTTAAAAATGGTAAACAATTTAAATTAATTTTTGTCCTTCTAAGTATATGCTATGGTATATAGTATAATTTAGTTATGATGGGGGGTATTTTCAAACCACTGTATTTAGGAATTAGAGCTGCATATCAAAGTCAGCGCACATATTTTCCAAAAGCTTGAAAATGTAAAATGAATTGACAGGGGACTGTGGGAAGGGAGAAGCATATCTAGTAATTTGAATGATTGAATGTCACTTTGGGATACTGGAATTCTTTCCTTCCATCAGTTTCTTATGATCCCAGGCAAGTCTGTTTAAACCAAACTTCCCACAAGAGCTTATTAGTAGTGCATTGATTTCCTGGGAGACAGGCTCTAGACCCGGACTACTTCTGCTTGGCTCAACAGATGCTTTAGCTTTAGATGCAGTGCTGGATAAATTGGCATACTTTTAAAAGTTGTGTCCTAAATTCCTCCTCCTAAATTCCTGTATAGGCAAAATTGGTCGCTAGTTCCTAAACTTCAGTCTGTATCTTGGGTTAGTAATCTATGAAATGAGACAACTACTTATTTTTATGAAAAATCAGTGAAAGTGTTGCAAAAAAAAAGTTAATTTTTATGGCACACTAACATAGTACAGCCATGAAACCTTACAGAAGCCTGGTAAGAAATTAAGTCTCTTCAGAGTGTGGCTTAAATAGAATGTAATAAGGGACACACATAATATTATAAGGAGAAAAGTTGAATAGCTTCTTTGCTTTGAATGCAAAAGAAATCCTGTGGTGTGGAAAAAGGTAGTGAAGGATCAGGTATATCAGCTCCTTTGTGTGTATTCTCTTTAATATTGTATAAGAAACTTTAATTCTGTTTCTTAACTCTTTATAAATGATTTTACAACTATTTCTGTATTTTTTTATCTTTTTAATTGAATGTAGTAAACAAATTCACTGTATGGATGTCCTTCTGTCAGTCTTTAGGTTGTAACCTTTGGCTTTGTATCTATGATTAATTGATGGAATGCTATTAGTAGCAATGAGTTTTTCTCTTTTAGCAGCTTTATGTAGGGTTAGAGATGAGAGCTTTTCAGTGGATTCTTGCAAGTATTTGTTATTGGTAGAAGGGCAGTGTAACCTGCTGTTTGCACACTGTATGCTCTGGAAAGTACTGAGATCTGCTGGGGCTGCATTCCCCTCCTGCCAGCTGCAGCTGATTTTTCTACTCTGATTTCTCTTTAGTGACTTCTCTGCCTAGTTTGTCCTCAGACCTCTTGGGCTTCCAATCCTTCATTGTACAATATACTTCTCTCGCCTTCTTCAGCATGTCTTAGGCTTTACAGGATCATAGAATAGAAAAGGCTGGGAGGGACCACTGGAGGTCACCTAGTCCAGCCCCCTGGCTACAACAGTGTCCCTGAGAGCACATCTCTTGGGACTGTGTCTTGGTGGCTTTTGAATGTCTCTGGGGAGGGAGACTTCACAACTTGTCTAGGCAGCCTGTTTCAGTGCTCAGTCATCCCTATGGAAAAGGAGTTCTTCTTCATCTTCAGATGGAACTTTGTGCATCAGTTTCTGCCTATTGCCTCTTGTCCTATTGCTCGGCACCACAATGAAGAGCCTGGCTCCATCCTCTTGATGCCCTCCCTTCAGATGTTTATGTACATTGTTTTGTTTCTATTTTTTCACATTTTTCCCCTTTTTCTTCCCTTTCTCATTAACTTTGCTTCTTGGTTGGATGCCTTTCCCGTAACCCCTAAACTTTCTAGTCCCTTTGTCTGATAGAGCCTGTTGGTCTCTCTTAGTAGAAGTGTGTCCAAACCTCAGCTGTTTCTCTGGTAAGCTGAGCTTTTTGTCTTAATTAAGAGAGACTGCTCTTGTACTGAGAATCTGGCTGAGGTGTGAACAAATCCAGCTTTTTGTGCTAAAGAAACAGCAACATCTGGCTGTAAGCAGACAGGTGGATTAGAGATGGATTCAGCTGTCAGCAGGATTTACCAGATGTGTTGGTTAGTCTGGTTTGGCTATGTGAACCTTCTGACTTCAGGGGAATAAGGAGAGAGCAATGAGCAGTTCTTGTGTGTGCATGAAAAGTTCTTGTACCTTTAAGTAATAGGTAGAAACTCTCTGAACTGTTGTATCTTGACTGTATGCTTACAGTCATAGTGCAAGCAGCTATATTTCTTTATTAATAAATTTAAAACTTCCTCCTTTCAGTTGAAAACCTTGTTCTTTTAAAATGAATAAGCATTTGTTTCCTATAGGTGTTACTTGTGTTGTAGTGGTTGCTATTTATGGAACACAATCCAGTGGGGAATGTATACAATTTTTCATCATTGTTTTTGATTTGATTTTTTTGTTAATGCTCTCCTGGGTAGGAGAGATCTTCTTGGGGGGTGCATTACAGGGTACTGTGAGGCAGTGATCCAATCTAGTAAAATGTGGTCCATGTCCTTACAGCACATCAGCACAGATCTGAGCTTGACGGAAGCACAGCCCACACGGTGATGCACGCCACGAGTTTGTCTGTCATTATATAGCAAATGTGGCATAGAACCGTAGAAATTCTCAAGCTGGAAGGAACTCATAAGGGTCACTAAGTCCAACTCCCTGCTCCACACAGGACTCCCTAAAACTAAGTCATATAATTAAGAGTGTTGTCCAGACATTTCTTGAACTCTGACTGGGGTGACTGATCACCTGTCAGTGAAGAATCTTTCCCTAAAAATTCCAGTATGAACTTCCTCTGATGCAGCTTCATTCCATCTCCTTGTGTCCTAATGTGAGTGATGAGCTGCAACTGAAGGATAACTAAATATTAAACAGAAAACAAACCAGGGTTTGTAAATTTACTACAAAGAAATTTGACATAGCTCTACATATGCTCCTGTTTATACAAAAAACAGGACTAAAATGCACTAATGTGTGTAAATTTCTGAAAGTGGGATACAAAGAAGATAGAGACTCCACTCAGTGGTGCCCAGTAATAGATCCAGAGGCAGTGTGCACACACTGGAACACAAGAGGTTCATTCTGAATGTGTTCACCATGACAGTGGTCAAGAACCAGCACAGGTTGCTCTGGGCATTTGCAAGGTCACTATCCTGGGAGATCCTCAAAAGCTGTCTGGATGCACTCCTTGGCAAATGTGTTTTAGGCAACCCTTCTTCAGCAGAGAGATTCAACCAGGTGATCTCTGGAGTTCCAACCTCAGCCATTCTGTGAAAATTCAACCCTATTCAGCCCCATAGGGCTAAATAATTGTAAGGGATGAATAATTGCATTAGAAAAAGTTACAGGAGTCAATATATTATTGGCAGAGAAGTTACATGTTGGTTGGATTTTGAGGTAGGTGTCAAAGGTAAGTTAAGACTTAAATATTAAAAGAATCTTCAGCTTTTTTTTTTTAAGTGATCTTACTGATAGATCCATATATGACAGTAGGTGACTAGATTGTGAAACTGTTGCTGGTCCTTGTGGTCTTACAATGCACTTAGTTCACCTGGTTGTAATATGTCTTCATCTAATTTGTACTTTGATCAGTTATGGGTTCTTTCTCTGTCTTTGGGTTCACAGTTCTCTTTTTCAGTCTGTTTTTCTGTCACAGTTTTGCAAAAAGCAAAATAAAATGTTTTAGCTTGGAAGAAAAGCTGAACTGATAGAAGCCATGTGGGTAGACAACTTCTATTTGTAAAACACCCAGCTGAATGTGTTTTTGGTACTAAGATTGCTATATGCAGTTATATTATAAATGTCTGTTTATAATTCATGTAGATTAGGAGTGGATGCACTGTTGTGTAGAACAACATCCAACTTTGCAGTTGAATACCCGTGCTTTTTTTAGGTCTTACAGTTCAATCCATCCCACTAGCATTCTTTGTTTGATCTTTAGTAATTCTGTATCAAATAATTTGCAGTGGGATGTAAATTTTGTATTTTTTTTAACATTATATGCGAAGTTAAGAATGGAAGTGTATCTCATTTAGGTAAAGAAGTTCTGATTTATTACAAAAGCAACTTTGTATTGGTTGACCATTGTGAAGCTTTACATAATGTAATTTTGCTTCTGTGGTAGCATACTAGCATTTTAAAAATTTTAATTTTAGTTGATTATTTAATTTATTTTTAGTATTTTGTTTTGATTTTTTAATGTTCTTAGTGTTGGGGCTTTTTTTCCTTGGGGGCGGGGACATTTGTTTAATTTTAATTCTTACCAAAAACCCCCAAAACAAAAAACCAATGAAGTTTCATGGTAAGACTCAGGAAGGCACTTTTAGCCAAATAAATGGTACACTAAAATAATACCAAGTCTTGTTTCCTCCCAAGGTGCAACAGAGAGGTTAAACTTGATTTGTGCCTGATGTCTGTGTGTTGTAGTTGTCTCCCGCTTCCTGTTATGTTCTCCTTATTTTCCTCATGGCTCCCATGCCATTCTTGCATGGTTTTTTTTCTCTGCTTGTGTGAGTACTACAGCTGTTAATAATTTGAAATTATGTATTGCAAGGTATCTGAGATTTCTATGTCTACTTTTTGAAAATAGTTAATATAAAGGAAAATAGTAATTCCTGCCTCTTTGCCCCCATTCTTTTCTAGAAGCTGGAGGAAGGAGACAAATAATTCCTGCCTTACTAAATCTTTAAGTAACTTCCCTGGTAAAAGACAGCTGTGTCAATTATATGACCATAAACCATTACATCCATAATATTGTGGAATTTTGATACCTAGGCTGGTTGTCAGTTCTTCTCTTCTTTTAGAGTATCAGCCTAAGAACTTCCAGTGTTTCTGGTGATTCTGGAAAAAGAATGTTTTGTGGAGTTCATGGTCTGCGTTTCAAACGTACCATAAGAAAGCAAGGGGCTAATCTCCGCATATTGATGAAGTTGTACGGTGTTCTATTGGGATATTTTGTTTCAGATATTGACAAGAAAGTAATTCTTAAATTTTAATTTAAAAACTTGAAGTCTGCCTCGTGATCAGTTTTTCTTCATTGGGCTATTTATCTTCGGCCTTTTGTCCTATGTGATTCATTTTCTTTGGGTGGGATCTCCTGGTATTTGTGTGATTTATGGTGATTTCTGCCTCTTTCTACTCATCCTCCTGGCAGTCTCTTCTTGTCACCTCTGTGCATGTGCTGTCCTCATGTAATAGACTTCATGGGCGCTTCTCCTAGTTTATACTATCTGGATGATAGGTGCTGGTTGCTGCACATAGTATTCCAAGCTAGTTCTTGCCAGTACCTTAAGATGGATGTTAGCTGATGGAGTTTTGGGTTTGTGGGCATTGGTTTGTTTGTTTGTTTCACAGAATGGGTCAGGTTGGAAGGGACCTGGTCCAACCTCTCTGATCACAAGCAGGGTTGCCCTAGATCACATTGCACAGGACTGTGTCCAGGTAGTGCTTGAGTATCTTCACTGAGGAGGGGAGGTTCTTGAGGTACCTTGTTGTAGAATTAATGCTGAATAGAAAAATCACCATGAGACTATAACCTAGACATTGGCCTGTCTTTAGACCTCTGTTGTTTTCCCCTTACAGCTTTTTTTTCAGAGTTAGTGTGTATATTTTTGTTTAGATGTTCATATGCAGTCTTCATATGCATTCTTCATATGTGTGAACATTTGTATTGCTCTAAACTTTCAATGTTTTACTGAATGACAATATTATCCATCTCTGCATCCGTCTATGATTTCCAATTTAATGCTTCCATAATAAATGATATCTGGTGCAAGGAAAGTGTTGATTGTTTTATCACAGATGAACCAAACATAAATTATCTGAGGGTAATATGATAAACCTGGAAGTTACATTTATCCCTGTTTTTGAAATTCTGACTTCAGTATGCAGATTTTTTTCTTAAACTCTCAAAATATTACTGATATTAAACTAGTGCGCTTCTAGTGGTAGTTTTATTACCTTTTTTTTTGCTCTGCATTAGTAATGGAAGTGCTGCTTTTATTTTCTTTCAGTGTACCTTAATTTTTGAAGTTAATTTAAATTTTTAAAACTGAAGGGTACTGCACCTTAATTGTTAAATACCTTTAAAAAACTTTATGGTCCACAGAGGTTCATGAATTCTTGGATGGTGCCCATGTGATTGCTTTGATTTGAAAATGTGGAGTTTGTAATTGTATACACAGTAACTTCTGATTAAAGATACCTGTTACCAGTTGTCACAGGAAAGTTTTACCTGTCATTTCTCTGAAAATGGGTATTCAGTTGATTTTATAGGATACTTCAGTATCCTATGTAGGATGCTTCAATAACTTCTTTCTTTTCAGTCATTAATATACAGCAGTACTTCCTTTTTGATTCTAGCTGCTGAAGTGCATTTTTTTTTTTTCGTTAAGCCTATTTACAGTGGATATCTCAGTTTGGCTTCAATTTTATCTTTATTTTTGTATTTCCTGGTCTCTGTGGTAGAACTGTCCTGTTTTGATGGCTCTAATTACTACTTAGAACTTCACTGAGTGGTTGTTGGAGTTCACTTAGTAGTATAAAAATGTTTCTTGCACCCCAGTCATGGGTACAAAAACTTAAAGCTTAATTTTGTTCCTTTGGCATGGACATTGCTTGTGACCCCTCCCTGTTTGAGTTACGTACGTCACCAAATCACTTCTGTTTGATCACTCTGAGGACTGGTCATAGTTTGTCTTAAGATTTTGTGTAGTATGCTTGAATAATGTGACCACCTAAGGAATGTTTTCCCTAGTACTATGCTAACTGACAAATATATTGCAGATGTCTATTGTATTAAAATCATATTTAGTCAGCCTACACTCTTCTTTCTCTGTCAGATTCTTTTACTATTGCCTTCCAGTTTTTATCTCTTTGTAATTTCTTTTCCTGCAGCCATACACAGAGATAAACCATTTTAATTCTTACAGTCCCTTTTACTTAGTCTTGAGTAGAAGTGTGAAAGCAGAGATCTCACAATAATAAGTTAGTTTTATTTTTCCTTAGATTGTTAAATGGTTTAATGATGAATTCTTTTCTATAGTTTCTGATTTTTTTTAAAAAATCTGAGTGTGTTTCAGTGAAAATGCTTTTTCATAAATGGCATAAAAAAGGGGCAGTTTTATTAAAAGACAAATGACAACTGTAACATCTGGAAAAATGCTGAAACTTTAAGTTGGGTCGCTTACATTTTGTGGAAGCTGCAAGTGTCTGCAACACCACTGGAGAGAGCTGTGTGCTGAGATAAGTTGGTACTGAATACTTTCTACTTGCTAAATCTTTGGGAGGCTTTCTTTAATGAAGTTTGGAAAAAAAATTTATCAGTGGAAGTGAGGACTTGCCTCGGATCATTTGCTAACTGATTGCAACTCTGTTTAAGTTGCTTGAGGCCCTTTAGTGTGCATGTGCTGATTTTGGTATCGTGTTAATCTTTTCTTCTTTGTTCTTTTCTGAATCCTCTAAATCCACTCTACATTGTGATGATGTATCTTATTGCACAGTTACCACCTGCACATCTTCTAATTATCCAATGTTAATATGTTAATAAAGAAACTTAATGCACTTTGCTGCATTTTCTGGTGTAAGTTTGAAAAAAGTATTTCCTACTTTAAACAGGTTATTACTTATGTATGACTGTCAGAGAACTGCCATTAATGGCATTCTGTAGTGAAACCCAGTACTTTTTATGTCATTTGTTGGACTGAGAGTTACTTTTACCTTATAATTTGGGTCTTCATTCCAGAAGACATTTAATTAGTGGCTTCTGTAAATTCTTCCTGTAACAGTCCTTACTGTGCTGCCTTACAGAAATGGGAATCTAGCATTTTATTCATATGGATAATACTAGTATCTTGATTTAATGATAGTTAAGTAAACAGTATAACGTGATACATTTCTAAAAGAGAATGGAAAGTATTAGTCTAGGCATTATACCTGAATAAGTATGAAGAATAACCTGGATTTATGTAAGCACCTTTGGTCCAACACACTAAAGTTTTCTATTTTATTCAACAGCAAAAACAATTAATTTCAGCTTACCAAATTTCAGCTTGGAGTGGCTTTTTATAGCCAAGTTATAACTCCCTAGCAGTAGATACGTTGTGGAAATAGTTCAGTGGCAGTTGGATAATGCAAGTCTCTAACACCAAAGCCACTTCTCACCTTGATCAATTGCTGTCAATCAGCTGTATGCCAGCAGGAATTTACCAGGATGTAAGGAATTTCTGTAAATGACTTAAATTGTTATGTTATTTGTGTTTTATTAATAATACTGATGAAGTAGAAAGATGCCTGCCTCTTCCACTTCCATAAGTTGCTGAGTAATCTCTTAATGATATCTTGTTGCATTTTTTGTGGAAATTACATATTGACAAATTTTTTCATACATCCTGTGTTGTTGAAACAAAGTGATCTTCAAGCATTTGTCATGGTTTATATTAATTCATGCAAGGATGCTACCCACTGAGGGTGCAGAAATAAAAAATGCATAAAAATAATAAAAAGAAATTACAAACTGTGTGTTGAAAAAGGAGTAGAGCTTTGGAGTGAAATCTGTAGGTGTGATTTATGAGATGGAAAAGATTTTGCTTCCTTGCAATATCCCATGAGACAATTTAGGAAAATGTTTTTGGGTCTTCTGAACTGTTTTTGGATTGTTGATGGAATGGCCTCTGACAGTGAGAGGCCACTGGTCATCCTGCTTGGTTGTAGAGAAAGTGTTGGTGAATATTTGCCAATCCTTTTTTTTTTTGGCTACACTTTCTTGTTTGGATGGTATGAACTGTGTATATTTAGTTCATTACACATTCAATTTTTTTTCCATGTGAACCACGTACTAAATTCACTTGAGCTTCTAATACCTTTGTGTATGTGAAGAAAGTGTTATTCTTACCAGCATATTAAAAAATGTCTTGCAAACATAGATTTAAAAGTATATATATTAGCCTACATAAATTTGATGTGTATTTCCTTAGATTTTATATACATTATTTAAAAGTTTTCTCAAGAATAGCTATAATTATGTATATTCAGTGAAAGTTCTGAAAAATAATGATGATAGAATTTGCTAAGTTGATCACTGTTTCTGGAGATCTTCTAAGTCCTCATGTTTGGATTCTGGATTTTTAAGAGGAAGCAACAGTAAGGCAGGAGACAGACTTGCGAGGAATATAGGGATGATTTGCTAAAGTTTGCTTCATCACTTGGGTAAGACTTCTATAAAACTATCTGGAGGATGAGGATTTAAACACATGTATAGATCTCTGGAAAGTCACGGTTGACACATGATGTCTTCATGTGTGTTAAGGCACAGTTTGTTTAATGATTAGCACAGTTAATTAAATCACCATAGGCAATGTAAATTGTCAACCAAACAAAATACAATTAAATGGAGTGTGGTTTAAGTCCTCCAGTTGGATCATTGACTTAACATCCTCTAATGATATTTATTGACCTATGAAGTATATTTGCATAGATACTTAATATGCAGGATATCAATCCATGTTTTATTTGCATAATCACAATCTGTATTTTAAAGTATTGAGCAAGTAGTATATGTGAAGTTAAACTATTCATAAAGTTATCTACTATATAGAAAACATTTATTAATGTTTTAGTAATATAATGGCCAGTAGACTTAGCTGGAACTGAGTAGCTGTTGGATGCTACTGATTATGTACAGAACTCATGTGTAGTTTATTTATTTGAGCTTGACCAATTTTGGCAGTGGTGCTTATTACTGATTAACTCTGTTCAGATTAATTGATTGTTCCCATTTGTGGTCTGGCTGATAGTCATAATTTTACATTAAATATGATCTTCTGATTTTTGTCACAAGAGGTGAATGACTTTTTAATTCATCGTGATCTAATGCCCAATAAATGTAACTTCTGCTTTTGGGTTTTTTCCATGCTTTAGTTTTCCTGTTGTCATTGTACAAAGGGTATGTGTTTTGCCATCTTTCTTTTGTCTGTAGTAGTTTCTTCCACCCCACCTCCCTTATGACTTAGTTTTTAAATTGTCTTGCTATTTTATGCATACTATTTTTCAATATACTTCTGAAGACTGGCTCTTGGTTCCTGACTTTAAGTCTTTGAGAAATTACAATTGCAGTGGTGCTCCTGTGTTGAAACAAGCAGTTCCTGGACATCTTAAGTCATACTGTATCATCTCCATGTGTACAAAAAGTGGGGTTTGTGTCTTAAATGCTCTATTAGCTAGAAAATAATTTGTTTTCTTCATCATTTTTGAAGACTTAGCTTACAGTACTGTTTAACATTACTGAAAAAACCAAAGTCTCATTGAAACATGATTTTTATTTCTATTTGTTAGGACTGGAGTTTGTTATATATTTGTTCAAGTTTCTTGTGACATCAATCTCCCTTCTTTATCCTCATATAATAGCAGAAACAGAGCACATGTTAAAGTTTAGTTTATGTGCTGGGATTCTGCATGGTGCAAAGCATTTCACAGTCTGAATTGTTTTCTTGCCTTAGAAAAGGCATCCATGTGAACATTTTCCTTTTTCATAGGATCATAAAGGTTGCAAAAGACCTCCAAGATCATGGAGTCCAACTGTTAACCAGTAACTACTGTGTTCTCCACTAAACCATGTCCCCAAGTGCTACATCCACATACCTTTTGAACACTGCGAGGGATGGTGATTCTCTCAGCTTCCCTGGGATGCTTGTTTCAATGCCTGGCCACTCTTCTGGTGAAGAAATTTTTCCTAATGTCAAATCTAAACCTTCCCTAGTGCCATTTGAGGCCATTTCCTCTTGTGTTGTCATAGGTTACCCGGAAGAAAAGACCAATCCCCACATTACCACACTTTTTTTCAGGTAGTCTTTGAGAGCAGTTAGGCCCCCCTGAGTCTCCTCCAAGCTAAACAACCATAGCTCCCTCCGCCTCTTCTTGTAAGACTCGTGCTCTTTCCCTTCTGATGGTGTACATGGAATAATACTGGGTTTTTGAAAACATGGGGGAGAACTTCTAAAATATCATTTGTTAAGAAAAAGTAATAGAAACTGTCAGCTGAGTGTTGAATCTCAAAGATGCTTTAAAAGAATTTCCTTCTTTCAAAGTGTTTGTCATCTAGACTGTTTTCTTTTGCAATACACTGAATCTATAAAAATGAATTTTAAATGCTTTTTGAAAGTCAGTCATTGAATATCTTATTTGGATTGAATATCTTATTTGGATTGGCTTATGGATTTTCATTTTCAGCATGTTGTACATATAGCTGGCCTTGAGGCTGTAGTTCTTAGCTGTTACTGTCTTCTTTTTCCATGACAGAAGTTCACTGAAACAGCAGATGTATCTAATGTGAAATCACAGACTTGCATTTGGTTAGAATCACCAAAACGCCTTCCCCCCACCCCCGAATAAAATCCTAGATTCTACTGAGTGTTCAATACAGATTATTTTGATAAAGCTAGGTATGCACAGTTTTATTGGCAGTCCAGAAGAACAGGAACATCTAGCAGTGGAATGTAATGAAGTTTTACTTAGGTAATTGAAGTTATAACTGGTGTACAACTTTGCTTAGCATTGAATTTTCTTTTTTTTTTTTTTTTTTGAATGATAGGTTTTGTTTTCTGCTGTTTCTTTTGAATGGTTTTTGTTTCTCTCAGTATTAGAAGCTTTATAATTTTTTATCCTTTATGTTCTATTTCTTAGAACCTTTTTAGAATTATTTTTGACCCTGTAAGACTAGGTGTATTAATTCTCTAGAAAATGAAGTCCTGTTTATTTTTTTCTGTACTTGTGAGAGAGATAAACTGTGTACATCCCTGTGTGTAACCTTGGCTGGCTGTTAGGTGCTAACACTGCTGCTCTCTCACTCTTCTTGCTTAATGGAACAGGGAAGGAAATAAGAAAAATGCTCATGGGTCAAGATAAATGCAGGGAGATTGCTGTCATTCTTCACTAACCTTGGTGGCTGCAGGTTTTTCACACTTTTCTTCCTAGTAACAACTGTGCAGGATTTTTTGTCAGTTCTTAAATGCGTTATCACAGAGGCACTACCAGCGTCACTGATGGCTCAACTTTGGCAAGGGATGAGTCCATTTTGGAGCTGTCTGGAGCTGGCTCTGTTTTTTATGGGGGAAGCCCCATGTCTCTTCCCAATGGGGCTATGCCTTCAGCCTCCCCCACTACCAAAACCTTGCCACATAAACACAGTACAGATGTTCAGTTTCATCCAGAACTTGGATGCCACTGTAGCTTAAAAGCTTGATTTTGTGACCGTTGGACATATTGGCTACACAGTTGAACTTGACTGTAATGTATGAGTCTCAGTCTTTGAATTATTTCAAAATGTGCTCCAAATGGGACTACATTATCATGTTCTAATCAAGTTTCCGAATTTGATCTGATCTGACAGCTATCCACCACTGGAAAATGGAGTTTTGTTCCCCCGTTTCCTTAGTTCCTGTTCTTTCCCTTGAGTTAGCTTTGATGCTTGTCACACACTTTTCAAAAACAATTAGGCTTGTTTTTTGAGTTGGTGAGTTTGATTGTTCCAACAAAGCATCTGATGCTTTTACACATTCTCATATTCATGCGAGCAAGGCTCCCTTCTGCTGTGATGAGCTGTTAAAATGAATTTAGGTATAATATATAACATCATCCCATCTGAAAGGTAGATTGTAGTATTTATGTCATATGGCAAGAAGAGTGAACTTCATTATAATTTCTGTGTGCTTTTGAGGAGTCCTAGACTTGACATGGACTTGTCATGGCAGTGCATTAAAGAAATATAATGGGGATAAAAGTGGTATCATATTTTAGTATTAGAAAAAGTTACTTCAATGAGCTTTGTTTCCTCCCAGCTTTGTCATTCTCAATTTTTACTACAACTGCAAGCACATGGCACTGTTCCTCTGCTTGGGTGCATGTAGGTGCAGAGAAGATGACAGAAACTGAGTTGACTTTTGTGTATCTGTTGAAGTACATTGCATGTCATGCCTGTTGAATGAAATCTGATTATGTTTGTTCTATTCATGTTTTCCCTATTTACAAAAATAAAATTTGTTGTGCTGTATGTGTTCTTTGCAAAAAAAAAAATTAAAAGCCAATGCTGACTTTTTGTTTGATAGAAGATTAGGTGAAGATGAAGCAAAATCTGTAACTTTGGTTGTTTTCATGAAATACGAACTGAAGAATACAAATCCCGATACTTGGGATTCACAGTTCAGAACAGTCATGACTGCTAGAAGTGGATCATACTTTTAGCTAAATAAATAAAAATATCAAGACAATGACAAAGAAATTTGTTTCATTTGTTACATTCTTCATTTGTAACTGCCCCGGTAAAGTCTTTTTCTAAGATCCTGATTGTTCCCACACATGCCATCTAGATTTTTTTCCCCGCATTTTGTATTGATTGCTTTTCTGTAAGTAAAGATTTCAGTTCAGCTTCCTTCTCTAAAGCAATGAAACTGCATAACTTAGAGTGGATTACATGGTAGTTTTCATTTGCATCAGTTTAAAGGGACTGAGAAACCAAGTAACTGAGTTGTGTTCCTAGTTAGAATTTAGGAAGAAGATACCATTGCTTATCTGCAGTCTTTCACTTGAAAACTTGGCTTTAATGGCATAGAGGAAAGAGTTGTATTTGGTCTGCTCTGTTTCTGTCTCTGATTTCATTCTCTGTTTGCTGCTTGCCTGGCAGTATTGGGGAGTTAGAACTGGTGATGTGTAACAATTAACAGCACTGGTGTTTAGGCATTTTGGAAAATTGCGTTTTCCAAAAGAGTAAAAATGAACAAAAAGTCCACTTCAGATGTCTGAACACCCAAGCTAGCTAGGATGAATTATTACCGAGAGGTGGAAACAGATCATAACAGTACAGTAAGATTCTTGGTTGTGTCTTGTTAGTGTGAAGATCAATGCCATTCTGAAATGAGGAGTTTTAGCTTTTTTCGATATGTACTTCTTGAAAGCTTTGGTGTGTCATAGGACAATCTACCTGGATATCAAAACTGTTGCCTTTGCCCACAGTATGGATTACTTAAACCAATGAAAATATTTTGTCTTTTTTTGTGTTTGTATAGATTTATTGGTATATTCCTAGTTGGATTTTGTTTGTCAAATGGGACAGATATGGTTAAGCATGAACTAGTTAAACAGCATTGTCTTGTTAATTTCTTTCCACAGTTTTAAAACCGTGAAATCATGGCTCATTCAAAGACAAGAGCCAATGATGGAAAAATCACATATCCTCCAGGAGTCAAAGAAATCTCTGATAAAATATCTAAAGAAGAGATGGTGAGAAGGCTAAAGGTTAGTAAAGCAACTAATTGCTTGCAGATTAAAGTTTCTTGTAAAAGATGTTCAATAATCCTATTACTATATTTTATATCTGGAAGGGGGTTTTTTCCCCTTTGGTCTTTACCTTTTCTATGCATACAAGGAGAAAATTGTTTGCTCTTGTGCCTTCTGTTCTACCACTTTCTTGAAATGGCTTGTTCAAAAACAGTTTAAATGCATTTAAAAATCACAAATAGAAATGAGCTGCCTTAATTTAAAATGCTACTTAAATTTTATTTCAGCTATTATGCTAAGTCAGTACTTTCATTGTTTTCGAGTATTTTCCTCTCTAAAAGAGAGTAATAATTTTGGAAATAATTTGGATACCTCTCAATACATTCTTTTTATGCCTTCATGCTCTTTGGTTTGTTTCTAAAAACCTTTATTCATTGTTTTAGCCTGTATCATGATGAAGGTAATTTTTGTTATACTTTAGTATATATACTTGGACTATACTTACAGTCTTTGATGTATTTCTGTCTTGAACTTCTTGACCATTTTATTTGGCCTAAGCGTACAGGAAAGTTGGACAGATTTGGAGGCTAATTTTGTTACTACACTTCTATATCTACCTGTGTACTCTCACAAAAAGGCAGGCCTGTATTGTGCAGAAGGAGTGCCTGCAGCTTGGGCTTGCCCTGTGAAACAGGAGGGAACAGATGTGGGATGGGAACCTTAAGTATTCTAACAGATGAAAGAGCTTAATTTGGAGTTTTTGAAGAAGTAGTTTTAAGTCAGTTGGAACTATGGGTAAATGAACAAAAACCAATAAAATCCTAAAACATGAGGGTTGCTTCTTGTCTTCCCCCCAGTAACCTGTCTAGGCTTTGGGATTTTGATCGGTGGACTTCAGTGAGTATATTGCATTCTATGAGACTGAATAAAAGACAACATTTATAACTTTACATATGAATGATTCCTAAGAGAAGGAATTCTATGTTAGCACTTGCATATTTTTTCCAGCTTGTGGAAATGCAGCACCACAGTTCTTAATAATCCTTTTTCTCCTGTAGCTTAATTTCATTTCTGGCCTTGAATGTCTAGTACCTTCTGTCCTCTTGATCTGTCTTGCAGAATAAGAGGACCTTGTAAGACGTCTTGTGTTTCTTGTTGGTTGTTTATTCTGGCTGTGAATTCATTAGTGCTCAGCCAGGAAAAAAACTGAAGTATTTCTCTTGTAAGAGGTTGGATGATCCATGCTACACCTCAAGTGTACAGAACTTCAGTATAAACACAGTTGCAGGTGCTAAAGAACAGTAGTTGATGAATAAGTGAACTATTAGCCTCTTGATTTCTCTGACTGCCAAATTCATGCAATTATTAGGGGAAAAGCACTTTTCTGTGCAAAAGCAGACACACTGCTGTTTGTTGATAATGATATATTAATATAAATGCAAATTATTGAGAAATCTGAGAATAGAATGGAAAATATGCAGAGTGAAATTCTGTATTAGCATAACTTACATTGGACATTTGATGCTTTTTGAATTGATGCCCTCTTGAAGTTTATAATAGATTTGGAAATGAGATAGAAACTAAATGGTGACAGTTGTGAACTAGCACTGAAGACAGAAAGAAGGTAATGAACTCTTGGAAATGATGAATAGTGTGAGAAAAGCATTTTTCCACAGTTTCTTTTAATACACAAGAACCAAGTCATCATCTAATGAAATATTAATTTTAGACCAGCAGTCTAATAATACACTTTTCTGCCAGTTTCATACAAGTAAATTCCAAAGCTTGTTTCTGTGGAACGATGTAGTAAAAATTGAATGGGTTAAGAAATATGTGCCACATCTGGAAGATGAAGCTCCAGGAGTATAAATTGTGGTGGTCTGGGTGTGATTTCAGGCTCTGGAGTCCTCTAACTTACTGCTTTGCAGGAACCTAGAAAACCATGCTAGGAGAACTAGCTTGTTTTCCTTTGTTTTTCCTTAAACACAATGATGGATTGCTTTGCAGACAGGATGACTGATATTTGTTGTCCTGACTTGTACAGATGTTCATGTTATCAGGGAAAAAACATGAAAGGTTCATTTCCAGAGTAGAAAAAACCCGTAGTTGTTGCAAGAAGTATGAAAAGACTACTTTTCATGGAAATGAAAACAGTTCTGACTTGTAAATTAATTAGTGTGTAAGGGCACCAGTGCATTTCAGGTGGTTCATCTCATGCCTGACTGGGGAGGACTTTATTTTTCTTGCAATGGAAGTTGTGTCTGCCTAAGCTGCTGATCTTCTGTGCCCTTTTTGTAAAGGATTCTCATATGTTTGAAAACTTCACAGCTTCTGTGATCCTAATTACGCAGAAGTTTGGAATATTTTTGAGTTGGGCTTGTTGCTCCCTGACCAGTTATAGTAAATTTTTTGGAGGGGAAAAAAAACCCTACCAAACAACAAGCTATAGCAAAGTAAAGTATTTTGCAGTGTTATAGGATTCTGGGACTTTACATTATAGTTCTTTGAATATATCTCTTGCACTGAAGAAATAGATGGGAGCTTTAGCTTTAATTCTCAGGATTGTGTAATTAAGGCTGTAGTATAATTTTGTTAATTTTACAAAAGCTGAACTCCTTAAAATAACTCCGCCTCTGTGAGTCAGATAAGGAATTACTTTGTTTTATCAATAAATTTCTCTCCTTCACAAAGTTTTTCAAATGTGAGAATTCTCACCAACTAACAGTTACTAAATATAGCTTTTCCTGCTTTTGTTTTATTCAGCATGTTAAACATTTGGTGTCCCAGACTCCTTTTTTCTTCCATGACTTCAGTAACTGGATCCTCATAATCCTAGTGGTCATTTTAGTCTTGTTGGACAATATCCTTGCTGCTGAGCTGCCTGGATTTATATATGCACTTGCTGAAAGTGTGGACTCTGCTTCTGGATAGCACAGGGAATAGAATTTTCCTCAGAGCAGAAATGGGCAAAAACCTGAAACTGAAAGAGAATACGAGGAAAAAATTGTCACTGAATAGTTGAGAGAGAAACAAATATTTTTAATAAAGTTCTGCCATTTTCGTAATTTTTAAGTGAATAGCTGCAAGAGTGAATGCTGTTGCACTTCTTCAGTTGTCAAACTCAAAAAGATTTGTGAAGTTTACAACTAGCTTTCAGTATTTCTGCTGACACTGTGTGTTGGTTCAGTTGATAGAGGACTTGGCCAGGTATTTCTGGTGCCCTGAAAAATGAAAACACTGGTTGCTCAAGTAAGTACTACTGCATAGCTAATAATGCTTCTGACAGAAGTTGCAGAAAAACAGAAAATTAATTATTAGTAAGGATTCTGTTACACAAAGTATTTAGTTTTACGTACTAATGTGTGTGTCTGTCTATTTAGATGGTTGTGAAAACTTTCATGGATATGGACCAGGACTCTGAAGAAGAAAAGGAGCTCTACCTAAATCTTGCTTTACATCTTGCTTCAGATTTTTTCCTCAAACATCCTGATAAGGATGTACGTTTGTTGGTAGCATGCTGTCTTGCTGATATTTTCAGAATTTATGCCCCTGAAGCTCCATACACTTCACCGGATAAACTGAAGGTAAATAAAATTAATCTCTTTTTCCACAGCAGGTTTTTACACTCAATGATTAATATAATTGGTCATGACTGCTTTTTGCCTCCTTTTATTTCTGGTTCAGCCTAAACAGTTCAAAGCTTTCACTTGATTTTGGGATGGGATTGGTCAAGTCAGTTGTCCATGACATAAAGGGCTACATAATACATATTCCAATAACTTGCAGAGTTTTGGATTTGTATTGAAAATAATTATTTTATTGAACTGTTTTTGGGATTTGCAGGTTACTTTACTTTAGAAATATTGATTATATGTATAGCTTTTATCAAAATCTCTTGCAAGATAGCTAATACCTTTACTTGGGAAAATACCCCTGCATCTCCAATTAAACTACTAAGAGGCGAGTACTTGTATATTTATAGATAAAGGTGCTATTGAAACAAAGATAAAGTACTTTTTTACAGAGTTAACTGATATTTGATGTGACTTGGAAAATACTGTAATTACAAACATCACTGATCCCACTAGATGGAGATGGTTGATAGAGAAATGTCAAGTTTGAAAAGGAAGTACAGCTCTGACTTTCTGTTCCAGAAAGAAATAAATTTTACATTATTTTGTGGGTTCTTTTACTTTTTAAAGTAGAAATCTAACTTAGTTCGCAGCTCTCAAAATCAAACTGCTTCCCTTGCGCAGTCAGAATCCAGAGTAATGAACTGAATTTTGGGGGAAATTTACAAAAACAGGTGAAAGTAACACTGAAAAATGCCTGCTTTTTTGTGTGTTGTCTTTTTTGTTTAGTTTGGTTTGGTCTTTGTTTATTCCACAGTAGGATAAAAAGATGGTTGTGGTGGATGGGCTATCTATTTTCACTTAAGAGGAAATCACTCAATTTCTTGTCTAATGGTTTTGCCAGCAGTGCTTCCTGATTAGGGAAACTGCAGTTTCAACTGCTGTAGTACATCTTTTGTTAACAGATACACTGGAGAGATATCTAGGGATTTTTCTTAGTTCTGTTTTCTTAATTCTGAATTAGTGTGTAATCAGAGGTACAACATCTACTTCCTGTACTTATTGATTGCACCATCTTCAACTGGAGATAAATATTAGCTTTCTCTACTGTGCTAT
Organism: Euphonia xanthogaster; assembly: GCA_034509185.1. NCBI lineage: Eukaryota > Metazoa > Chordata > Aves > Passeriformes > Fringillidae > Euphonia > Euphonia xanthogaster. The sequence continues at coordinate 47,775,808 of JAYDZK010000001.1, forward strand.
ATTTAAGTCTGGTTTTCAGGTGTCCTGATTTCTCTTTCAGTTTTTAGTATGTTTTCATTTGCTTGTTAGGCTAAGAGCTTTAATTTCTCTCTTTCTGAGTTGGGCTAACTAAGTTCCTGCTTCGAGTATTTGATCTACCAAATGCTACTAAGCTTCACATTTTGTAGTGTACACTACTGGAAGGTTTACAGTACTGATCTCATACCTGAAGTATCAGAGTACTACAATCGCTGCTTGGACAGAAGTTGGAATGGATGAGGGACTTCACTGCCAACATTGAGTTCTGTAATCTGTGTGGATTTCAGAATTCAGTTTCTTGATGCAGTTTTTTAAACATATTTTGAGAAATAAAGACAAGCCAAATAGGGACCTTTGCCTAGGGCTGCTGGGATAGGTTTCTTGCAAACCCGTTTCTTCTGAACTCAGCTTTTGTGGTTGCAGGACAAGCTCTGATAGAAATGTCGAAGAGTTCCCTCCACTTTATGACAGAGGTAAGAGGAAGAATGCTTCCTCTTGGGTTATATCTTGGCACTTTTTTTACCCAGTATTTAATATAAAATCCATACTGCAGCTGAGTCTGTTCTTGTATGTTTAACACCAAAGTTAAAAATGGCAAAGGGGAGTGCTGAAAAGACTTAATTTCTTGAGAGGAAAAGACTCACATCTTAAGTTTTTGCCCTTGCTTCAGATTCAGTGGATCTCTTTGTAACTTACATATTGTGCAAGTGAGATGCTGAGGAAAGGGATAAGAATCTCAGCTTTTCCTCTTTTATGTGTATCATCAGTGTAAATCTTACATTCCTTGCTGATCATTGAGAGAGAGTTGATAACAGGGATGGAAAATGCCATGAGTAGAATAAAAACAGAGCTGGAGTATGTTTGCTCTGCTTGGATCTTGAAACTTCTAACTTTGAGCCCTCCTCAGTCTGTGTAAAGCCTAGAGCCCAAATCTGATTTTCTGGTGGGAAGATAATCTAATCATTTATATGTGTCAGTTGAAAATGACTTAAACAGAAGGACTGTCTACCTTTCTCTGCTGAAATGTAGATTTTAAAAAGAGTAGCAGAACCTCAGTTACCTGAAGGTGTTCTCTGGTGAGAGCCATGACTCTGATGATTACTGAAGCCATTATGTAGTTAATTGGGATCATGGCAGCAATCCGCAAAAGAAACAAAAAAACCCAAACCAAACAAAAAACCCCCAAAGTAAAACAAAACAAAAACCCAAAAAAACCAACAACAAAAAAACACAAAACAAACAAACAAAATCCCTAAATTTGAATTGTGAGCACTTTTGTTTTTGATGTCTGGATCCTAATGTAGACTTTCTTTATGCAGTCTCATATGAAAACCTATTGTCCAGTTGTGAAACTATTGCAATTTTTTGGCTGCAGCCAAAGTTTATTTTAGCCCGTGTTTTGAATTTACAAATGCATATGTTCAAGTTGTATGTTGTGTGTGCTTAAAAAAGGGAAAAATGTTTGGTCATAGTACATGAGATATTAGAAATTAGTGAGTACGTCTGAATTTAGTCCGTGTTGCTTTCTTTAAATAGGAATAGGAAAAAATAGTTTAGGAGTAAATGCTTGCTTTTTCAAACCGTGCTGTTATTTGAAGCATTCAGGTCTTGGACTTATTGTGCATGTATCCTATTCATTAATGTTTGTAGTTATATAGAGCACAATGATGAGAACTTTCGTTTGGAAAGTTAGTAGGGTCTTCGAATCACATTCAGTAGACAAGTATTGCATACTGAGCTGTAGGATAAAAACTGAGATACTTGCTTGAATGAACTGATTGAGATTTACCTCTACCAGTAAAGTTTAACACAAAATCATTAACACAGAGCATGGGTTCTAAGATTAAGTAGTTTTTATGTTTGGCATTGGTCAGTCTGTCACATGCCCTCTTTTTTCTTCAGTTGATTCTTATTCTTCCCTGAGACTTGGTTTGAATGTGTTCTATACTTCACAGAACCTTCTAGTGTACCTGTTTTCCCTAAGACAGCATTCATTTTGGGTGGGGACTGATGGCCTACTAGTGTTCAGGCACTAATTTTTAAAGGAGGGATTCTTCAGATGGGCTTTCTCATGGGAACTGATTTCTTCTGAGTGGTTGGAAACCATTAGTGTGTCCTTTGTGTCTTTTGGTTTAATTTATGCTAAAGAGTCTAGATTGTGTGCTCTGTAAGGGATCTGAAGTGTGAACCAGACAGTGATCCTGCTGATCATCCTTAACTCTTCAAAATCAGTTTCAAACGAAATTAGAACATGAATGTAGCTGTAGCTCTGAACAGTGTGCTTGCTGTGCCTTTTTGCCAAGACTTGGTGATGTCACATGTAATCTAGTTCTTGATTTTACCACAGTAAAATCATCATGATCCCCAGTAAGTGCTCAGCTTAATGATTAAGGCTGGATTTTGTGTTTATAGTATTGGAAACCATATTCTTGTCTTTTGTCTGTGTATTATCCTTGGGGGACTTAGGGGAAACTGTCATTTTGAAAGTGTTACAGAAATGCCTTATAGACTATTTCGAGGATAGATTTTCAGGATTAACAGTAAGGCTTTATTGTACTTATTATGGCAACTTTATACCTTTTGGAATATATTTGATTTACACCTAGGTTGTTAGATGAAACATAGATATAGTTGAGGCTGTGAAGAGTGTTTCTGGTGATACTTATTTCTAAATATTTTGATTTAATATAGTTGTATTAGATTGATGTAGTTGTAGTTGTGAATTTCCAGCTGTTAATTACCTGAATGTGAAAAAAAAATTAAGATACCTTCCCGTGTGTTTCTATTTAGTTCATAATTGACTATTTGTTCCTTGTAACCTGCTTCAATTTACTGTGGGAGACTTTTTCTGCAGGAGTCTTCTGGTCGTGAAAGTTGATAGAGAAAGCAGGAGGAACTTGGTTTATTAGTTTTTGCAAGAGATGTTATCTGCGTCAGTGTCTTGATGACTGAGAAATGCACAAGCAATACAGAGTGAACATATAATAACATCTCTTAGGAAAGATGTAGTTCCCTACTGCTATTTTCTCCTTCTTTTGAAACTGATTGTAATATGAAGTAAAAATATTAAATTCATTGTCCTGATGAATAATAATCTCTTGACTTCTGCAGCCAGACAGTTGCAGCTGTGTTTGTCAAGTTGAGTGCTTTTACTTGGAAATGAAAAACATTTGTTTCCTTAGGAAAAGGTTACTTTCTCAACCCTTTAAAGAAATATGAAGTATTTTTAAATTACTCCTTGACATTTTCCATGATGTTTTTGTAGATGATCTTCTTTTTAATAATGAAATAATGTCTGTCATTGCTGCATATTTTGTAGTGACTAAATAATACAAGTAATTTTTAAAGGTAATTATTGTATATTGAAGGTTTAATTGCAGTTTATTTCATAACTAGCACTTATTTCTTTTCAGGATATATTTATGTTCATAACAAGGCAACTTAAAGGTTTAGAAGATACAAAAAGCCCCCAGTTTAATCGATACTTTTATTTGCTTGAGGTAAGCTTCATAACTTATTTAATAATAATTGTTAAACATAATCTTTCAATTTAATCTTATGTTAACTACTCCTTTTATTTTTTCCTGTTCCAACACAGAACATTGCTTGGGTCAAGTCTTATAACATATGCTTTGAATTAGAGGACAGCAATGAAATTTTTACACAGCTGTATAGAACGCTGTTTTCAGTCATAAAGTGAGTATTTTCACCCCAGATTTCACGGTATATTATTGCATGATTGAGGTCAGCGAATTCTAACTTATAGCATTAATGACTTTTGTAATTTAGTTTAACTAAAGGTAGCAGAACTGTCAGTTGTTTCATTAAAACATAAAAAAGACACATTGCATATCATCTTTTTTTTCTTAAGAAACCTTGCTTTAGTTGTCATTAACTGCATTTATTTTATTCTGTTCTTGAAACTGAATGGTGTAGTATGCAATTCTAAGGAATTTGGAGGGTTATTGCTGTGAAAACATGAGTCAGAAGGTAGCAGAGTCTGGAAGGTACTGCTAGAGGTAGTCTAGTCTTTTCCCTTTGCTCAAACCAGCTTGAGCAGATTGCCCAGAACTGTAGCCAGTTGGGTTTTGGGCATCTTCAAGGATGGAAAGGCTGTGCCATCTTTAAGCAACCTTCTAGTGCTCAATTACCCTTTTCAATGTCTGAATGGTATCTTGTATTTCACCCTGTGCCCACTGCCTCTTGTTCTGTGACTGGACACCAGTGAGCATGTGGTGAGAAGACAGTCTTGCCTTGTCTTCTCAACTCCCAACATCAGGTATTTAAACTTATCATGAAGTTCTTTCCTAAGCCATCTCTTCTCAAGGCGAAAAAAAAGATGTCAGCTCTCTCAGCCCTTCCTTCCATGAGAGCAGCTCCAGGCCCTTAATCATCTTTGTGAACCTTTGCTGGACTTGAGTCTGCAATGTGTGTGTCCCTTTTGTGCTGGGAAGCCCAGAACTGGACACAGCCCTCCAGAGGAAGTCTCCGCAGTGCTGGGCAGAGCAGAGGGATGCTCTAATACACTGTCTTTACATGGTAGGGACAGATAGAGTCTTACTGCAGTAGTGAATGAGGAGAGCATGAAATTTAAGAATGATGGTATATGCAATCAAGGAATCAAAGTATTTTGGTTTCTAAGAAAACTTAGGATTTGCTGATTTTATTCTTTGTTTGCCATCACCACAGGGAGTACTTTGAACAGAAGTTGTACTTTATATAGATATTACACTAAGAATTCTTGTTTTTAATTTCAGCAACGGTCATAACCAAAAAGTACACATGCACATGGTTGATCTAATGAGCTCTATCATTTGTGAGGGAGATACTGTGTCACAGGAACTTTTGGATACAGTGTTAGTTAATCTAGTGCCAGCACATAAGGTAAGACTTATTGGCTTATGTTTTGTTTTGTTCTGTTGGTTTTTTTGTAATCATGATTTCTTGGATGTATGTGTTCAGATATGCAGACCTAATTGAGAGAATGGCAGTAGCAAGTGTCTTTGTATTATCTGGATTTTCTTAGCAAACAAGTAATTTTAATAGAAAATTCAGTGATCTTTCATTGCTCTGATGTACTTTCCATAAGTGAAGTATCAGTGGCCACAGTAGTAATCTAAAAGGTTGAATGTCATATGAATTTAAACAGGGTTTTTTTGTGCCATCAATGCCAGTAGAATGGAATAGAGAAGTTACATACGTCCTTTGGAAAGTTTTTATTAATTCATGTAATGCTGTATCAACAGTTCAAACTAAGGTGCTGCCCTGAGTGCGAGGGAAAAAGTTGTTACGACTGCTAATTTGTAATTGGCTCTGTTGTATTGCAGAAATGTTGGCTTGGTGTTATTTTTATGTTTCTGATGCAGCCATAGAATCAAACTTGTGTGCAGAAATGATGGTTCAGGAAGAGCCCAAGGAATGGCTATCCTAACTTAATGAATCATGTCATATTTAAAAAAATAAGTCTTCTATAGATGAGCTAAAGGAAAAACTTCAGAACAGTGCACGTGTTGTGTTCCTAAATGTTTAAAAAGCATGGAACTCTGACTCCTTAGTTCAGGAATTTAACTGTGTCCTACTGAAATCTCATGGGCTACTCACTTGCAAGTTGTGCATGACAAAAAAAGACTGGAGAATTATCTAGGAAATGTATCTTTAGCTGTATTTTGGACACTTCTAATAGCTTTTTTTTTTTCCTTAAAATATGTTCAGGAAGGTGCTAACTGCTGTAGTTTCTAAAAAAGTGTAATGATAAGTGATTATTAACAGAGATATGCTTTGGAGTGCCTACTAGTGTGCCTTTACCACTAGCCATTCATTTCAGTAAATAAGTAGGACATAAATTACTTTCTATTGACAGTGAAAGACTAAATGCTTAGTATAGGTCAGTAAATTTTTTTCCACCACTGGAAGTGATTTAGCTTCCACACTGAAAACGTGCCTTTCAAGGAGTCTAATACTTGTGTGCCAGACTAGACTGAAATTTGTGTGGCTAAGGTACAGATTCATGAAGTAAAGCTTTGGAATACAAACAACAAAAGCAAGAATATGCAAAATACTTCAGTTTGTGTTCTCAGTTATTAATAATCTATTGTTTCATTGTGTCATCTGTGTTCAAATTGATTTGACTGTACTATTTTTATGTTTCATGTTTAGTAAACTGGCTTTGAGTTGAAGAATTTGTATCCTGTTAGGATGTCTGTAGCACTAAAACAATTCTGTTTTATAGTGGATTTAAAATTACTGACTGAATATTTTAATAAGGGAAATATATTTGGGGGTTTGCATTTTCTGCTGCTTTTCTTTTTATTAAAGTCTCTCTGTGGACAGGATGCTCATTTATTGCCTGCTTTCTAACAAATAGATACATAATGTCAGATTGTATTCTGAGTATGTTTACCTTTATTTTTTTTTCCGTACTAATGGAGAAGAACTTCTTATGTTTTTCTGTTGCATCTCAAAGTCTTCACATGGTGAATTTTTATTTAAAATTATTTAAAATTTGGGTCCTCTAACTACTTTCTGTGGCTACTGATGTCAAGCTGGAAAAGTGTAATAAATTCAGAGTTGAGAATTTTTCCACTCTTCCATTGAGCACAAAACTAGAAGGAGATAAAGGATGAGGTCCACCATAAAAAAGAGCTGTGTCTTGACTGACCTCACTGTTCAGCTGTGTGGGCTGTGGAAAAGGGAAATTGAATGATCAGACTGCTCACCAAAAATGGCATAAAGGCAGACACTGGTGTAATGGTCTGTAGGGAATCCCCAGATTTCCTCGTGACCAAAAAATATCTTTGATGGAGTGGAAGGAACATTGATCTGCTACTAGCTCAGTTTGAAGATGATCAGACTGAGAGATTGTTGAAGACAATTATATCTATAGAAAGTGACACAGACAAGTGGTGTATTTTTAATATGCCCAAAAGGAAGGTTGTGTATGAGAGGGAATGTGTAGTGGCCTTTTGAACTGAATGGCTGCATTGTAGAAAAGAGTTGTATTGGTAAAACAAGACTGAGCTCCTCAAATCTCAGTCTGTATAATTTATCTAACCCGTGGTCTGTAGGTATGTGTTGGAAGCAGAATGTTCATCCAGTGGCTGAAATTCAACATTAGACAGCTTTAGAAAAAAATTACATTAATATTTTAAAGTGATGTAGTAATTAGTTGAGCAGTTTACAAAAGGTTAATTCTATACTGTTACCCCTTAAGCATACAGTATTTTTCCAAAGATGAAAAACAGATATGGTCCATAGTCCTGAGTGGGGAGTGTAAAAAGCAATGGTGCTCACAGGATGGCTGCAAAAACTCGGGCATAAAGAGCATATACTGGGCACATGATATATTATCAAATGTCTGTATACCATAATTAGTAGTCACTGAAGTAGTGACAGCTCTGAACTACTCTATCTCCCTTGAGCTGGTCATCCATCTCACTTGGTCAGGATAAAAGCCACACTAATGTAAACCTGAATGAAAGTGGCTGATACCAATATCAGAAAAGAGGCACACTGGAGTGTGCACAGGCTTGCTTGACTAGTACAGCTGTCAGATAAGCCAATAAAATGGCAAGCTTAACTTGCCTGACCATGTGCTTAACTCCTAATTTTGATGCTGAATTATTTTGTTCCTTTTTTAAGTTCTTTTCTATCAGCTCAACTGAAATTCTTTTGGTAAGATTATATTAGGAGGGAATGAATTTAAGTGACCTAAACCCAGATAAGACCTAGAAGCAAGGGAAGAGGTAGTTAGTATGAAAAGGCAAGAAAAATTAATAGTTTTCCTTTCCCCTTTAATGATCTTTTTGTATTATAATGCTTTTATGGCAGACCTGAAAACAATTTTGTGTTTTTGCAGTGTGTTAGAAGGCAAACTGTACTTGATTTCCTTGGGTGTTTGCCAGTGTTCCATTTTCAGCCTCAGGACTGCTACAGGGAATCCCACATTGCACATCCCACATGCTTTACATGCCCGTGTTTTAGAAAAAGTGATATTGACAATTAAATTCTTAGCTGTCTCTACTAGGAATTTGCTTAATATTTAGTGTTATCTATCTTGGCAACACCTCAGCTGAGCTTTTTCTTTGTCAGCTGTCCTTAATCTGTTTTCCTTCCTGAGGAGAACAAGAGAATCTCTTGAAGCTGTTCTATCAGGCGCTCTTGGATACTAAGTTGGCTGCTGTGCCATTGATAATAATGATAAAACTGAAGATGCTTTTCAAATTCCAAGTAAATAATATGTGAAAAAATATGCTTTTTGGGAATATTTGCACTAGATACAGACTTAACATTTTATTTTCCTCCCAAAACTACAAAATAAAGGCTGGATTGATGCTAGCTTAGTCATCTCCTGTAAATAAAATATAAGGCACTTACCTTTTTTTCTTTTAAGGGGTGGGTAAAAATTACTTCACTCTCATATTTTTTTTATCTGTGTTAAATTGGTTATTGAGAGGTAACTGGAAAAAAAAGTAATTGAGAAAAAGTCAAGTTTGTATGAATTTCTATCACTTCTGACCCCCTTGTGCAAGAACAAATAATTTTGGCTCTGTGGCATACTCTGCTGGAGAATATTGTCGGTATAAGCACAAAAATGTGTGTGCCATACTGTCAGAGAAGTTACCACTGCTTCTACTGTCAAAAAATAGACATATGTCATTCTAGAGAAAAGCAGGTATGAAAAATGAGTTGACAAAACTGTTAATGTTTTTCCAAGTATAAAAACCTTGAAATGCCAGCAAGAAATCCCTAAAAATCACGGTAAAAATTGAGACAAAGGAGAGAACTAGTGGTTGACCAAGATAGCCTCTATTCAGATATTATTGCTGGAGGTCTCCCAAAGTTTTAAAAAATGTGAATGTTCTCCACTGTTTATTAACATTCTTTTCTGAAAGAAAACTACAAGTTCTGGGGGAAGAAGTCTGGTTCAGATGTTAAGTGTAACCTCAGTTTTCTTGCAGATTTGTGTTCTGCCTTCTCAGGGGATGGTCCTTCTGTTTCTGCTTATTAATATTTTTTTGTTTTTTTCCTTCAAGATGTACTAATTGCTAATGATTATTTTAAACAATGTTGCCAACTGATGCCTTTTTTCCTACCCTGTTCAGGACTCTAAAAACCTTAGGCCTGCTGGATGCTCCTAAATGCATCCTGATTAAGATAATTGTCCCCATCATGAGGGGTTTCTTAAATCGTTAAAAGATCTTGAAATACACATCAATTTTTTTTCCAAAGATATGGAAAGATTGTACAGGTAATAATGGTAGAAGAGCTTATCTAAAAACAGAGAAAAAATTTGTCAAATTCAGTGTTATCCTTTTAAAATTTCTCCTTCTGGAGAAGGAAGTTTAGGATATTTTTGTGACTGTTGAATTAGTCAGAAGGTTTGGTTCTGTAAAAGATCTTTGAACCTACTTTGTAAAGGCTGGGCTGCTCTTGTTTTCATTTCACCTAAGCAGTGCCACTTTTGCTTGTTTCGGATTTTTTCCTGAAACTGGAAAATGAGGAGAAAACTCGTGTGCTTTTAAGACTTCTTTGATATTGTTATTTTCAGAAAGTGGAGCCTCTGGAGATTTGAGGGTCATGACTATTGGCACTATTAAATCAAGTACATGAGGCATGAAAAAATAGCTAACTTTGCTTAGCTGCTTGTACTCTGGACTATTTTTCCTCTTTAGAGCTTTTTTTAGATAGATATTTGCATTACACTTCCTTCTTATTCAGGGATGCAAATAGCCACTTCTAGCATTTATCTTGGGAAGCATTAAGCTTTGAAGTGAACTGCTGTGCAAAAGATACAAGCTGAAACTGTAATTAATGTGAATCAGAACAGATCTGCTTGTTGAAACTCTCCTGTGCTAGGTCTGCTGTTTAGACTTGTTTTATACTAAACCAGATCTTGCTCATGATCCAGAGTTCCCTCTTGTCCAGGTGAAAGTGGTTTTCTTTGTGTTGTTGGAGGTGAACTGTGAAGTCAAGAAGGATCAGAACAAGAATTAGGAGAGGCATACATTGCTCGTTATAGTCATTTGTGCCTTTTATTTCTTAAACCATAACAATTTTGAATAACAGAAAACAAATTATTCCAGTGGAAATACCTATTTAAAAAAAAATTTTATTGTGACCATAAAGAGCAATCCAGCATGCAGTGTTTATTCTGGGACATGGAACAAGTGTACAGTTTTGTAATAAGATGAAAGTATTTTATGTATTAAAGTATTTTTCCAGAATTGGAATTTTTAGTCACCTTCTTTATTGGCTTTGAGTAAAACAGACACTTCAGGCATGAGTCTTTGTAGTGTTTCAAGTTCACCTGACTTAATTCTATCAGTAGGCAAGTCAAAGACTTTTTTTTTTTTATATTACCAGAAAATGTTAATCTCTTCCTACTGCTTTTTAGAAGCCTATAGTTCTATAGGGCTTTTTAAATTTCAGATAGTACTCTCCATATCTTTGCAAATCCTCTCTTTCATTCAGCATATCCAAGTAAAGAAATACCCTGGGTTGTAGCATGACACCTTGTGTTTGCTTTTCATTTTGCTACAAGAAGTTTTCTTCCTTTTATGATGAGAAATATTTTAAAAAAGCACAAACTGCCCCTTTTTTACTGTTGAATTAAAAACTGAATATACATTTTTTTAAAAATTGTAGAGACTAATAAAAATTGTAGAAACTATATTTTTGTAGAGTTTTTTTAGCTATTAAAATACTACATATTGTTGTGTACTGAAGACTTTTTTCTTCATTCTTCTGTGTGTCAATCAACTGCTGTGGGTGTCACAAGGGCTGAGTTGCATTTTCTCCTGAAAATTTTTGAGAAATAATTGTGATATAGAAATTGGAGAAAGGATGTAACAACTAGAGCGTGGTGAATGTGTGCAGGGAAAGGGAGAAAACAATGATAGAGCAATAACCCATTTAGACAAATGGAAGGATAGGAATGGTGAAGAGGGGTTATGTTTTTTAAACGTTTTGTATTAGTTTAGTTTTTATTTTCCCATAAACTGAAATTCTAGGGTTTTTTTTCTTTGCCATCTCAGACAACAGACTGAGTATCTTTGCGTGGTGTGATGGAGAGGCTGTGGTGGTGATTCACAGGTGACTGCTTGATGGAAGGGCAGAATTGCATTTTCTGTACTCCTGTTCAGAGTCTCACTTCTGTGGTGACTCTAAATGCCTTTGTGTTGTTTTGTATCACTTTACTGGTTTTTGGGGAAGCTGATATGGAGGAGCAGTAAATGCAGGCACTGAGTTCATTGAGCATCAGTTTTAGATGTGCAACTGAAAAGTAAGTCCTCATCTGCCTGGAGTTTTTTTTTTAAATTTTTCTCAGTAAAATCAGTGAACTCTACAAATCTTTGTTTGGAATAGCTTTGCTTTTGTGATATTATTTTTATTACTGAAAATATAAAAAGAACAGGCTATTTCTTTAATGCATTTACCGGTACATGATTGCTTTAAATTCTTGGGTTTGTTTTTAGCTAAATGCATGTGCTTATAACTCTTCTGGGTTTTTTTTGTTTATTTGTTTTTCTCCCCAGAATTTAAACAAGCAAGCCTATGATTTGGCAAAGGCTTTACTAAAGAGGACGGCGCAAGCAATTGAACCATACATTACTAATGTAAGTGAGGACTGCAAACAAACATAGAAATCAATACTTTCTGTAACTGAATAGTGTTATAAAAAGAGTGAATTGCATGAAAAAAGGAAAAGGGCTGAACAAGAGCTTTTTACAGGTTGTCATTTTTCTTTGAGAGAATGATTGTATTAATGAAGCACTGCATAACCTGTCCTTCTGAGTCTAATTCTTTACCATATAGAAACTATTAAGTACTTAATACTTGAGATTTTGGAAATGCAATGGATAATTTGCTTCCTACTGTCTTGGAAGACCTTGTAATTCAATCTTTGGAGTGACTGGAATACCAAGTGTATTTATATACATTGTTCTGATAAAAATACATAAGCACATTGTAAGCAAAATTTGTCTTTTAGTAAGGAGATAAGACAATTTAGAGTCAAGAAAATTGAAGATGGAGCAGAATTTTAGTGTTATCATAGCAGTAGAAGAGGAAGCAGTCTAAGAATAGATAGTGAAGAAAACTGAGTGAATTGAGGATTGTAGCAGAGTTGAATGTAGACATCATGGACACTGTAATAGAAGATGGATGAGGGGAAGTAAAGGTCAGAGAGGAGTATGCTCTAACTTGAGCTGCAAAATAGGAAAAAGAATAACTCTCTTCTTTTTTTAAGCAGTTGAGGATTTAGCAGGTACTGTATCTATCCAAAACCTCAGGAGCTTGAAAACACTGGAGTACCTTAAATGCTTTCTGTTACTTTAAGATTTGTAACATTTAGAAAGTGTGTGCTTCCTAAGATTTTAAAAAGTCCTCAATAAAAGTCTTACTTCAAACCTACTGTTTGGGAAGGTGTTGGTACATGGTTTTGTTCATCTGTAAGGTTAGACTGCAAACTGGGCGCAGTTTTCTGAGCTTTCAGGAAGTCTGTACAATGAGAATCTTCCTTCATAGGAAGAATGTACATGGAGTCTTTGTTTCTCACACGAGAGGTATTTTACGGTTTTGAAAATTTTCTTTCATGAGATACATTAAAAACACAGTATCAGTTAGTTTCCTAACCAGGATTATAAAGATTCAGGCAACTCTGTATCCTGAAAAGTAATGCATTTCTTCAAGACAGTCTTTAACTTCCAGTAAAATGCACTATAATATATATTATTCCTCTTTAGTTGCTTCCTACCCATCAGAGAGGATGTAATTGAAAATAGTGTGGAAATATTTTCTTTAATGGGAAGTATGAAGTTTCTCTCAAGTATGTCAAGTTTACCAAGAAGGAGTATTTGCTTTACAGTTGCATTTTGCTGCTTACAAATTCTCGAACAATCAGTTATCAACTCCTATGCTTTTTCTTTCAACTCCTTAACCTGTCTGCGGTGTAGTGTAGTAATTAGCCAGTTGTTTCAGCCTTGCTTTAAATGTTAGAATACTTTTGAAATGATGATTTTCAATAGTGGAATAACTCTGAATATAATCTCACTTTAAAAAGATATGATGCATTGAAATTCCTTTGAAGTTGTTTTTCCTAAATTATTTTTAGGCCTGCTGGGGCAAACATTGTGTTTAATGTGTTTTCCTTTATGTATAACACTTGATACGAGACAATGCTACTTCAAGATTTCTGCTATGGAATTCTGATCTGTGTGTGCCACCTTCCATCCTTTTTCTTTTAGAAGTGAAATTAATGTTGTAAGATTAAAAGTGACTTAATGTTTTAGGATTTAGCATAGGATTTAGAAGAGTGTGTGTTTACTCTCATTCTTAATGTGTAATCTGTTTTGTTTCCCAGTTCTTCAATCAAGTCCTCATGCTTGGTAAAACATCAATTAGTGACCTGTCAGAACATGTATTTGATTTGATTTTGGAGTTATACAATATTGACAGTCACCTCTTGCTTTCTGTGCTACCACAGCTCGAATTCAAACTTAAGGTAAACACATCTACCCTTTCTATATATTTGAAACGTGTATGCTTTGACCATTATTGTTTTGGTTTTTTCCTTAACTGACAAGTTCTTCAAAATATTGGCAAATAGAACTAATAACTATATGTAAAAATTACCTTCTCTGCATTGTTTAAAGGAAAACCCATACAACTCCTCAAAAATGTAATTTAAGTTCAAGTGTAATGTACAGCGCGTGTGTGTATATATTTGGGATTTGGTTGGTAGATGGTTTGGGCTTGTATATTTCAAGCAATAACTCCATTTTTTTATTGACTTGAGGGCTTGACCTGTTTTATTTCTGGGTTTACTTATTATTAATTGTGAAAGACCTCATATTTTGAATATATATACTCATAATTTTGTCCAAATTGTAGTTCTGTGACATATGAAAGAGGACAACTGGAATGCATCAGTATGTCTTGTAGCAATTGCTGCAATGTCTTACGATTTTTCAGGCTTGTTTCATATGTCTGGAGAATAGCTGGTGCTAGTTTTCTATTTTAATGGGCATTTTTCTTTTTGACTTCCTTTTTAAAGTGTCTCCATCACTTGGACAGATGTGATATAACACATGAGTTGGTTCTCCCTTTATTTTGCACTACTTTTATTCTATGTGTCGTTCCACAGGGTTTCTGTGAGGACTATGATTAGATTAGTATTACTCTGTTTGTATGTGATCTGTTACTAAGCTTGAGGGGCTGATGTGCAGTGGGCCTCTTGTAAGTTTGAATGTATTTTTATTACAGAGGACAGATTTTAGGTTTGTAGCACCTTTGGCCTCTTCTTATGGTAATATATATTATCACAGTGGCTTGTTCATGCAAATTACTTTTCCTTAATGTTGTTAGGCAGGCACGCTACACTTGCTGGACGAGGGGTTTTTTCAATGCCTTTATCATTCTGTTCACATTTCCGAGAGAAGTAGGGTTCAATTTACTGCTGTCTGTGTCTTCAAAGTAGACCTTTTTCAGCCTTTAATTCTTTTTCCTACAGATGGCAAGCAATTATCATTTTCACTTCAATAAAAATAGTACTTCTGCAGCTGAAGGTGTTATTCGGGATATTTGATCTTACCTGCTGCCATAATAGTGTATAATTGCAGTACTTTTCCCAGCTATAAGTCCACTAAAATCTGCAGGTTCTTCAGTTGTCATCCAACTCCTTCATTGACTCACATTTCATGATTTTCAGTACTGATGTAATTTTTGAATCTTATTTTATTGGAATCAGTCTAGTAGCCAATGTCAACTTTTAGTTTATTTTGTTTTGTTCCCTCTTTACCCAGGCTGGAAAAAATTCTGGTCTCCTTCCTCAGCTAGCTGATTTCAGCCCTAAGCATTTCCATGTTTTCTTTGTACTTCTTAATTTACAACACATTTTTTTCATGTTTGCATTTCTGTTCTTTGTTTAGTGTGGTCTTTTCAGATGATGTACATGTATTTTGTTGCTTTCTATCTCCTTAGTGTAGTTTTCTCATTGTGGTCTGAACCCTTAAAGGGCGATTGGTTTATGTTTGATGTCTACAAGATCAACTTTAACAATGTTTCCAGGAGATATGTAGGTTTTGATAGCTACATTCTTACCACTCTTATTCCTTGTTGTCTACTTGAACTTAATATAGTTTGTAGCTATTCCAAAAGCACTGTAATCATTTGTTACTCCATGTGTGTGTTTTGATACTTTCGATTATAAGAAAAAATAATATATGCCTATTTTTTCCCATTGGCTGTCAAATGACCCATCTTTTAAAGAAGAAAAGCACCTCTGTTTGGAATAGGATACACCTGGTTTAAATTTTGAAATGCTGGAACCGGTTTCCCAGAGAGCTTGTGGGTGCTTCACCTCTGGAAGTGTTTAAGGCTGTGCTAGGTGGTGCTTTGGTCAACCCGGTCTAGTGGAAGGTGTTCCTACTTACAGCAGGGGGGTTGAAGGATGTCCTTAAAAGTCCCTTCCAACCCAAATAATTTTATGTCTCTAAATGAGTTGAGGGGTCTTTAAGATCTTTCTGTGGTGAGAAGAGTATTTTGGAGATAAGTATTCTAAAATATTAATGAACTACAGTCGACCTGTGTTTTTTGTGAAATCAGCACAAGTTCATTCTGCATGCAAACCTGCTAGTGATGATTAAATACTTTCCACTCCAACAACAGCTTTAGCTTTGTTCTGAACAGCAGCAGCTAGTTTTAAATTTTAAATTTTAAATTTTTAAATTCAGTTCCTGGTAAATAGCTCATTAGTGTGTTGAGACTAAAGTGTGATTTCAGTGAAACTCAGAGTGATTATGGTTGAGGACAGCCAGTTTTTTATTGCTTCAAATGAAAAGAAAGTAGACAGCAGTAACCCTGTTAAGCTTGATGAAGCCTTGGTTTAGGTGGCTGGTAGAGGAAAAAATGTGCCTGACAGTCCATACTGAAAATTGGGAGAGGGGAGTTGTTTTTTTTCAATAAAGGCCAATTAAAATTAATGATACAATAGCCAAGAGCTTCAGTGAGTCCTGCATATCATTCAGAGCTGGACTCAGTGATTTTGTCTTTTCTGGATTTGGCACATAGTACTGTGTCTCTGTATGCCCAGTTAAGGAGCCTTGTCCTTCTGAGCTCGCTTACCATGGACTACTAGGTATTTAAATTAAGGTTTGTGCAGTATATTTAGATGAAGTATGTGGTTTCACTGGAATATCCAGTTTTTGTTTTATGAAATTGTCTGATATAGTTCTTGAATACAGAGTTGTGGTAACAGAAGACAAATACTCCACTAGTGCTTAAGAGATAGTGGGACTGTAGTGTTTTCCAAGATCTCATATTGCTGCTTTGCTGCTTAGGAGATTTGTATTATTCCTTAGCAGATGATCATAGAATCATGGAATACCAGGTTGAAAGGGACCTCAAGGATCATCTGGATAAAATTTTCTTGGCAAAAGCACAGTCTAGACAAAATGGCCCAGCACTCTGTCTAGCTGGATCTTAAAGTGTCCTATATCAGGGAATCTACCATTTCTCTGAGATTATTCCAATGGCTGATTGATCTCATGGTGAAAAACTTTCCTCTTGTGTCCAGTGTTGAAGGAAAGCTGTGATTGTCTGAACAACTGCATTGTGGAGATGTGCCAGAATGATCTCATCTTTCATGCACTGAACACGTGGAAGGGGACATAGTATCTTTACAAAGACAAATTTAATAATTTTCTCTATATTTTTGAAAATATGCATTTCTTTTTAGTTGGCTTCAAAAGCAGTAAGTGAAAACAAATTTTGGCTAGATGAAGTACAGTCATGGCAGACTTAGCCGAGAAAGACATCAAGTGCTCTGGCACCAAGCTGAGGTGCAAGCTTGGTTTCAGGTGTGAAATTGGCTAGTTCTGCATGAATTTGAATGAATTCCTCCTGGTATCAGCAGTGTTACCTCTAGTTGCATATTCTGTACATGAAACAGACTTTCTATGTAATATCTTATTTCTTTGCTTCTAAACATTTAGCCTTGAGAAGAGGAGGCTCAAGGGTGATCCTATCACTCACTCTTCAACAACCTGAAAGGAGGTTGTAGCAAAGTGGAGGGGTTGGTCTCTTCTCCCAGGCAATAAGTGACAGCACCAGAGAAAATGGCCTTGAGTTGCACCATGGGAAGCTTAGATTTGGTATTAGGAAAAATATCTTCACTTAAAGACTTGTCAAGATTTGGAATAGGCTTCTTAGGGAAGTGGTGGAATCACTATCTCTGGAAGTTTTTAGAAGGGAAGTGGATGTAATAGTTTCTTTGTAAACATGGTGGTGCTTGATTAACTGTTGGGCTCAAGGATCTTAAGTTTTCCAACTGTTATGATCCTGTGGTTTTGTGGCATTCTTTGAAAATGATGATGGTTTTCTCCTAACCACCAGGAGAGCTTCACTGAGCCATCTCCTCTGCCTTCCGGTTGATTTGTGGTTTGATGGGAGCTTGAGGATGTAAACAAAAATCTTTGAGTTTGTGACTCATTACCTGACAGGATCCAAATCTCTTGCTCTTCATCTCCATGAAATTTTTTTGTGTTCTTTCTATCAGGAAGCCTTCTGGTTTATCTTCATGTGTTTAGGGCTGTAGACTGTCTCTTTGAGTGGGGCTAAAATCCAGGGACCTTCTCATCAGAGACCAAATAAATTTTTGACCATGTGTAGAGGGGTTAAAAAACTCTTAGTATGAATCTTGTGAGAAAGTTTAGGTGTCTCTAATACTGTTGAACCTACTCAGTATTTAGGATGTAAATGATGTGGCCACCTAGTGTTCAAGTACCTTGTCATTTTGGTACAACACTGAAGGCACAGGTAAAGGCTTTCTCCCTGTGCCATTCCTTCTCCCCCCAGGTAGGCTGAGCAGAGCAGAAGGTTGAAAGGGGACATGTGCTCAGCAATAAAAGGCCAGGGGAAGGAGGAGGAAAGGATTAATTTGTGTTCATGCTGTTTGTCTTCCCAAGTGAGCCCTATGTGAGACCCTGCTTTCCAGGAACTGTCAGGACATCTCCCTGCTGGTGGCAGGTAGCAAATCAATTCCTCTTTTTGCTCTGTTTGTAGATAAAGCTTCTTCTTTACCTACTGAACTCTTGTTCTCTTGATGTATGGGCCTTTTAACCTTCCTTCTCTTCCCTTTCTCTCTCTGTTGGAGAGAAGAGACTTGAGTAAGTGTTTGGCTTTTGGCTGGGATCAACCTGCCCTAGTTCTATAGATTTATGTAAAGAAAAAGCTCCTGTGGTCTCAGGTGGCAGAACTCTGTTGTTAAGCTCTGTGAGAACTGTGTGAAATCATGGTTGCTTCTTACTAGTAATTTGGGTTTTGCCTGATTATGGAAAGGAGTCTGGGAAATTAACAAGAGAATGAGCACTATATGCATTTAATTTAACCTCTTCTGTGAGGGTCGGTCATTTGTTCCTGATCTTGGCATTTTAAGATGATGTGTTTAGAGATCTAGTACTGACACAGCAGCACTATGGGTTTGGGAAAGAGCTAAGAATGTATTATTGTATAGGTCAGCTTGAAGAAGGAAAGGAAGTTTTTTCAAATTTCATACATGAATTTTAGAAATTTCTGTTACAGAAAGCAAATAACATTTAAATGTTCAGGAGAATGGAAGGCTCATGAGTAGACTGTTTTGGAAATAATTGTAATGGAGTTTAGGCTTTTATCTTACTGTTTTACTAAACCAATATGATGTAACAAATAAAATCAATAAAAGGTTGACTTCTTATTTTACAGCTGCCTTTCTTCCTGCATATGGTAATTAAAATTTTCAGAAGTTTCAGGTTACGTGTCCACTTCTTATTCCTAAATCTCTCCAGGTCCTGAGTGCAGCCTATTCTTTTGGACTCGGTAGTGGTAACAATCTCACTTGCTTCAGCTGCTCTTACTGTCAGACTCAAATGTCTAGGCCAAAGAACAGCTGCCTGTGTGCTGGGACCATGTATGGGGAACTGAAAATATCCATGTTTGGTGTCAATTTGTATTGACAAGTCCTGACGCAGCACTTATTAGACTGCTGGATTTACTTAAGATGTGAAGGGTGTGACTCTTCAGAGATGAGATTTTTTCAGAGGTTGATGCCCTTTTTTTCATCCTCAGAAAAGGAGTGGAGATTACAGTAGAATAAAGGAGAGAGATTGTAGGAGCAATGTATTCATTCAATAAGAAGTACAGGTTTATTTTTGTTACCACTTGGAGTGTATATAACCGTGTTTCAGGGAAACCAACATCAGTGTAAAAAATTTAGAAAGGACCAAATAATTATGTACCAAGGTCCATAATCACAAGTATTTTCTGTTTCTACAATAGGACTAGAAACACAAGTGGGTTGTCTTATAATTGGGTTAGTGGCTGATACAGCGAAAGCTTCTTCTGCAACTAATTAATTAAGGATATTTTAGGATTTTGTTGTTTTGTGGGTTTGTTTTGTTCTGTTTGGTTGTCATTTTTTCCCTCTATATTTCTGACTGTATAATTAAGTAGTTGAATGTTTAGTGTGCTCCCAGTTCTTCCACCTGGCTGCTTTTTCCACATTCTGGAGTGTCTTGCTCTGAGTCTGTGTTGGTTCTCTAAAAAATTTCAGAGATGCTTAATATTTTAATGTTTTGTTTAAGCAAGAGAGGATAGGATGTAAATCATGAAGGCTGGACTAATGTAGCCCAAAAAAAGAAATTAGAAGTTCTTAACCATGCCCCACAGAATAAGAATTTGTAGTATAATGGGCTGAAACTCATTAGGAAAAAACTATTATTTATTGTAGATTGAGGAGGTAGTTGTAGAATGCTTTTAGTAATGTCAGTGTGAATGTTAATTGGAAAAAAATCAGTCAAATGCAAAAAACCATATTAGTGGATTTGCTGGTGGTGCTTTGAATACTTAATACTAAAGTGTATTCAAAAGAATTAGTCTTTTGTAATGTAGTAATATATCACTGTTAGAAATTAGTGCGTGCTTCGCTTCTCTTGCTCTGTTACTTTAACGATTTTACAAATGATTTTACTGTTCTTAGGGTTCTGAATTAAAGACATGCTGGCAAATGTTTCAGGCCTTTTATGGTATTGAGTCAGGAGAAGTAGTTTGTCTCTAAAACTGTGGTGTCATATAAAAGAATTCCAGCAGCTATATTGTGCTCTTATTTCTTGTTCATGTTCAAAAGGGGATGCTGAAGTAATAAGAATTCAGAGATGCTAGGAAAAAACCCCAGTATTTTACACAGTTCTTAAGTTTTACCAGAAAAAAAAAAAACTGTGAATAATAAGGGATTAGTAATATCACCTAAGCAATAGTCTGGCCTAATTAATATAAATTAATTTTAGCTGCCCATTTTCAAGGAATTGTTGCAGCCAATTGAGTTTTCTGCCTTTTCTTTAATAAGCAAAGGAAAAAAATATGATGAACAGTAAGTACACACTAATTGCGCAAATGCTAACATGTGTGTCTGAAGTATGCATTAAGGTTCAGATTCTGTGTGTTGAATTAAAGAATGTAATACAAAACAATGATAAAACAAGGCCTTCTCCAGTATATTTCTATTGTATTTCTTTTGTTAGTGCTCATTTTCAATGTAAAAGGAAGACTGACTGTTGTACCTCAGCAGTTTGAATATGGGCTCAAATACAGGACCACATCCTGTGGATCTCAGATCTTGGGTACTTAATCTGATGTTCTCTAGAAACATGTATTCTGGAAACTGCTATTTTTGACTAATAATTTTAATTAAGCAATTAAGCACTGTTCTATAGAAGTCTAAATCAGAAGCAGAGACTAACTTCTGTAAGTTTTGTGTTGTGTCTGAACTTGTACAGGTACATATCAGATTTCCTAACAATCAGTAAACTGTAAATAAGTGTTAAAAAGATGTGTTTTTCACCAGGCTTTATTCACAGCATTTTTTGTCTCAACACTGTTCTTCATTTTCACAGTCTTTATTATTTTGTCTCTTCTCAAAAAAATAATAATGAAGAGTCTTTGCCTTGAGATAGACATTTGTATATAAGAGAAGTCTATTAAGCTGTATTGTGATATTTCTAGAAACATGTAAGTGCATTGGTGTAAAAACTGTACAAAACAGAACTCTGTTTTTTGGGTTAGTTTTTCTTTTAACTTCAAGAAAAATCTGTTCATTTTCCAGAGCAATGACAACGAAGAACGTCTGCAGGTTGTTAAACTTCTAGCAAAAATGTTTGGGGCAAAGGATTCCGAGTTGGCATCTCAAAACAAACCACTTTGGCAGTGCTACCTGGGGAGGTATGTTCTGGTTTAGCTCCCTGTCTAGGGAGGAAGAGCATTCAATGAAGTCAAATGCAGTTGGTTTGGTTTTTTGTTTTTAAGTGACACAGCTGAGCCTGAATTCCCTCCTGCTGCTTTATCTGAGATCTGACAGATAATGCTAAAGCAATTTTACACATATCTTCCACATCTGTCATTCTGCAGAGTGAACATTTACAAATCATCTCCTTAAATGCTCATTTTTTCAACTAGCTTTGTTGCCATTGTCAAGAAAAATGAATACTTTAATTTCTTCACAAGTGAAACTGTTCAGTGATGGATTAATTTTAAAACAGCATCAAAGGACGTTTTTAGTATCAGGTGATATTAAAACTACTTTTGAGGCTTTTATGTATGGTCTTTGTGTATGAGTTTAATTTTTTTTTTAATGGTAGGAGTACCTTAAAAAGGTATGTAGTATTTATGATGCTGCAAACAGACTTAGTTTTCTGGTTTTTGAAATATTCTGCCAATTTGAGATAGAAAATACAGCTGGAGCATATAATTATAAGAAACTCAAATTTGGCTACCATAAAGATAATATTTTTGATTTGAGTAAAAGAGAAAGCATTCTAAAAGTTATTGCAAATGCCATAGTTTATAATGTAGCTTTCAATCATCTAAAGCAGAGTCCTCAAAGAAATGCTACTTTTAAGAGTAGAAGAAACTTAATTGAAGCAAGATATTTTGCATGAAAATATTTAACTATTTAAAACGTGAAATGTCACCAAAAACTACCACATCTGGTTGGGCCCAAAGGAAGATGCTTTGTTGTGTTACAGTGTGATTATGTGCAGTTCTTTCACGATAACTGTTTTCTGCTGGTTATGGATCACATATATGCATTTACTACTTCTAAAGATTTTCACGAAGTTAATAATAGCTGTGTTATTGAAGGAAGTGTTCATAAAAATCTCTTGTTTTTTTATTGAAAACATACCTGGCTTTTACTAAAACAGGTATTCCTTCAAATCTATTTAAGATATCTATTTTGACAAATATTTCAACAGCAACAGTGTTCTAAAATTACATTTTTAATTTGTTTCATACCAAGGATTTTGTGGATAGCTTGAAAATGCATTTAATTTTGTGAGAGTTGTCTTCTAATTGCATCTAACTAATTGCATCAACAGTTTTGTTATAAAATGACTTATATAAAAATTAAAAATGTGAAAATACTAGTTTTCAAGCATCAAATTGAGTTTGGTCTTCCAAAAGGAAATCCAATGAAATGATGCATCTCAGAAGAAATTTGTAGCAGACTAAATGTGCATTTGTTTGTTGTCTGTCGTGCAGTACAAGGAGGGGATGAATGTCACAGTCTTACAAAATTTTGAGTTTCTGATACATGGCTCATGGTTAATTACATGTAGCATTACAGAAAACTATTCTTTCTAATAGTTTTTTGTCTGTCTGGGAGTTTTTAATGTGTACCAGGAGAAGATAATTCTTTTCATGTTCAGAACATGAATCAACAAATGAGTGTGAGAAATTTTTTTTAAGCTAAAGACAGTCTACTTTATACTGTGAAATTGGAGATGCTGTATGCATGTAACCATGCATGGGAAGCATAAAAAACATTTTCTGAAATATTTGATATTGTGTAGAAATTAACAGATTGCTTTGGTTGAAGTGGAATTTTTGTTGTAATGCACTGTCTTGTTTTTAATTAGGTTTAATGATATCCACGTACCTATTCGCCTTGAGTGTGTCAAATTTGCAAGTCACTGCCTTATGAACCACCCAGACCTGGCAAAGGACTTAACAGGTATTGGTTTCATTATAACATTAAAATACCATTTTTAAGACTACTGGAAGAGTTAAAAAGGCCAGCTGTAATCCTAAGTAATGCTGTCAGATGTTGTGGAGCACCTAATTGATGGTGGAGTTCTAAGTCCCTGCCTTCAGTGTTGCTTCTCAGGCTGAGGGGATTGTACACCAAGAATGCCTCCTGTAGGGAGATCTCTCTTCCTCTCATACAGGAGCACTCCCATTGCATTCCCAGCCACTGCTGAAATTAAGCACCATGGCATCAGGTAAAGACAGCCTGCCTAACCTAATGGTCCTGGTGTTTATTGATTAGGGTGCATAGGGGAGACTTAAGTTACACAAAGCTGAAATGTTTAAGTCTTATACAGCCACTGTCTAAAACATAGAAGTCCTCATAACTGACCACAGCTTCACAGTTCCACCTCCTTCAGATCAAACACAGCCTGAAAATCAGGAGCTCTGTAGGAAGAAGGCAGCTGGCATCAATGGAAGCCTTTGGTATTTGTTGGTTCCCATGTCTTAATAAAAAAAAAATGTATAATTAATGAGAATTGATGGTTTGCTTTGTAGACTGTGTCTTCCCTTGACCATTAAACTCCTACTTGTAGTTTTTTTGAGGCAATATCTTTGCCTAGTTGGTCTAAGGAAGGAGTTAAAAGGACTGTAAAGTACATGGGATTGCTCTCCTGCTTGCTGGGTATTTGTCAAATTGGACACAAATAGAGGCAGGCTGGAGTCACCCTGTAGTTTCAGTGTTATCCAGAGATTAACTCAGTTCGTTGGAGCATAGAACACCATGGTCATAGGTTTGATCCTCGTATGGGCCATAAGGGTTGGACTTGATGACCCTTGTGGGTCCCTTCCCAACTCAGAATATTTTGTGATTCTGAATTAAGCCAGCTTAAAAAACCCAAAAGGTTCTGGGTCTTTCCTTAATAGAATGGTGAAAATATTTTCATTTTTAATTATCATAATTGTATTTTCAATTTATCTTTTTTTTACATTGCAGGAGGACTTTGTGCCCCCTCTAATGGTATCCTCTGGGAAATAAAATTTTGCTTGCCCCTCCTCTCTCTCCCCACAGTGCTTATCAAAGCGAAATAGTTTAAAAATTTCTGTGGCTTATTGGTGTTGGAGACGAGAATTGTTTTGTGTAATGGCAGTATTTTTCATTTATTTTAGTTTATGTTCCTGTGAAACAATAGGTTTTTTAAAAAGGCTTATTTGTATTTAAAATTTCACACCCCCCATAACTGGAAAACATTATTTTGAGATGTGCTCTTTTGACACTTGGGCTGATTACTGTTAATGTTAATTGCCAGAGTTTCACAGGAGGCTGGAAAATTTTCAGTGGTCATTGAACAGTCATGAGAGAATAGTGGCCTCTGGTTATTTCATTCAAAGTAAAGTTTGAATTTGCAAAGTGTCTTCAAGTTCTCAGCATTGCACTGGTGTATACAGTGAACTGCGATATTAACTTCTGTTAGGGTGTTCCTACCTTTTGTGCTTCTAAAATAGCCTAAAATGCAGCTAAAAAGACAAATGAACTTTGCTATTTTATTTGCCAGCTTTTTAAATTGACAATATGTAGCTAACAAATTTGACACCTAAAAGCAGAAGCTTTTAGGTGTCAGTAGTGTAAGATTATTAGTGTTAGCAAATGAATAGTGGTGTACCAGAATAATCTAGCAAAATTGTTTAAGATGGATAAGCTATGATGTGTCTAAATGACCATTATAGTTTGAAGTATCTCTTGATTTGTCCCTGCTTGCAATGCTTACATGGCTCATACTGTTGAGTGTTCCTGGAGCAGGTGAGCTAGATTCCTTGTGGATAATACAGAAGTTGTCACTAGGTGTGCAACTAATGTGCTCTAGGAGCCAAAGGGGATGAAGTCTGCAAGAAGAGAGTAGCTTCTAGCCTGATGTAAGACTTTAAAATGTATATGGTGTGGTTATCAAGTTCTCAAGCACTGTCTATTCTACTCTACAGCTCCAGTCCTGCTTGGTTATGATAGTTGCTAATGTATACATAGTTTAACTACTATAAGAAACAATAATAAAAAATTAGCCACATAATTCTTATTTTAATAATGCCAGTAATATACATCTTTAATATTCTAAGCGAATATGAAGTTTTACTATATTCCAGTTAGTCTTGGAAAAAATTATTGGTTTCTTACTGCTGAAGCTTGAAACAGAATAAAATAGTTCTGTTTCTTTATAGTAGGGAACGTAGCTGAAGTTGTATACTTACATTTACTCATGTTTTCCCCCCAGAATATCTGAAAGTAAGGTCACATGATCCTGAGGAGGCCATACGGCATGATGTTATAGTATCCATAGTTACTGCTGCTAAAAAAGATCTTTTGCTTGTCAATGATCACCTGCTAAATTTCGTCAGAGAAAGGACACTGG
>JAYDZK010000001.1:47801382-47817295 GCA_034509185.1 Euphonia xanthogaster
TCACCAGAGAAAGAACACTGGACAAGCGGGTAAGATATAATTAGCATTGATAATAGCTGTTTTATACTTATAAACTGTAATATTCATCTTCTTTAAAATCAGTGCTTCTAAAACACGCTATGCTGATTTTAAATTACAAAAGAAAACCAATATAAAGCAAAAAACCTTGATGAAATCAAGGTGAGGTACCTTCTTCCCATTACTAGCATGCTACATTTTTCATTATGCTGTATTTTATTTAAGATGATATGATTTAAATAATTAAATTGGCTGCAGCACAACAATGTTGTTCCAGTTGTCTAGTCCAGTAAAACTTTTGAGTCAAAGAAAACCCTTGTAAATCATTCTAGCATTTTTCTTAAGAAATTTTTCAAGCAGGTTTCAGAATGTATTGTAAATTACCTGCTTTTAATTAGATCATTGAAAGACTGCAAATCAGGGTGGTAGCTTTCAAATTTGAATAGTCTTGAATTTTAGTTTAGATATATTGCATTATTTGGTAAAATTTATGAGGTTCGCTACTTAATTTAAAGCATAGTAAACAGGTTTGTTGATGGCAAACTTGAAAAATTACCGCCTATTTTTTTTTTTCATTTGGTGACATGCTTTTTCTTGTTGCAGCCATAACAGAAATGCAGATAGTGATATGGAGTGTGAGAGAGGGTGTGGGCTTAAATCTGTAATAATTGTAAATTCAACAGGCATACCTCTATGGTAGCTACTGGTGTTGAAAGGCTTAGTGTAATATGATGATATGATGCAACATACATCCTAATGAGAAACTGTTGCACTAAGAACTCAGTTCAACTTTTTTTGTGAATTAAATTATGTTATTTTGGTGTAGTTTAGGAAATACCGAACATAAAATTCTACAGTCTTTTCAGTTTTGAGTTTAGAACTGCTAAACTGGCTGCTATTTCTTTTTGTCAAGTGGAGAGTGAGGAAGGAAGCTATGATGGGACTTGCACAGATATACAAGAAATATTCATTGCAATCAGAAGCAGGAAAAGAAGCTGCAAAACAGATATCATGGATCAAAGATAAACTTCTGCATATATATTATCAAAACAGTATTGATGACCGGTAAGTTAATTGTAAAAGCTGGGTGATTTAGTGTCAAAGTGTTATAACTTGTTATGAAGATGTGTTTTTCCTTTGTGTTACAGTGCTGATGAGAAGGAGGAATCTTTATAATCCTGTATATTTTGATTCAGTGCATGATCTTATATAGCTGCAGCCAAATGTTGACCTGTGTTGTTTTCTTCTGTTTTATAATTGCTTATTTTAAGGCCAAAAGTGGTTCTAAAGGGTATGAGAGGTTGGGATATTTCACAAGTCTTAGGTGTACTTTGCCACTGCTTCAGTAGAGGGGATCTTTGTTTAAATATCAGTGATGTGTTAATTTTTGTGTTAAAATTTAGGAAGTAAACTTGCTTGAATAATGTTGGTTTAGATTTGCATGTTGTCCTGTATGTTTTAAAGATAGCATGTGTAGTGACAATGGGCAAGCTATATCACTCTGCAGAAATTTAGGTTTCTGTAGCAGAGAAGCTGTGAATTAGGGCCTTCTCCTGGATTTTGGTGAAAGCAGTGCCTCTGTCATACCAGCTGTAGCCTTGCATACGGTTGTTGGTATTGAACAAGAGATGGTTGCACATGGGTAACAAGTTTGGGAACAAGTCTCCCTTGACTAATCAAGGTCATCATCTTGGCTTTGGAAATGAGCCTTCACAGTGTGTTTGGATACAAATGGCATTGCAAACCCATACAAGTCTTTTCAAAAATGCAAAACCTCAAAAAGTTACCTTCAAAACAAGTAGTTATTTCATGGTGCTGTGGAAATGGACTGTCTGGATCCTTAAATGCAGTCTTAACCACTGACTTGTTTCTTAAACTCTTTAAACTAGCTGGATTTGGGTTTTGATCATCTGTTCCAACTGTGCATAAGGAGTTTTGTTTTCTTTTCCAGCATAAGCATATATGATTGTTTTCAACTTTTTGCTCCATTCTGTTAATACTGATCTCAGTATTGGACCTCAGTCTTGAACTTAGTATTTAGGAGTAGCTTGTGGGCTTGGTTTCTCGTTTTTTATTTTCTTCTTAGTCTTTTCTAGGTAACTGTCAGGCCCAAACCTCTCTCTCCTCCTTTTTCTAAATAAGGAGCTTCATTTTACACAGAAGCTTTTAATAATTCCCTTGGGAATATACCTGCATTTATATTGTAGAAGCAAAAGACATGGGATAAACTCAGCCTATGGCGAAGGGGCCAGAAAAGGGTGGAAGGAAGTCAGCTCCTTATAATTGGTATCTGAATTCCCCTTCTGGGCTTCATGACATTGTGTGATATAATCAACATGATATTTCTTTTTTTATAAGCATTATTAGTAGTAGTAGCAGTATTATTTTAGGGCAATTAATTTGGGTCAGTTAATGAATTTATCCCGATACTGACTTGTAATGAAATTAAATGATAACATCTTACCGGGTTGGTAATTAGTATCTTTCTTGAATTGTTTGGTTTCTTCTAGATTAATACATCTGATTTTGATAATTTTAGGAGACCTGTTAAATCTCCTAATGCCAGCATTAAAATTGCATCTTCTATAATGAAAAATTTCTGTTTAATTTATGCTGAGTTATATCAAATAACTTGAGCTTTAGGGTTTTGAATATCCCCATTTTTTTATGCTATAGCTGATGGCTAGATAGAGCTGAGAATTTTTGAATTGATGTTTCAACAATTCTAGGCCGTGTTCTTTCTGCACAGCTTAAATGTCTTAATCCTGTCTTTCAGGTTACTTGTTGAACGCATTTTTGCTCAGTACATGGTCCCTCATAACTTGGAAACAAACGAACGAATGAAGTGTTTGTATTACCTTTATGCAACACTGGATTCAAATGCTGTGAAGTACGTGCTGCTTTTTACTGCTTGCAAAATAATTTTCAATACAAATGTTATTGTAAAGTAATTTTGAATTTTTAGCAGTAGCCTAAGTTAGTGGACAGAAATATTTTGTAAACTATTAGAAAACAAAAATATTTTTCACGTGAGATTTTGAAAAAAACCAAAACTTACAGGGTGTTTTCTGACAAGATGCAGTACATTTCAACCATAAACAGCTAAAAAACATAGTGTCAAAGATCTGGAAAGAAGCTTGAGGGCATGTCAGTCCTTTCATGTCTGCAAAGAGATAACACAGATATGGTATATCAGCCCTAAATGTTACCTGACAACTTCTTAAGTGATAAACTACTTGTTGCAGCAGCCAAGGTGTCTTGAGAAGAACTTAATTGTTTGTCTTTCCTCCTTCATTATTGTGTTATTGTTATCCTCCTTCACACTGTGTTATGTGCCTTCTCCAGCTTAAAATGGGTACATGCATGTGAATTTGGCTAATACCAGTTATACTGCTGTATAACTGATTGATTGATTTTTAGATAGTTTTACTTTGTTTTTCATTGGTAGCACTCAGTTGAAAATCAAATAGAGGGTCTTTTTTTCCTGTGAAAGAGACTAGAAAATGCTTTGTATATGAATGAATGCCTTAAAAGATCCCGAAGCCTTCCAATGCTACAAAAACTGATATTTGAATCCCCTGAATTTCTTGTATTGCCTGTCCAAAGATATGGCAACTATAACAAACTAAAATTATTAATAGTATACTAAAAATAAAAAGTTATTGTTCTAGTAATTTTTAGTGTAGGCTAAATGAAAATGCAGAATGGATTCTCTGAAGTTACTTGTTTATTTCAGGTAACAAGTAACTTCTGAATTCTACAGTTCTTGTACCCATTTAAAAGACATAATTTGTTCAGTTATTTATATAGAAATGTTTTTTTTACTTGTGGATTCTGTAAGTTTTGTAAATGTGGCTGTGACTTCTATTTATATGGCTTACTATTCTTGGAAAGTGTGTTAATTTTCTATTCTGCTGAGTATCTTTCATGCATCTCTTATAAGCTTAATCATGTCCACTTTTCACAATTTATTCATCTAGTAGCTGCTTCCTGTCTGCAAGAAAAACATTGTTTTGGTGATAAAAATCTTAAACATCTGCTTTAGCCTACTTCTTGGTATGTTTTTGGAAGAGTCATTTCAGGCTTGTACAAATGAGTTCTTAATAGACCAGAGATTAGTTACTTCCTCCTTCTTTGAAAGGCAGTGTACTTAAGCATCCGAAATGAACCTTGTTTCAAAACCTCACTTTGTTTCAGTCTAATATGACCAAGTACATTTTCCATGTTTTCCTGCTAGGAAATATTTAGCCTTTGCTCACTCTGCAGTGAAAGTTCAGGTGATAAGTACATTTCCAAGTCTAAAATTGAAAATACTATAAAGACTCACTTTGGACAGTTGTGTTACTCCTTGAATAGATAATTTTGACAATTCTTTTAATTTTTTTCTATTTTTAGAGCATTGAATGAAATGTGGAAATGTCAAAATCTGCTGCGACATCAAGTAAAGGATTTAGTTGACCTAATAAAACAACCCAAAGTGAGTTCAACTTATCTTTATTCCCCAGTGAATATGCAGTTTTAGTTAATGTACTGGTTTTTAATTCCCTTTGTTTGGCTATCTCAAGCTTATTTGTAATAGCAGATAAAAAATACTCTGAAAGTCAACTGATACTCCATTAGACTACGTTTGCTGAAGGAGATGTGTATGCAAAGTGTTTGTAAAATTGAAGAGTAAAAGGGTATTACAGAAATATCTAAAATGTTTTGCCAGTCATTTAATACTAAAATGTTTTGTCTTAGTGTTTGAGTTCCATCTTGCCAGGACTATTCTGGCTCTTGAAACAGGGTGAAACTAGCATATTATTTTTGACTGCCAAATCAAGTAATTAAGAATAAGTACCTATATAAACCCTCTTAAATTGTTATCTTATGTGTGATTAGTAACTTAGAAGAAATTGGAATATTTTGTCCTAACAGGTTATTAATTTCTCTTCACTCAGAAATTTCTTAAATACTGTATTGGAGATACCAGACTACAATTTAATTTTCTTGCTTACGGATTTCACTCAGAAGGGAAAAATGCGAATTTATTGAGCATTTAGGATATTCTCTTAAAGTGAATTTCAGTTTGTTTTAGTTACATGTATGTTCATACTCATGTTTGGGTAGGGGACTTATAAAACTAAATTCTTGGTATGCTTTGAAATATAATTAAAACTTGGCTTTAATGCTAGAAGTTTGATCTGATGCTTTTTTTAACGGAAATAATATAGAGTAGAAAATGTTGCCATGCTCAATTTTCTATGTGCCTCTGTGTGTGATTTTTATTTTCAGTGTGTGTATATATTTGTACCGAGATAAATTTAATAATTATCCATTTGCTGGAATTGCCTGAACCAGGAAGAGTGGGTAGCTGTGCAGTTGGATTATCTAATGTATCTGATTAGAGATGCTAGTGTCTTGTTAATAGAGAGATACTGCAGTGAAATTAATAATTTTTACTTAGTGCATTAAAAACATGCTGTAATGTATTCAATTCTAAGTGCAATAAAGGCTAGCACAGCAATACTTCATTGTATTTTGGTGACTGCTTTGAAATGCTTTTCATAATGTTCTTTGGTGTAGGTTAAACACATTGATGCATTTAATACCCGAGTTAGTTCCGTGATATTTTCTACTTTTCAGCTGAAAGTGAAATTTCAACTTTTCCTTTTGTTTTCAGAACTTGTAAAAGTTCTTTCTCAGTTGTAAAATATCAAATATGGATATTTACCAGGAAAGTTTTGATGCCAGCATAAGCATTGCATTCAAGACGGTGCATGCTTTAGACATGTTTGTGTTTGTCCATCTGGATTTTATCCTATTTTTTGCTCTTAAATGCTAGTTCTCTGCACTTGGGTATTCTCTTTAATAATAAAACTACATGGGAGAATTTAGACGGCTTGTGATAGAGCAGAGCAGGGAAGAGAGGTGTCTGAGGGGCAGCTGAACGCTGTTCTTTGAAGTGTTTGTTTGCTTTTATTTCTCAATACCAGAATAAATAAGTGAAACTTTGTGTAAATTGACATACTAAATTAAGTAAAATTCCCTGATGCAAAACTGTTTGCTGCCTTCAATGGCACCTCAGACTATCACATAATCCAAGTAATAATCTTGAGACAAATATCCTTTAGCAATTTGGAGCTATGTAAACATTTGTTTCTTTCAGGAAACAAAACTGAGATTAAATAGTAACCTTTAAGAAAATGAGTTTTTGTGTGCTTTTTCACTTCTGTCTAATTTCTTCATATAATCATTATAGCTTAGCTGTTGATTTGTTCTCCTGTGGTTGTCATCCCTGTGGCAAGTGTAGGCATTGCGAGAGCTCTCAGAGAGAAACTAGAATAGGGCAAGAAATAGTGTACAGATGTTACCACAAAGAAACTTTGATTAGGTAGTAAGAAAAAAAAGTAAGAGTGATCAAATACAGAAACAGGTAGCCCAGAGACACTGCAAATTCTTCATCCTTGTAAATATTTGAAATGCAACTAGAAGTTTGCCTGAAGCAAAACCTGATCCTGCTTTGAGTAGGCAGTTCAACTGTGTGACCTAAAGTTGTCAATGCCAACCTACATTATTCTGTAACTGTAAGTCTTTGAACTTCCCAGTCTACCTTTCTCCCAGTCTACCTTTAGTGAAACTCTGTGAGCATCCTCCTTATTTCCTTTTCAAGGCCTTCTCAGACAAAGCACTATTGAGGAGGCTGGAAATGTGTTAAGGAAATTTTTATTGCTGTTGGTCATAATTTCTCCTGACTTGAGGGAAGGGACATCAAACTTACCTTTAAGACAAGTTACTTTTCTGAAGAGCTAAAGCATAAAAATCACAGCTCCTCTTTTCTCCTTCAGCAGTGGTATACAGTGAAATAAAACACACAAGATTCTCTGTTCGTGTGTAGAAAAGTGGGTGAATGATGTTTTGTGTCTATCAGCGTATAATCTTCATTTGCTGCAGGTGAATGCAAGAAGATCACTTAAATCAAGTGCCACAACAGATTTTCTAAAAAGAATTGTTTCTTAAACTTCTTTAATCTCTCATAATTCAATAGAGTTATACTACTGGAAGTTAATACTTCTGCCTCAGGTTATTTGATGTTTGGCTGAATTATTAGTAGTTTGCTCAATGTTTTTTGATGGGAGCTTTAGCCAGTATTTGAAGACTTAGGTAGTATTAGGAGACCAGAACAGTCAGGATGAAAGAAACTCCACAGTACAGTTTTTGTTTTCCCCCGAGTCACAAGAGATTCGAGTATGGGAAGTTTGTGTCTGCTGACAGCATTACTTGAATCCTGTGAATTATATCTGATTTCTGTCTTTTATATTTTTTTTGTCTGAGTGTGTGAATTCAGCTGTGATACCTAGGAGCCCTGGAAATTATGGCATTCTTCTGAGACTACACACTGCAGAAATAGCTCATTCATGCTGTTCATAAGTTATATGGTAGATTGAAAAGTAATATAAGTATTTTATGTAATTGATCTGTAGTGATGATCTACCTTTTACTTTCTGTGTCTACATTGAATTTGCAGTGGTGGTTTTTGATTTCTAACACACTGATGTGTTAGCAGAATGGATGCTGACTTGTTAATGCAGTCTGGAATCTTCCTTACTCAATATTCAAATAGAAATAAATAATGTAAAATTTTTACTTAATCCATTTTTCTTTTGTGACTTGCAGACAGATGCCAGCAGTAAAGCTATATTCTCAAAAGTGATGGTTATAACAAGTAAGTCAGTAAAAGTATTTACAGTGTCT
This sequence comes from Euphonia xanthogaster, assembly GCA_034509185.1. Lineage (NCBI taxonomy): Eukaryota > Metazoa > Chordata > Aves > Passeriformes > Fringillidae > Euphonia > Euphonia xanthogaster. The sequence goes on from JAYDZK010000001.1 coordinate 47,809,135, forward strand.
AAAAATTACAGTAGAACTATATTGCTTTCTTGCTTTAAAAATCATTTGGAGTAAGTTTATTAAATAAAAAAAAACGTTTTGCAGCAGATAAAATCTAAAGCAAATAATGATGAATGTGATGCAGCAATGTGCTTTTAAGAATGAAGGCAACTCTAAGCAGAATTACTCTCTTACTGTATGAAGACACCAGTCATGAAGCCTATAACATAGCATTTTGGCTGCATTGTGGACTAATTCAAGGTCTAGATGATCTAGGGTGCTAATGTCTATTTAACATTTATTATATAGTATATGTTCATAGATGTCAACTAAGCTGCTGGTCTATGGACTAACTTACCTCTCTTCTGAGGTTTTAGTATTGTAGATGTCATTGAAATGCAAGAGAGTTTGGATTTCACTAGCAAGGAAAGCACTTCAAAAACTGAAGAACTTCTGTGTAAACTGAAGTATTGACAAAGAAATACCCACCAACCCAAAAGCAGCACTTTTTGCTCACCAGGCCCACCATGTCAATAGCATTAAAACTAGTATGAAGAAAAACCTGCTTTACAATTCTGAAAATTTGTTTTCAAACCCACCTTTAAAAAAAAAATGCCATCTGTTCTGGCAAAAAAATATGCTACATAAGACTGCACATTTTTGAAAAAATAAAGAGGAAAAAAAATGAACTGTGCTGCTTTGTTGGCCATGATACTAATCTATTTTTCATCAGTTTGTATATTTTCTCATACTTTTAGTTCTCAGTTTATTAAAAAAAAAAATCAATACAGAAAACCAAAATCATAATAGAACTTGTTTTGAACTAACCATCCTGTAGTGCTACACCACATTCTGTACCAGCTTTGCTTAACACTGTCTGGACCAAAAAATATGAAGCATCTTAAATAGTAGACTAATCCTTTGCCAATAAATTGCCTTGCTATAATGTAAAACATAAATATAAAATGAGAATGTAGTTGAAGAAATGCATCGTAAATGCCTTTTTTTTGATGTTTTAAGCTGTTTTAAAGCTTATGTTTCCTTAATGCATTTTAAATGCTGTTTTTTGTTTTTGAATGTTTGATGTAAAGCTTATGTTTACTTAAGGAGTAATTTAGCAAAAATACCCTTTTAGATGTTTTTCAAACTTGTTGCATTGGGTGATCTGTATACAGAGTATATTTTGTTGTGGAGTTCAGGCTTTGCAGTCTGAGGTCAGCTTCAGCTGGTATTAATATTATTAGCAAGAACAGCTAGACTTGCTGAAAAATGAGTGTGAAGGGTGGGGAAAGCACTTAGCCAGAGGAAATTTGTAGAAATGTGTGTCCTCATATATACGTCTGCTTCTTTTGAGGTGTTTTGTGGTTTGGGTTTTTTGTGGTTTTTCTTTTTGTTTGTTTGGTTTGGGTTTTGTGTGGTTTGTATGATGTTCCAAACTTGTGCAAGTTACAATACATAAAGAATGATTTATTTTGGTTATTTAAAGGAAACCTTCCTGATCCAGGGAAAGCTCAAGATTTCATGAAAAAGTTCACACAAGTTCTAGAAGATGATGAAAAAATAAGAAGTCAGTTAGAAATGCTTGTTAGCCCAACATGTTCTTGCAAACAGGCTGAAGGATGCGTGGTAAGAATTGCTCTTAAAGCGTGAATATTTTTGGAATAGAATTGATTAGAATTTTAATCACAACTTATATTTCAGAGGGAAATAACAAAGAAGTTGGGCAATCCAAAGCAACCAACAAATCCTTTCCTGGAAATGATAAAGTTTCTTCTTGAAAGAATTGCTCCTGTGCACATTGATACCGAATCCATCAGGTATTTTTGTGTGTGTTGTCAGCCATAGATCACAGGATTTTAAATTGGGGTTTCTTACTTGGCCTTTAAGCACAAGCAGTAATAGGCTGGGTGGGTATGGCTTAAGGCTTGGTGACCTGCAATGTTGTATTCTGTTTCACTTTGTGTAGGGGTTTTTGTGTCCTTGTCCAGAATGTAGTCACAGAAACAATTACATTGTCATTCAGCATAGCTGGGATGACCTGTCCGTAAAAGTGGATGTGTTGCTGACAGACAAAGTATGGTTTGTGACCAGCTGACTTATTTTAAAACAAGTTTCTGACCAGAGCCTTCAGCTGAAACCTTCCACCTAGAATATTAGCTCATAGTGACATAAACAGTAATGTAACTGAGGAAGTAAAGGTTATGATGATGAGGCAGCAACACTTCAAGGAAGAGTGAGCCAATGCAGTTATGGTGGGGAGGGATTGCTGAAATTATTATTGCTGAAATGATTACTAAGCTAACAGCAGTATTTGAAATAAGCCTTATTGTCAAGAAGAAATGCAGAAGATAGGTCTTGTAAATTTGTCATCAGCTCTTAGCAGAACTGTTAAATGGTTATTTTTTTTTCCTCTTGGTTAGAGACCAAGTATTGTAAGCAGTTATTTTGCATCAATTATTAAAAATCTGTAGCAGGTTGTAACCTCAGCATAATTCTTATTGAGTTTGTTGCTTGTAATGCTCAAATTGTTTTCTTATTTTGGTCATCCTTCCAGAGGAATTTGTATATAGTTCTTAATTCATGATGGATAAATATTTTTTAATGTAATGCTTCAGAAGCTTTAATTTGGATAGGAGATGAGGGCAACCAGATTATGCATGTAGTTGACATATTTGGTTTATAATAGTGTTGTGTTTTAAATAAGTTGCTTTAATAAGATTGTTTTCACAAGTTTAAGATGTAATCATACATGGTGAAATTGCAGTAACTCCAAGGCCATGTTTTGTTTTCCTCTTCAGTGCCCTTATAAAGCAAGTGAACAAGTCTATAGATGGAACAGCTGATGATGAAGATGAGGGTGTACCTACTGACCAGGCAATCAGAGCAGGTCTTGAATTGCTGAAGGCAAGTATAGTCCTGGTGGCCAATGAGCATGGGAAACTTGGCAAACAACTTTGTTAAAATAAATTTTTAATTAGCATTTACTGCTTTTAGTCAAAAGCATGTGGTGCCTACCTGGAAGAAACTGGTTTGGTTTTTTGTGCTTTATGCTCATTTTACGTGGCACATCAGTAAGGTTGTTTTTTAAATTATTTAGAAACTTTTCTGTAAGCCAAAAGTAGTTGCGTGTGAGACAGCAGCAGTGGAGTTTTGGTTATTAGGGCATGAATTCTGCAATTTGTAAATAGGCACTGTGCTGTTGTACATCAGTGCAACACTGTGGTTCCTCTGTGTTCCACTTAAGTTGGGGTCTTACCTGTTTTAGCTCTGAGTAATGTTGAGACTGAGCTAACATAGCAAAGACTGTCAAGTAGTCCAGGTAGGAGTTGACTTCAGAGGCCTAAAAATCTAAAGGACTCCCATACTGAAGTTTTCAGAGTATTTTAGATTAACTAAGGACTCAGTAGATTCACCTGAAAGGGTGTGGCTCTTTATCCAGATGTGAACATTTAGATAAAAGTGCAGATACCTAGTAGCACAAGAATGCATCTGAATAAGAAAGAATGAATCATTTTGTGAAGGAGTATATGTTTGAATGAAGACTTCCAAGTCAGTATTTACATATTTGTATGAACTGCCATGACACATTTAAGGAAGAGGAGTAAGACTGCCCTAAACAAAGAGGTCTATACATGATCAGAATAATACAGAGAGGACAAATATGGGAGTCCAGCATTGGGAATGCCATGCAATGAAGTGGGAAGGAAGGTAACTTAGTTAAAATAGAAAACTGCATATGAAGAAGTTTCTAGATTTTGAGGATTGTTTCTCTGGCATGAGTCAGAAAATTATGTGGAACGAGGCTAATAATCAACAGCCACTTAAAAATGAAGAGAAGACCAAATTTCAGGGAGGATCAATTGAGGGTTTCTTTATTTCATTTTTTTTTTTAACATGAGAGGACTGTCATACCTGAAAACAACCAAGTCCAAGAATCTGAAGGAGAGGTACAGAATCTGTTAAGTTAATGTGGAAAACTTGAGGCACTAGAGGCCCTATTGAGTATGTCTGTGTTGCTATTTTAGTGATAGGAATTTCACTTCAGAGCAGAATCAGTTCTTCCCTTGAGGAAACAAACGTGAAGTCTGGAGGCACACAAGCTGGATTCCTTTCAGAGGAACAAAATTGAGATGGGCTTCAGAAGCACATGTTGTGTTGCATTGCCTAAAGTGGATTTAGTCAGTCTAAAAATACTCTGAAGTAAAACTCCTGAAACATGAATATTGCTTCCTTAGCATCAGTTGGGTTTCTCTTAAGACCTTCTCCTGCTGTAACCCAGTACTTGCTAATGTAGATGCAGTCACTGAGAAGTACATGGTCACAATAGTCGGAGAAGAAACTGAGACTGGGGAAATAAATTAAATCTAATGAGGTTATGTATAAAGACAGAACTTTAGGAGCTACTAAAAAAAAGAAGGGAAATGTGGATCATGAATCAAAACCAGGGACAGTATTATAAATGTTCCAGTATGGCAATGGAAAATGACTCTTGATGAAGTGTCCTAGTATAAGTGGACCTTTAAAAAATGTTAACATGGCTTTCATCATATTTTGGCAGGTACTTTCGTTTACGCACCCTATCTCATTTCATTCAGCTGAAACTTTTGAATCTCTCCTCGCTTGCTTGAAAATGGATGATGAAAAAGTGGCAGAAGCTGCATTACAAATTTTCAAAAATACAGGAAGTAAAATTGAAGAAGACTTTCCTCACATACGGTCGTAAGTTGTATATCTTACTCTGAGCAGTGACCTTTACTGTATAGGATTTTGGAAGTTCTCACTCTTCCTTTCATCTGCTGTAGCATTATCCTGCATTCTTTTGGAAGAAAGTATTACTTCCAAAAAGAGATTTTGAAAAACTAAATTGTAGTGCTTTTTGAAGAATAGAAGTGTAATGAATATACCCAAAGTAGTGACAGCTGGTATGTCACTGATACCACTATAATTTATATAGCTGCCCTTCAGAATTACTTATTCTTTCCTAAGTTATGTATATATATATTTATATATATGCAGTGTAAAAACATTCCTTGCAATTTAATGATGATATGTAGGCCAAAATATTTCCAAAAGAACATTTAATACCTGTACAGATATCAGTGCCTATTTTACCACATAATATTTTATCAACAAAAACAATACTTTTTTTCTTGCAAGTTATTTACAGAAATTTTTTTGTTCCTTTTTTTTTGGAAGAAATTACCCAAACAAAAGCAATTAGTGCTTTTGCAAAAGTGTTGTGGTTTTTATATGTATATCTGTACTTCTTTGTTAGTTTGGTGTTTTGGAAAATTTTCAATTTGTGAAATTACTTATCTCTTGGTCTGTTTGTCTATTTGTTTTGTTACACAACTGTTCAGTGCTTTGCTTCCAGTGTTGCATCATAAAGCTAAAAAGGGACCCCCTCGTCAAGCCAAGTATGCTATTCACTGCATCCATGCAATATTTTCCAGCAAAGAAACACAGTTTGCACAGATATTTGAGGTAACATTAAATAATTAAGTTGCTTTTACTGATCTTTTATATTGCATATGTAAACTAAGGGATGTAGTTGCAAGTTGTAGCAGATTTAGGAAATTTTCCTCTTTCGTTTTGTTCTTACATGATTTTTGCTTGAAGAATGGTAGTAGAGGGTGTTCTTGTATCTCATGGTTCATCATGTTTTAGGTTGTGTATTTTAAGAGCTGGTAGAGTAAAACCAAGTGTTAGGCTGTGTACTAGAACCATGAACTATTTATAGAAAGAGGAACCATATGCTACTCCTTATCCCTGTTGAAAATTATCAAAAGTATTTAAATGGTTGCAGAAATTAAGGAAAACTGAACTGTGGTACAGAATAAATAAATTTTATAGCTGTAACTGCAAATGTACTTTTTAATTAGTGGCCATCGGCCTCTTATCTTGAAGGCTGAATCCTAGTCCATTACTGGAATTGCTAGCTTGAGATCTAGTTCACCCACAAGAAAGTAGGCTTTTTAATCCATTGTTTCCTAAATAGTCATGCTTGAGCTGTCACTTTTTGAACTATCCAGAGATGATAAATATTTTGTCTGTCATCTTGACATTTCCTCTGACTTGAGGAAGACTTAATGGGTTGGTGAATGTATATTTAAAATTAAATAATCAATAGTTCTTTTGAAATTGTATTTCTGAAGTATACATGGACAACTTGGTACGAAGCTGTCATTCCCATCCCCTCAGTAAGACACAGATTATATCAGTAATACTTGAATTTGTTACCTTTTTTTTTAGCCACTGCATAAAAGTCTGGATCCAAGCAATTTTGAGCACCTCATTACGCCGTTGGTTACTATTGGCCATATAGCCATGCTTGCACCTGACCAATTTGCTGCCCCTTTGAAATCTTTGGTTGCTACTTTTATTGTTAAAGATTTGCTAATGAACGATAGGGTGAGTATTTTTAAAACCTGATATTAAGGGTATGCTTTTCTGCAGTATCATACTCAGCAAGTGCTTGGGAAAATATTTAGCATGCTGGTTCTGCTTTTTGCATGTTGTTGTCTTTTAATTTCCTCATGTAGTTTGACTCTGTTCAAAAGCCATGGTACAGGAGAGTTCTACTAATTTGGGAATCTTACAAAAATGATGAGCTGCATAGCACAGCATTTGATCACTTGTGACTTGGCCTTCATTAAAAAGTGGAAAATTGTTGTGACTTCCTTCTTTTTCTTATCTTGAGTGAGTTGTGATTTTTAGGAAGTATATTACATTTAAAATTAAAATACGCTATTTAAATGGAAGACTGAATTTCAGTTTTTTGAACAATTTTGTATTGATTTCAAAGTGATTGTGAAGTCAAAAAATTAACTCATGCATTGTTTAAAATTGCTTAGGGAAAGATACACTGTCTGAAACAGTAAAATGTGTGTGAAGTTCCAATCTACTAGATATAGAAAAACTGTTATTTTCAAAGCAATGGCTATTATGCCCTAAAGGAATAGTTTTCAGGTAACAACAACAACTAATTCCTTTATTAATCTTAAATTTGCTGATGCTTGGACAGTGAGGTATCTCACTTCTGTAGTGGTTACTTCTGTAAGGTACAGGAGCTCTCCAGGGAGTGCTGCTGTATTGTTTCCAGAAGCAAACAGGAAAGAGGAGGTTACAAGTTTCTTTGAAGAGTAACAGTACTGTAACAAATGTAACATTTTGTTTAGCTTCCAGGAAAAAAGACAACAAAACTTTGGGTCCCAGATGAAGAAGTGTCTCCTGAAACCCTTGTTAAAGTGAGTAGCATGTACTGTTTTCCTGTCTCTTATGTTTATAATATTTTATAAGGATTTGCTCCTGGGAACATATTTTTAAATTATTATTTTATGCATAAATTTACGTACACACTTCATTAAGTTTTTATATAAACTCTTTATAGGTGTAGTTTTGTTTTCTGACACTTGACTGTGATGATAGCTGGATTACTTAAAGTGAAATTATTTTTTCCCCTCCTCTTCAATGTAGGAGTTAAATACTATAGAAATTTTGTTAAAAGTCTCTCCTCTTTCTGTTGAATTTTTATGCTATTCCAAGAAACCTTCAGTGTTGTTTTGGAAGAAGAAAAATGGGGTTTGGATTTGTCAGTTTCTTCAAATGAATAAATCTGTTACATTGTTTATTTTTCTATGTTTGCAATGTGTATTAGAGAAAAACCTGGATTTAAGGAAAAAAAAATCACTTTGATTATTCTTATTTTTGAGTAAGTGTATTACATTTTCTGTACTCTGTAAGAGAGAGATACTGTCAGTCAATTTTTCAGTGAATTAACAATAGAGTCACGATGTGAAAGATAGATTCTATATCCGTATTTGGTTTTTAAATGCCCTTCAGAACAGGGATAGATTTTTGTTTTCACTTCTTTAAGAATGAGATGCTTGTCTTTTATAGTATGCTCTATGTTATATCAGGTGTTTAGTTTCTAATGTCTTCTGAGTAGAGTCACTCTGGTTTTAAAAACTTCTTTGCATTCTCTCAAAATTGTTAAACACTTCCTAGCAAACCTTCTTTTCTGCTAGGTTAGTGAGTACTTTGGTTTGGTACAGAACACATTAATGGAAAGGCTTGGCTTTTTTTGAAGCTGATTTGCTGCTTTTAGTTTTTTGATTCCACAAAGAATATTTTTCATGTTTGTGCAACTCCATAGTTACACAGTATACTCCAAAAATTGTGA
>JAYDZK010000001.1:47817395-47852148 GCA_034509185.1 Euphonia xanthogaster
TAAAAGAATGTACCTTTGTCTTAATTTAATGAAGTGCTCATTTTAAGTAGACATGATTTCACTTGAGTGATTATACGTGTAACTTGAAGTAGAGTAAATACTGTTTTTCTTAATTATTATAAATGTTTTGTGAACCTGTAATAATTGTCTAAAATGTACTTTTATATTGCTAAAACTTCTCATACATTTGGCTATTTGGAAGGGAATTAACCTGCTGAAATTCTTAAGGCAATTTGCAGTTGAAGACAAGCCTGAAAACTGTAAGAATTTATTTGCAGGTGAAAACAGGCTATTGTGAAAATTGATTTGCAAATTTAATTAGCATTTATTACTACTGGGAGCTTAAACTTAATGTATGCTCCAGACAATGCCATTAGTTTATAAATGATTTCTCTCTGATAGTGTACTTTTCTTCACTCTGGTTTTTCAAGCCTCTTTTTCCTTTTGTAACATTATTATATATCTAATGGGGATTTTCAAACTAGCAGGTTAAAGTATGAAAGTGGGAAGGACTGCTGAAAACTAAATGTTAGTAATGTCCAGCCTAGCAGATGTAGACTGACAGAGGATAGCCTTAGTTTTAGGTGCTAAACCTTCTGTGAAAGGCTCTCTACAGAGAAATGTTTCAGTACAGTATTAACTATGAAATGGATTAATGATTGTATGAGTTAGACTGGAATTCCTATGCTGGGCACTTGAATTCTAAAGCAATTGTCTCTCTTGGCAGTGACCTGTAATGAGTACTGTGCACCATGCAGGGGATTGAGACTTGTGTAGTAGCAGTGATATTTCTTGTTTCCTTCCATGTCACTGGAATATAAGGTTTTTAGCACTGTTTCTCTAACCATGCCTAAAGTAGGCTTTTGTTTCATTTTTCACTACTGCACAAACTTGCAACCTTTGTGGCTCTGAAACCTCAGGCAGTAGCAACCTTAGCCAGCTGCTGCCATAATGGTGATGTGGTAGGAAGACAATGTTGTGTTTGATATGGCTCTGTCTCATTTTTGCTTTCTTATCTTTTCATGTTGTCTAAAAATAATTTTTCATCTCTGAGGAGAATTCTAGGCTCATGGAACATAAATTGAAACAAGAACTTCAGACTGAATATAAAGAAAGGCCTGAGAACGGTCAGACAATGCAACAGGTAGCAAGAGGTTGCAGGTTGCAAAGAGAGCCTGTGCAGGCTTCATTCTTGGAGGGCTTTTGACACCACAGTGCATAAAACTGAGACCAATGTGGTGTGATTTCATAGCTGACCTTCCTTTGAGCAGGGGATTGAACTGGAAACCTCCTAAAACTCCTTCCAACTGGAATTATCCTTTAATAGCTACACAATTTGGTTGCAAAGGGAGAATTTAAAACATGACAGCAGTCCAAACACGTCATGTTTAACTAAGTCACTACCTGTAGTAGTGACTGGGGGAATTCTCATGCCCTGTACTAATCTCATAGGAATGCTTAATTCTTAATGGTTGCTGGAATGTCACTATACCATCATTAACACCTGCAAAGAAATAGGGAAACTAGTGGGGTCAGACAAAAATTCTGAAGGAGGCGGGACTAGGACTTGACTACATGGAAGGAAGACTAGAATAGGTTTGGATAATGAAATTGGGGAAAAACCATTATGGTGGGAATTGCTAGAAGCAAAGATTGAAATTGAACTTGGTCAGGGGACAAGGTAGCCTGTATCTGTTCCCTGGCTGAATGTGTCATTTATTTGAAGACCAAGGAAAGCTGTCATATTTCCATCCTCCCAACAAATGGCAGGCACTAACAGTTACAGGTCCTGGTTATGACATGAAGAAACTGAATTTGTGAGCTGTGAAAAGATAAGATCCCATTATTGTTATTATACGATTATTATATTGGGTTTGATTCTACTAAAATCTTCTGGCGGATCCTTAGAGCTGTTCCAGTGGAAGACCCTTTGAAAGTGAGGGCAAGACAAATTCTGCCCCTCAGACTCCATTTGCATTTTGAGTTCTGGAGTGACAGACATCCTACAGCTCACTGGTGTTACCCAGTAAGGTGGAGCAAGTGGACTACAGTCCTAAAAACTAAACTCACCTACAAGTGATAGTTCTAGAACTGAGATCTGATGGGACAATTTTGGTCAGTTCGTTGCAAGGAGTAGATCAGTTATGCTATGATAAAGTTAATTTGTTGATATTGTGAATGTTTATATAAAAGTTACTAGAATTGCTTTTCCCACTAATGAGAATATTTGAAGTTACCATGTATGAAAAGTGTAAGCTTTCTAAAGCTTTTGGGTTTTGATCTTCAGAGTTCAGTATTTTGTTTTGGTTTTGTTGGGTTTTTTTATTTGCTTTTTTTTGGGGGGGGGGGGATGTTGGTTTTTTGTTTTGTTTGTTTGTTTGTTTTCTGATTTTTTTGTTGTTGTTTTTTTGGTGTTTTTTTTGTGGGGGGTTTTTTTTTTTGGTTTCCTTTTTTTTTTCCCAAAGGATATCTATGTGATTTAGATGACCGTTTTTATTTTCCTGTAAGAAGATACTCTTTTTTGTTTTCTTTATTATCTCTGCTGTCATATGAAAGGATAAAAGGATTCAAATACTAAAACAAACTTAATCTCCAAATTAATGTTTTATTTTCACTAAAGAAATGTGCAGTTATTCAGTGTTTCATGATAGTTGCTGGATTCTGCATACTGGCAGAAGCTTGCCTCAAAACACTTGATGTTTCTATTGGCAAAACCAAGTTATCCCTCCCCAACTTCAAAGCTTTTGTTTAAATAGTTGTGAAAAAAGTATTCTTCACCAGGATAAGTTATCATAGTACAGATTGCTAACAGCAAAGATGTCTATTAAGTGTTTTTTCAAGTACATGTCTTAAATTGAAACTCAAATATGACATAGATAAATAGAGAATATGTAGGGCACAGGAATTTAACGCCAAGGTCGTGGGTTCAGTCACCATATGGGTCATTCACTGGAATTCTTGATTCTTGTGGGTCTCTTCCAATGCAGAATATTCTGTGAATTGTAGGAATATATAAAGATGAAAATGTGTTCTTGCTTTTTGATCCAGTAACATTTTCTTAGTAAGTATAAACTAAGTGTTTAGCCTATTTCACAGTATTTAATGGATGTAAGCTCAATTAAGAAAATGTTTTCAAAGGACAAAATATGTGATTGCTTATAGAAGAAGCAGCTCAAACTTTAACTAAATGTATAATTTTTATTTGCTCTAATACATACTTGAGACTTTCAGTGAAAAGTTGCTGTCTAGTGAGAGTATGTCTGGTTATCTTTCAGTAGTTAAATGATGTTTTGCAGTCCTGGCAGACTTATGTTTATACCAGCAAAAAGCACTTGGGAAAAAATACTATGTGATTAAATGAAGATAAAGATTATTTTAAAAATGAGGCTTATAATATGGTTTGACTTTTTGGTATCAATTTTTTTTTTTCAGATTCAGGCCATCAAGATGATGGTTCGATGGTTGTTAGGAATGAAGAACAACCACAGCAAGTCAGGTACTTCTACTCTGAGATTGCTAACAACAATATTACACAGTGATGGAGACTTAACAGAACAGGGAAAAATAAGGTATGTACCAGATGGTAATGTTTTCATGTCTGTGATGATGGAGTGAGGGGAGAGTTTTAATTGATGTAGTGTATAAACTACTCTGCTAGGCTGCTTAACAATTTATACATTTTATTTAATAAGATATGATAGTAAGCTTGGCTGGTTCCTACATAAGTTTGCTGAGTCTCAGGTTTTCTAACACTGTATGCACAACTGAATTTTAGGTTTTATATTCTTGCTTTTATTTATCCCTTCAATAGGCCATTATTCATATTGCAGGAATAAACTGTGCAACTTCCTCCTTCCTACTGAAAATTGGTTTTAATTTTTTATGCAGCTTTCTTTTCCTAGTGTACCAATTGCTGTGTATGCCGAATGCCAATAGGTGGGCTTTCTAATAAAGAATAATAGTGTGTTGTATAAACCAGGTGGAAATACTTAGTACACAAGACACTTCTGCTTGGAGGCAGGCTAATCTATCTTGAGGTCTCTAAAAGTGAAAGTAAGAAGGAATTGTGTAAACAGGATTAAGTCGCAATAAATAATTTACCTTTTAGGTGACTGTTAGGCAACTTGTTTTTCTGTGTGTCTTCTTAATCCTCTGTGGTAGGAAAAGCGACAAGTTGTCAGCTGCTATGGCTTGCTAAACATTGAAAATTTATGTCTACAAAAGCTATTAAGGGCATGGGTAGATTGTGCCAGTATGTTTAAAAAGGTTCTGATTTTCAGGTAGTTAATGTTATACAGTAGTTATGGAGATAGAACCATATTGTGTGTGCAAGACTGCAAACCTGAGAGCTGTCTAGTAGATTATATTTGTAGCAACTGTGTAATCTGTCCTAAAGTTCTTTGTAAACAGTTGTTTTATAGTTTTAAGTTCTGTAATGTGACCATTCATGGCAGCTGCCAGGGAGTTGAGTGGCAGTAATTTAGCTTTTCAGCACAACCACTTGGAGCACATGGTTGGCTTATGCAGTAGTTAGTGAATAGATCGGTTCTGTAGACCCTGTGTGTTTTCGTGTTTGGAATGATGATTCCTTACTGTGCATGTTTCAGAAATTTAATTTTCCCACTCCTTTTCTACTCAAAAAGTAATTATATAAAGTGGAAACTTTATATAATGATGTGATCAGTTCTCCATTTTTAAATCAAGTTAATGGAGGGCTAGGGAGGGATCCTTTCAGGGTAGAGAGAAAGCTGCAGTGACATATGTGATATTGCTGTGGAGGTAAGCCTTCAACCCCAGAGCTTGGAGCTCTACCTGGGGATGGATGATGAGCCAATGGAGAGCTTTTGGGTTGAGATTGAAGAGCAGATTGCTCTGGGTAACATCGTGGTGAGTGTCTGCTGTGGGACCCCTGACCAGGAAGAAGTGGATGAGACTGAAAACAACTTAATGTATGCAGTCTTTGGCCCTCATGGGGAAATTCAGCCTCTCTGATATCTGCTGCAAGAGCAGCACAGCAGTGCATAACAATCCAGGGCAGCATTGATGACCACTTTTTGATAAAATTGGTAGAGGACCTAATGTGGAGAGACTCTCTGCTGGACCTCATACATGCCAGAAGGGTGGGGCTTACTGGGGATGTGAAGCTTGAAGGCAGCCTTGGCTATAATGACCCTAAAATGGTGAAGTTCAAAATCCTGAAGGCAAGAAAGGGGGTAGAAGGCAAGATTTGACTGGACTTCAGGAGAACAGTCTTGGGGCTCTACAAGGATGTGCTTGTAAGGTCCCATTGGATAAGGCCTAGAGGGAAGAGGGGCCAAGATACCTAGTAATCAGAAATCCTCCCTCAGTACTCAAGAGTGATCACAACAGAAAAGCAGATGGATACGTCAGCAAACTGTACCCGTATGAGCAAGGTACTCCTGGCAAAATTCAAACTCAAAAAGAGGGATTGAGAGTAGCCCTGCAGAGCAGTACTTGGGGACACTGGTGGATGAAAGGGTGGACATGAGCCAGCAATGTGTGCTTACATCTCAGAAAGCCAGCTGTATCCTGGGCTGCATCAAAAGAAGCGTGGCTAGCAGGTCAAGGGAATTGATTCTGCCTCATTAGCTCACTCTGAGGGTGAGACCCTACACAAAGTACTGCATCCAACTCTGGGGTTCTCAGCACAGGAAACACATGGATCTGATGGAGCATGTTCAGAGAAGGGTCTCAAAAACAATCAGAGGGCTGGAGCACTTTTATGAGGAAAGGCTGAGTGATTTGGAGTTGTTCAGCCTGGGGAAGAGAAGGGTTGGGGAGATCTTATTGTGACCTGTCAGTACTTAAAGGGAGTAGATGAAGGAAGAATTTTTTTTGTGGTGAGGGTGATGAAACACTGAAACAGGATGCTCAGGGAGGTAATAACTGCTCCATCCCTAGAAACATTCCAGGTCACGTTGGACCAGCCTCCAAGTACTGCTCATTGCAGGGGGTTGGACTAGATGAGCTTTAACAATCCCTTCTGGCCCCAACTATTCCATGGTATGAGGTAAACAGAAGGAGGAGGTAGAGATGGGTAATCTGGCAGGAATATAGGGAGCATCATTTGAGATACAGACAGGAAAGCCAAATCCCAACTGGGATAAAATCTAGTGAGAAGTGACAAAGGTAACCAGAAGAGCTTCTCTGAGTAAATAAGTGACAAAAGGAAGACTAGGGAAAATGTGCACCCACTGCTGAATGAGGCAAGAGCCCTGTTGACAGGACATGTAATAATTATTTTGTGATTCTCAGTATTGCTTTTCAAGAAAGCTCCAAACTGGTAGAAGGGCCAGTCCATTGTCTCTGTGTGAGCTATACTGCCTACATTAACAATTACTCTCAAAACCTGGAGCAGAGGAGATGGTGTTTCAGGCCTGTTAGTTCTGCATGGAACTTGCTGACACTTCCTGACCTTTGTTCTTCAGCCATTGAGTGCAATAAGGATATCTGCTTTCTGGCAGTGCTTACTGCGTCCTTTCTGTGCAAACCTGATACTGTTCCTTCTGACTTGGAGAAGGCTTTGAAAAGAGTAAAACTGTCCATTCAGTACAGAACATAGCCTTTTAGACTGTACTTGATATGAGGTCATTCTGTGTGAGTCAGTTTTAGTGTTCATGTCTTACACTTGTCTTTTAAACAGTGTTTAATAATTTGCTAAACATAATTGAATTAAGTGAAAGTGGCAGGGCTCAGGAGCCTTTGATGCTGTTGAGGCCATCAGTCATGTTGTAATCTTCCTGATGTTATTGCCCACATCAGCCCTAAAAGTGACTCTGCCCCTATGCCTCTTGAAATCTACACAACTTTACCCTTCACTGACACTGTAAGGGAATTTTTTTTTTTTTTTAACTTCAAAGCATTGTTCTGCTTGGAGTGTCAGGTAAAGGCAAGGTCCCATTTGGACAGCAAATCCCTTCTCTTGTTCGTGCTTCACACTTTGAAGTAGTAGGATTGATGACTTTCTTGAATTGCTTTTAAATCAACAACTGATTTCTTGGAGATGCTATTACGTGTAGGTTAAGTTCACCAGTCTTGTATTTTTTTTTAATATTGAATTTTATCGATAAGCAGAATCTCAACTGTCCTTTCCAAGTCTTTCTTTTTAATTTCATAAGCCATAAACAGTCCTGCAAAATTCAAGATTATACAGATTTTCTATTTGTGGTTAGGTAGAACATCAAGGTTTAATCTTGCACGTCTTTGTAGTAGGATTTTGATTTTAGTCTATACTAAGCATAAAATAAGACTATTTCAGTATCAGAGGATGCCAGCTGTTGCTGAAGGTACTGGTATTAGATATGAAGCCTTTTGGTGTTTAGAATGTCGTAGCTCTGTGCTGTAGAAAATTTGCCGCACATCTGATATACAACATTTTCAGTGGTTGCATTCAAAAGACATTTTGCTATTGTCTTAAAATAAAATTCACTTAGTCATGTATTACACTTACATAAAATTCACGAAGTCGTGCATTAATTTATGTTGGCCTGAAGCATGAATTTTGAGCTTGAAAAGTTTGCCAGCTCTGGGGACTAGAAATGGGCTGGCTATTTCTTTGGCAGGACTCTCCTGCTGAAGGGGGACCAGCAAGCTGAACAGAAGTATCTTACTCCTAGATGTGGTCTCTGAGGGACAGTATGGACTGTCCTCACTCAATGCAAAGCTAGAATTGTTTCACACCCCTGTGGAACTTTTAGGAAGTTTGATGGAAAATTTTTATTGCTAGGTAGGGACCAGGTAATGGTAAGTGGGAATAGGCTGTAAAATGTGCTGCCGTGAAAATTACTTTAGGTTTGAAATTGTTTCTGGTAGCATAGGGGTGGCTAAGTTCTCAGAAACTTCTTTCCTTTGAAGTACTTGTTTTTCAGTAATGCAGACTTATTAGATTTATTTAAGTCAAATAATTACATAATTTTTTTACTAATTAACCGTCACAAACCATGTGCTTGTTTTTTCAGTAAACCTGACATGTCTCGCTTGAGGCTGGCTGCAGGGAACGCTATTGTGAAGTTGGCACAAGAACCTTGTTACCACGAAATCATCACCTTAGAGCAATACCAGCTGTGTGCACTAGCCATAAATGTAAGGAAATGTGTTGGAGGTGTGGGTTATCAGCAGATGTATGAGTATACAGTTGTTTGTTCTGTATGTTATGTATATTTCTGCAAATCTGGTTTCATGCAAAATACTCAGCCTTGGCATGAAATTACTTCTCCATTTCATAATTCTGAAAACCCATTGTGGATGAGAATTAGATCTGTAGTACTGGACTGTCCATTGGGGAAGTACTGCCTTAGAGTAGTCAAATGTTAGAATACTGATAAACCAAGATATGCAGTATGTATTTAAGTGATACCCCAGCTGCATTATAACATTACTAGAAGTTAAAATGAGATGATGTAAAGTATCTTGAGCTGTGGTGAAAACAATGACCTTGATTTCTTAATACTTGAATATAGAATATATTTGGAATGCAGAGGTCTGCAAAAATAATTAGCATCCTTTAAATATTAGAAGAAATAGGGAGATATTCCTTAGCAGATACTGTAATTTTCATCCTTAACTTCTGCCTGCGAGCCCATACTAAGGAAATAACTCTTAAATTTTAAGTAGTGATGTAGGGACCCTCTCTATTTCTGGCTTGTAGGCACAGCAAATTGTACAGAAATTGATTCATACCCCAAGAGTAAGGTGGTCATGAAGGGACTTCTGTTGGTGTTATTTGTGTAGCTGCTGGTATTCTCCTGGCTTTCCAGAAGTCAAGAAATCCTCTGCAAGGAATCCTCTCCAGAAGATATCTGCAGCAATAATGAAATGCCATTTTAGATCTTAATTTCTGTTTCCAGCTAAAGCTTTAAAAGCTGCAACCCATGTTATATTTTAGAAGACTTTAAATTGGCATATAATGTTAGACAATATGGGGTATGGCTCCTGTGTTGATATTGTTTACTTTCATATAGAGTATCTTTTTTAGTTTCTAAAGTTCCTTGAAGTTGGTTACTGTTAGGCTAGAAAAATCATTCCTTTTCCAGAGTAAGACAGTCTTTATTAGACTTGTATGTTAACTATGTTTATGTGCAGTTTTAAGCTTCTGTGTTCCTATGAAAAGGAGCCCAGTTCCCAAATGCTATGAAAAACAAGGGAAATGGAACAAAGCTTTAAACTACTTAAGCAGATGAAATCCAGCAAAACTACAGCAGGAATTCAGTGGTAATAACTGAAGGTCTTTACACCCAAAGCAAAGTCTGATACTTTTCAGCTTTCCTATTCCAAAACTGAACAGAAATGTTAGTTTTGTCTCAAAATGAGTTATAAAGATTTTTACAGTTCAGAACAAAATTAGTTGAGACAGAAATAGGCACTCAGTGTAATGAAAATAAGTTCTGTCTCTGCTCCGGAAAGGATACTCAAGCTGGATAATGTCATGCCACGCTAGTTTTGCCAATGTAGTGTTTGCATGTTCTGTTTTCTTGTGAACCCAGTGATCAAAATCTGTTCATTCCTTCAGTCATTTCCCTCCTGTGGCAAATGTTGACCTTGTAGCTCCTATCAGAATTTTGCTTCATTGTTTTGATGTTCTTTTCAGTATGTTAAAGTGCAGGCCCTTTGCCCCCCTCCATCTCTCATTTCTATCACTTTTTTTCCAGCTATAACAGTCTTAACTGTTTGTGGATATTCTAACAGATGTGTTGTCTAATGCTTACCTTCCCTGAATTTTCAAAAGGGAATTTTGAGATATAAAATTCAAATTAGAACATGGATAGGGTTCTCAACATTTATAAACCAGTTAGTATCGCATTTTATTGTAGCATTACAGCATACTTTGGACCGGAATGAACCCATAAAGATCATCCCATTAAACTCCCTTGCTGTGGTCAGGGACATGTTCTGCTAGAGCAGGTTGCTCAAAGCCCCATCCAACCTGCCTCTGAACATGTCCATTGATGAGGTGCCCACAAGTTTTCTGGGCAACCTGTTCCAGTGTCCTACCACCCTCACCGTAAAAAATCAATCTTTTCCATATGTCCAATCTAAACCTCTCCTCTTTCAGTTAAAAACCGTTGCACCAGAGTGGGATACATCACTCCAGATGGGGGTCCCATGAGAGCAGAGTAGATGTTGAGAATCCCCTTTCTGACCCTCCTGGCCACTCTCCTTCTGATGCAGCCCAGGTCATGGTTGACTTTCTGGGCTGTGAGCTCATCTCCAGTTTTTCATCCACAAGTGACCCCAGTCCTCTGCAGGGCTGCTCTCAATCCCTTCATCCCTCAGCTTGTATGGATACTGAGAATTGCCTGGAGCCTGGTGCAGGACCTTGCGCTTGGGACTCTTGAACCTCCTGATGTTCCCCTGGGCCCATCCTTAAGCCTGTCAAGGTTCCTTGCGATGGCAGCCCTTCCCTCCGGTGTATCTACTGCACTTCTTGGCTTGGTGCTATCCACAGGCTTGCTGAGGGATGTTCTCAGCCCTTCTATCTCTTTAATTAACAAAGATGAACAATCCCTGCCCCAGTATTCCCCCCTGAGCGCAGCAGTTGTTACTGATCTCCATTTGGACATGGATTTTTTTTGACTGCAATCCTTTGGACATGGCCATCCAGCCAATTTCTTATCAGTTGAGTAGTCCATCACTGAAACCCATATTGCTCCAATTTAGAGACAACCATGTTGCGTATAAATGTGTCAAAGCCCTTATAGAAATCCAGGTGGGTGACATCAATTGCTCATCCCTTATCCATTTGCAAATTCACTTCATTGTAAAAGGTTAGACCAGTCAGGCATGATTTGTCCTTTGTAAAGCCATGTTGGGTGTCTGTAATCCCCTCCCTGTCGATATCCATATGCTTTGTCATTGCTTCCAGGAGAATCTGTTCCTTTGTAGTATCATTTTTCTCACTTTTCCTTCTTCATTTCTTGATACTTCTTTGCCTATTGTGACTTTGTAAGTTGTTTTCCAGAATGTAGATTTGTAAGCTCTGTCAGGTCAGGAATTCTGCCTTTCATTTTCACTGCATTTTGAGTACTTACAAATAACTTTTTAGATGTTTTTCAGGCCTCCAGTTTCCTCTCTCACTTTCTCAGTGGAGATGCTCAGATGCAGAGTAGTTGTAATGGCTTTAATGATTTTTTCCACTCAAAAGGGGTACTGATTTTTTTTTTTGACATTTGGCCTGTGCACATATCCATACATATATGTTAATGCTTAGAGTGGTTAGTATTAGAATCCATTTCTTGATGGTAGATACTAAATACTCTGAAAGTTTTTTATTATTAACACTTCCAAGTCTAGCCACAAATCAGGTGACATCAAGGCTAACTCAAGTTTTGTGTTATTTAATTCAAAGTAAAGATTCTCTAAGTGGGCAGATCAGAAAACAGAATAAACAGCAGGAAAAATCTTACTTTTTAAGGCCTGTGATGGTTGCACAGGTTCTGCTGAGGTTCTGTGCTGGCACTTTTTTTTCCCTCTGATGCTGCTGTTTTGTAATCTATAATGAGTGGAGTACAGAACACATAATTAAATTTTGTCACTAATTGCCATATGAAAGTGGCACTGGTAAACAGGGGCATTATTATGATGAAATGCCTGTAGTTCTAGTAATTGTAAAATAAGTTGCGTATGTGTTTGGCCAATCTTATAAGCTTACCAGCCGCTGACTTCTGTGATCTCCAGAACAAATTTTCATGTCAACAGAGCTTCATATTGAGAGTGAAAAGTAACTGAGGACAGTACTTCAGTGTTTAACAAGATTTAAGATCAGATTTAAGATCTGATAAGCTTTGCTGTTGAGAATACAATTTAATTGTATTTAGAATAAGTTTTGTAGTTTGCATGTTTCATTTGTTTAAAACAATCCCAAAGCTTTTTCAGTTTTCTTTGTTAACTCAGGGTGTTGTAATTGATGAATCAGACCTGTGTCTGAGTGGTACATGATGGTTTGCAAATATATATTTTTTAATGCTTTTAAATGGTGAACTTCTGGTGAATATGCATTAAATTCAGAGGCGTAGGTATATGAAATCGGATTAATTTATGGAGTTCGTGTATGCTGTTAAAAATAGCATACCTTGGTTAAGTTTTGTCTCCTTCTTAGTGAGCTAGTGTAACTGAATCAAATTTAAGGTTATTCCCAATATTAAAAGATAAAGAAATTATAGTCATTCCAATTGGCCACACAATACCATCAGCAGCAACCAGCTGTACCTCCCTTGTCCTCTGAGACAAAGATTTCCCTGCTGACACAGCAACTAGGCATCTGTCTCTTCTGAGCTTCCTAAAGGCTTTAGACTTAGGTGATACTGGGGAGGGAAAAGAGGGCTCTATCTTAGCCTCCTGTGGGGGTGGATTTGCTGTAAGGAGCCAAGAGATGATGAGCAGATCTCATGGTTTGGGTTTGTGGGCTTAGGTTACTTCAGCTCTGGCTGCAGCAGGTGTTTCAGGGTTTCAGTCCACAGAGGGGGAATATTGCTTGAAGCACAGAAGGGAGAAAGTAGGGCATGATTGAAAAAAGTTTCTTCTCAATTTCATTTTTGGTGGAGGCAGAGAGAAGATTGTTTTATTTAATATGTGATCTCTTTAGATGCCATTTGCCAATTTAGCAGAGCCAGTATTTCCAGCGGCTAGGTTTTGGCTCTGCACTTCCACTTGTCTGATAAATGGAAACCCTCTTGAATCCTTTCTGACTTCAAAGCTGCCATTTGACCAAAATAGCTGCTTACTCCTGTTAACATTTTTTTCTTTGTATTTAGAGATAAATCTTTCCTCTTGACCTTTTCTTGGCAGGTTAAATGTGCCATGCTATTTTGGTGACCTTGTTTATGTTAAGCTTTTCTGTATGTTTTCTTCAAAGTCTTTTCTACTCGTGTTTCTGTTAAGCTTCCTTGTCCTGTGTTGGGAAATGGATTGTCATGTCTTAAATGGTTGGTTGTTTTCATACAAAAAAAATTTAAGCTTCATGCCTTTTCTGGGAACACATTGCTTAATAAGCTGTAGAACTACATTTGCTGCCTTTGTATTGTTTTACTTCATGTTGTTTGGCAGCTGTTAAACACAGATAATTCTCTTCCATGGTCAGTTGTAGTGCACAGGTTTCCACAGTATAATGGAAATGCTTGGTACTCTCTTTGGTGTTTCACCTTATCTGGCAATTCTGTTGAATTTTATTCAGTTTTTAATATTAATGTCTTGATGAAAATGTGTGAAATTGTAGCAGCAAAATTGACATGGTGGTGGTTACTGGTGGCTAAAATGTTTTTGTGCAGATCTTTGATATTGGCTTTACAAAGCAAGTGACCCAACTGAACAATTTCAGTGACTCCATGCCTTAGTACTATGCGAAATTAGGCCTTGAGTCCTGAGTGTGCTATCTTCCTGCACAATTTTTGAACCTTAGCTCTTCTTTTGAGCTTAAAGGAAACTTCAGCTGATTAATTCAATTAAATTGCTCTGACTTGGCATTTAAAAAAATTCTTGCAATTCCCATGTTTCAGTGGCTTCAAGGTCTAATTGGTTTTAGTGTATTTGCCTGAGCTTCCATGCTTTATTTTACAGTTTATATTGCTTTAAGAAAAGTTTACTGTTATCTTTTTTGGTTTTGCCTTTTTTTTTTTTAATAGGATGAATGTTACCAAGTGAGACAAATATTTGCTCAGAAACTTCACAAAGGCCTTTCTAGACTACGGCTGCCACTAGAATATATGGCTATTTGTGCACTGTGTGCAAAAGATCCTGTGAAAGAGAGAAGAGCTCATGCTAGGCAGTGCCTTGTGAAGAACATAAATGTCAGAAGGGAATATCTGAAGCAACATGCAGCAGTTAGTGGTAAGAGAATAGAAATCACTTTTTGCTACAAGTGGTGTAGTTCAAATATAAATGTGAGTAGACTGAGAACATTGATAGTTGTCTGTTTTTAAACACAGAATGACTGCAAATTTGATTTGGAGGTATCTAATGAAAACTGAAAGTTTTCAGGTTTTCTTTTGTCCAGATTTTATTTTGATTTTTTTTTTTAACAGGCACTGCTGAGGTCTTTGAGTTCTGTTAAAAACTGCGCAAATGCTTATGCCTAAATATATTTGAAGTGAAGTAATTTTCCAGGCAATTATGTGTACTATTTGAACGTAATAATGTTAATAATGTTCTAAGTGAAGTGACAATGATTAATTTTACTTCAGCAATTACTAATAAGTAACTTTAATACATAAATGCTGTACTAAATAGACTGTCCTTGCACTGCTGAGTAGCATCTTGTGTTATTCCTGCAAAGGGCTATATTTGTTGGCACTTCAGGATGAGTTGATGCAATTCTTTCTTCTCAGTGCCAGTGGTTGATCGTGAGAATGCTTTGTAAGTTATTATGGACTCATGTCAGCTATTTTTCTTTTATTAAGTCAGTCCTTTTGACTTAAAGCTACAGACATACACTATTACAATGCTGGTACAGGGTCATAGGAAAAAATAGACCTTTATGAAGAGCTATAGCATTTTTGAATGAGAGGTTTTGAAAGTTTTATTTCTTTGAAAGATTACTGATGGTTTGACTTTTGTTAAATGAAGGAGATTTTTTCATCCTTTTAGCCTAAACCAGACCTGTTTTGTGAATCTGATCTCAGAGATGCTGTTAGATAACTGACTTCCTTCTGTGTTTATGAATCACTTTATATTAATTATGTCAGTCAGTCTTTCTCAGTCCTGTTAGACTCCAATCAGAGAATAAGTCTACAGACAAATCCTTAATGTATCATTAATTAGAGCTAAAGAAAAAAGTGGTACTTTTCTCCCACTCAGTAACATGTAAAAAAGAAAAAATAAATTGAACAAACACCTCTAAGTAATTTTAAGACTATTCCTCTTGAAAGTTGAAATCTCTTTTTAATTGTGTAGACAGAAAGCATAAGAATTATCATGTGTTTGAAACAGATGCTGCGAAGTTACTGTCAAAAATCTGTGGAAGAAATTAAGAGGAACCTAGGTGTGTGTGATTTTGTTTATCCAGTAGGACCTCAAAGTGCACCTGATAAATTATTTTCTTGCTGAAGTAATTGTGTGATGCCTTTGATTTGACATATGCTATAACGCATGGGGAGTCTGGATTAAATATAGATTGCAGGATAGGATTTTTTGAGGACTACAATCTTAACTTCGTGCCATTCAGATTTACCAGTCTGAGCTTTCAGCAAATAAAATGTCTTGAACTGTTTGTATCCTAAAATATCCATATTGCAGCAGTTCAGCCAAAGCTCATTTCTGGATATAACACAATATTTAAATGTGTGTCTCCCTCTGCCACTCTCTGTGCTGACCATGCAGTAACTCAGGGTGGTAATGATTGGTAGCACCTCCTTTGGAAGTCTGCATCTTTGCTTATTCCAGCTATTTGTCTGAATCTATAAATGTGGGATTTTGTGATATGTTTTGTCTCAAAAACTTCATACAGGTGAGGAGGATATCTGTTGGACATTTTGGAGGGATTTCAGCTTTTGTTGAAAATACGGTAAATTTCTGTTTACCCTGCCTGAGGAAAACTTTCTAAGGACTGGTATCAGACAGTAAAACACCTCTGTCTTCCACACTGGCCTTTTATAGGCTGGCAGGAAATATTCTCAGCCCTCTTAAATTCTCTAAATTCTATTCAGAATGGAAGCCACTCAAGAAGAGACTTATTTTGATTGTGTATCTTTGAGTAGTTTCATCTGGGTAGAGACGTGTCTTGCATAGGATTTTTTATGTTCTCATGATGGGCTTTTACTTGAAAGTCAGTAAGCAGAAAAATTACAAGAGTAAAGATGAATTTTTTTTAAACATGTGTTCTTCCTAAAAGCTCATAAAGGACTCTTGTGAAGGGTTTTGGCACATGTAGTTTTATGTGCTGGTAGGAAAGCCACCCTAGCCTTCAGGTAGGGTCTTCTTTCATTAGACAAAAGTTGTATTTTTTTTTCCCCCACTGTGTTTTTGTCATGACAGGGTTAAATATAATATGTATCAATACTTTTTCTTTCCCTGTTTTGTCTGGAACTAGTTGATTTTATTTTCCAGACCCAGTTGGAATTATTGTTATATGAGAAATTTTCCAAGGCAGGAAGTTACTGAAAAACTGAGTTTATGAGCTCTTGATTGGCATTCTATTGAAGTTGCTAATTAGTACAAATAATAGTGATTTGGTTTGTCTAGGCCATATTTAAGGCAAGCCAATTTTGCTAGTGTTCTGAAGTTTTAGTTATATTCTTTTCCTTCCCTGCTATCTTTATTTTTTTTGTTTAGTAATGTGAATAGCTGCTGACTAAAACACAGGACAGTGCTTGAAAAGAAAAAGGATGTTTTTAAAGTTAATAGTGCAGTGTCAATTGAAACACACTAAAAACTGCTTTGCAAAGTATACTGCATTTCAATTACATAAATATGACTTGAAATAGAGGGACATTGGGTGATTTTATAAATTATATATATTTTCTGTTGACTGTGCATTACCCCTATTTATACAGATCTCTAAGAAGGGTATAGGTTAAGACTTGATGTATGCATGACAATTACTTTGTTATTTTTGTAAAATCTGCAATAATGGTGTATTTTGTTTGATGTGCACAATATTTGTCAAGCACGTGTCATATGAATACATATATTGGAGGTAAAACTGTTAGTGTTCTAATGCATTTTTAAACAGTTTCCAAATAGTATTAGTCTGTATAATGATTTACAGATGTTTGGACTTATTCATAACTGAATATGGTATAGGCAAAAGTTTACTGAACTCTTCCCTTCACGTGTACATTCAAGTCATGTTAATACTACGATATTGCATTTGCCACGAGCACTAAAGGTCAGATGCTTGTGCCATAGCAATATACATGGAATACCAGGATGCCTTCTTTTGACCATTGTCTTGCCTGCTGCACAGGATGCAGGTTTAGTAACTTAGGTGTGCTGTGTGTCCTCCCACTTCACTCAGGCATCAGGCTAAAGTCAGCAGTGTGGATGTTTGCTGAAAAGTGGGGTTTTTTTTACTTTTGGTGTACAACTTGGTGTACTTTTGGTGTCCATCTGTTGCCCATGCCCCCTTGGGAGATGATCTCTGAGGTGCTGGAGTTCATGCTACATGGTGTTGGTTGGGTCAGGGACTTTGTTACCTTACAGAAAGTGTATTTTGTGATCATAACTCTGAGAAGGCCATTGGCAGCAACCCTTCCTTTGTTGAATCCCCAAGGGAGATAGTCTTTCCTCCATCATGACAGTCTGAAGGCCTTTCTTGCAGTCCTGCTTAGGATTCTGAAAGTCACAGAGAATGCTATAAAATATTTTGAGTGCTTTGAATGTCACAGTACAGTTGGGTTTCTCTGTTTAGGTGGGATTGAGCCATTCAAACTCAGTGCATTACTACTTTGTTACAGCTTTCATGTGACCTCCCACTCCTCTGGAAACAATTATTGTGGCAATCTGACTGTGAAATCCCTGTAGAAAACCTTTGTTCTCTTGACAGCAAGGCTGCACACTGCAGTGCCCAAAGAAATAGTAGTGGCTTATCCTGTAGTTGTGCTGGTCTCACATCTTGCAGTCAGCATAGATGTTGTGATCCATCCTCATGTTTGCTTTTCAAAGTCTTTCAGAATACAGGCTTTGAACTGAGGAAAGGATTGGGAGTAGGAGGTAACTGGAGGTGTATCTCAAGGTAGCTAGAAAACAAGCAGCCCTGAGTGAGAGATACTTGAAATCTTAATTGTTGCACACATGAAACGTCATAGAGAAATTATAGGCCCACATGTGTTTATACCTTAATGCATGCTGACCTCAAGATTTGCCCTCTCCTCTTTGGTAGAAAGGCATACTTCTTGGTATGTAGTTTTTTGATGCATCTTTCTTCTGCTTTTCAGAGAAACTGTTGTCACTTCTACCAGAGTATGTTGTTCCTTATACTATCCATCTTCTAGCTCATGACCCAGATTATGTCAAAGTCCAGGACATTGAACAACTCAAGGACATTAAAGAGTAAGACCACTTTTTATAGTGTTATTTCTAACTTTATTCTAAGTGGAATTTTAATTCATTGTTACACAGTCCAGCATAATGACGGCAGTTACTTCTGTAAAATATTGGGAGAAATAGTATCGGTGCTTTTTTAGCGCTCTGTGTTATTTTTTAGAGGAACCCTTCACCTTCTGCTCACCTTCATTTCATTTTTCCAAAAGAACTGTTTTCTCAGAGTTAGACTGGTTCAAATGCATAATACTAGTAAAAGCTGGACTTCATCATGTTCTCAGATGTGCTTTTTAAAGGAATTTCTTTTGAACTTTGGTTCATGCTGGATACTATATTTCTCCTGTAGGTGCCTGTGGTTCATACTGGAAATATTGATGGCTAAAAATGAAAACAACAGTCATGCCTTTATCAGAAAAATGGTAGAAAATATCAAACAGACTAAGGATGCTCAAGGACCAGATGATCAAAAAATGAATGAAGTAGGTGATACTTTTTGATTGAAAATTGTGTTTAATTCTGGCATGCTAATGTGAAGGAGTTGCTTTTTGTTTATACACCAACTTCAAAATGTCTTTCAATAGAATTGTACATATGAAAAGATATTTACTGTAATGATTCTATTTATTTTAGTTTAGATAGCAGTTATTTTCCTGTGCTTCAGTAATTCTTGCACATTTGCAAGGGAGTCGTAATAGTTTTCAATTCTGTTTCAGTCTCAGTAAGGTTACTAAACACTAACTTTAAATAGATACAAACTATAACATTTACTATTTAAATCATCCACTAAAGTGCTTTTTAGTATTTCACTTCTAAAGTGCAGGAGTAAATTTAATAGAGGAAGAAAAATACATTCGAAATGTCTGGTATTGTGTAGTGCATGTATCAAACTTTTTTGTGGTTTAAGCATTACATCATGTCCAGATTTGTCACTTTTCTGCTTTTCCCACAGAAATGTGTTTTGGGTAGTGGGTGAGTGGGATGTGTGTGCTCATTTGATTAATTTTGTCTTAGAAACTATGGCAAGCATTACTTTTAAGTGCAGAAAGACCATGAAAACTATGAGTCTTCAACTGTTAGACTCACAATGCTTTTGCTTTTACCATCTGTATTTCAGTATCCTGAGAGACACTGTTTAAAATGCAGGCTAGCGTTAAATATTTAGGATGATTGCTTGTGAACTGTGATTTCTTGTGGTCTTGTGCATGAAAGATACACTGTCTTTTGTCAAGATTTTCAATGAACTGGTTTTTAAATTTTATTATTTACAGAAACTATATACAGTCTGTGATGTCGCAATGAATATCATTATGTCAAAGAGTACAACATACAGTTTGGAATCCCCTAAAGACCCTGTACTTCCAGCCAGATATTTTACTCAGCCTGACAAGGTATACTTTGGCATTTAATTTTTCTTGAGATAAGTCTGTTTAAATGTTTGCTAGTTGTAATTCACAGTTGTTTTTTCTTAACTATTTCTTGTAACTTCAGACTTCTCCCTCTTACATTGTAGTTGAAAATGTATGTATGTATATGTTTTCATAAATATATTATATATATGTGCACACACCAATTTCTCTTCCCCCCTACTCCCATATTGGTGTTCTTGTTTAAAAAATCAAAAGCATAAATGATGTAAATTAAATCTTTCAGTGCAATCTCCAGAATGTTTATCTCTTGTTCGCTGATTATTGCTGTAATTGCCCCCATCCCCTTTTTTTACAGAATTTCAGTAACACCAAAAATTATCTTCCTCCAGAAATGAAGTCTTTTTTCACCCCTGGAAAGGTAGGTATGGTATGGGGGGGTTGAGGTTTGGTGCTGTGTTTATGTTCTGGTTTGTCTTTGTTTTTGGAGTAACAGTTTTGTTTGCTTTCTTTGTGGGCTTTTTGGGTTGTTTTGTTTCTTGAAGAAAACTAGCATGTAATAATTAATCACAGTGTTTAAGAGAACGGATTGTTTCTAGGTATAGAGAAAGAGATGAGTAAAAGGAAAACTGCTGCTGTCTATACTAGGTGGTGGCAACAATAGGCAAAGCCTGTTGCCTTTAGAAGGAGAGGATCCAAAAGCACCCCAATATAACCCATAATTTTGTCAAGTTGACAAAATGGTTAACCTTTTTAGACTACAGAAGACTACAATGTTGCATACAAAGTGGCAGCTATGGAAAACTCTAACAGAAATAGTTTTTAAAATCACATCATTAATCTTTGGCAAAGCTGAATACCATTTTACAGTACCTTACAAGATAACTGACTGTTCTGTAGTTTTGTTAATTCGTTCCTTCAGAATATGCATTCTATTGAATGGCAGTGTTCTTTCTTCACTAAAACTAAACCCAGGTACTCTTTAGGATAAAAATTAATATCTGGTAGAGGAAGTGAAAAACTGTGGTTTTCATCTGGATTAATGCATCCTGTTCTAGATGGCAAAGAACATTAATTTGTTACCTTGTGAAAGAAAGAAATCTTCATTACCCTTAACTTTGCTAATGAAGCATTAGCTGTCAGACAGTAACTTAATAATAAAGGAGGAGTGCAAGCTAGGAAAAGAAGATTTCTCTTTGAGAAATTGAAAGTCAACATTTATCGATTGGATTAGATCATCATTGAAATTCTTTTGAATCCTAAGTTAACTTTTATATTATTTTAAATTTCTAGTGCTGAGTACTCTAGCTTTTCTTGTGTTGTTTTGGCACTTTGTAACAAACAGGGGAGGTGTATTTGACCACAAAAATTTTCAGTTTCTTCACTATCATGAGAGGAGCATGAAATGAAAGTTGGTCTGGGTAGTCTTATTTTTGCAAGTGGAAGACTGGCTTGGGTGAATGTTAGTGGAGTGGATATAAGAAGATAACACTGAGGGCAGGAAGGCTTTGAGTGTAGATTCTGTGAAACGCAGGAGCTCTTTGTGCAGATCCTCTTAGTCCCTCCTCAGCAGGAAGTCCAGTTTGGTGTGAATTTGAAAATCTCTTTGCTTTTGAACTCTTTCGACATACACTGATTAACATTTAGTTCTAAACTAATAGAAGTAAATTGTTAAGCTGGATTAAGTTCTCCAAGGTTTATCTATTTTTGGAAAGCATATGCTATTTTTTTTTTATGCTCAGTGCAGAATGAATCTTTCTAAGTGTAAAATTCCCTCTGGCTATAAAAGTATAACCAGAACTTCCATGGTCTGTAACTCTGAAAAAAGAAACACCCAAGGCTGATATGATATGCATGTTGAACTTTTTGTAGCTGTCACTAACTGCAGACATAGTTAGAATCTAATATTGAAGGAGAAGATGGATAATGAGAGATGCAGGGAATGGTCTTTAACACAAAATTTTTGTACATGGGTGTTTGGCATTCTCTTTAGGAATAATTGAACTCTTTCAGCTCTCTCAAAAGTTAGTATGAGCTGGAGGCGTTTGGCAGGTCTGAAAGATAATCCAGTTAAATTAATAACCTAAAGCTCACCAGTGTCTGGAAATTGTGGCACTTAATAAAAGTCTAACATTTTTAAATCGGTGCAAGAAATATCAGCATTTTCTCCATGGTATTTGGCTTTTGAGATTCTCATTTATTCCCAGTTGAAACTAACGTGGTTGCCAGTAATGTCTCCTTTGCTGAAGGGGCCGTTGTGCTGCTATTTCTGCTTCGCTGGGCCAGGTGTTTTTCTGATGCAGATGGGGAGCTGGTTCAGGTAGATAAATCAGCAGAAAGCAAATGGCACACAAAGTGATGCAGTGCCTGACTGCATGGTCCAGTGAGCACGCAGCACTACCAATGAGAAGAGGACAGAATCTAAGGCTAGAGAGAATACCAGCTTTGGTGGCAGCTAGGTTTTTGATTGCAGCTCCCTCAGCTTCCTTCTGGTGTCTGTTGTAGCCTTCATGCGAAAATGTTTATCACTTTGTGTTAAAATTAACATAATGATTGTGAAATCTGTGACTATTTTAAGCATAGTACATGTTAACAATATCTGAACGTGTAGCTTAAAATAAAGGAAATGTATTTTTGGTTTCAGCCCAAAGCAGCCAATGTACTTGGAGCAGTTAATAAGCCTCTTTCGTCAGCAGGCAAGCAGTCTCAATCCAAATCTTCACGAATGGAAACTGTAAGCAATGCCAGCAGCAGTTCAAATCCAAGCTCTCCGGGAAGGATCAAAGGGAGGTTGGTAGACAACAAAGGATCTTTGATATTTCAAATATTTGTAATGGAAACTTTGAATACTTCTATAATGTTTTCTAAGTAAAAGACAGAATTCTTTTATTTTACATTGAAGTAAAGTTACCACATTGTTATAACTGAAACCATGAATATGGCTTTCTAACTCCTGAAATAAATTTTCTTAAAAAAAACCCAAAACAACAAAAAACAGCCAAACAAAAACCCACCAAAAACCAAAGAAGAACAAAAAATAGCAAACCCCCAAAAACAAAACAAAAAACCCCCAAACCCCAGAGTCAAATTACATCCAGAATCGGCTGAAGGAGAAAAGGAAAGCATCATATATTTTAATTTTCTTGAGGGCAGGGTTGGGATTTTTTTGGGGTGTGTTTTAGGTAGATAACTATATCCCCCCAACACATACATGGGTATATATATGTGTGTGTGTGTGTGTGTACACACAGCTGCAGTCCCTGGGAACCTGGCTGTAATGCTACAAACACATCCCACCCAGGGAGAACTGGCAGACCATTGTAGTGGTCCTGCATGACTTCCTTGAATCCTGCACTTTGCTGGACTTTGCAGACAAATATTTTTGCATTTTAGGTTAGTTTTGTGATGGAGAGGTGAGTGCACTGTAATGCTATATAAGTAATTGTCTAGTTATCTGTGTTTAAAATTATAGCTTATTTTGTGTCAGTTTTGTAGGTTATTAATCAGTTTATATGTATCTTATGTTCATTTTTTTTCTTTTAACTGAAAATCATATTGTCACTAGTTTTTGGGGTTTTTTTGTGGGCAGTGAGAGATTGTATAGCCTCCACTATTTGTATTCTTTCTACTGTTTCACATTCTTTCAAGACTTAGGAAATGTTATGTTTGAATTTAAGACTTCTCATTTAGTACTTCTGTGACTATTTAGTATATGATATTAATTTTAAATGTAGTACAGTGTTATACAAGAAATATTTCTCCACTGGAAAGTCTGCAGAAAGGCTTATTTCTTACAATTCATGCAGGTTCACATGCTGCACTGTATTACTGGCTAATGACAGGTTCTAGGACTGCAGATTCTTCTCTGTATCCAGCAAAACAAATCTGAGATCAAATTTTAAAAAATGCTGCACTCACAGCCTAACATGTTCTGTCATCTTCACAATCTCTCCAGTTCACTTAAGTTTAAGGGATTAGTGTTTTGGGTGGAGATGCCAAAGACAAAGAGAAGAGATGGGAAGGATTCAGGATGCACGATATTTCCAGTGTAGTCTGTCTGAATATGTGCAGGCAGATTTGCATCTTTTGAGAGGATGTAGAAAACCTAAGCTTCCCATTGCATCCCAGTTAATACAGATTGTACATCTGTAGGAGTGGGAGAACATCTTTCACTCACTATGCAGTGCCCAGGCCAGGGAGTTGAGTTTGTGTGTTTGAATATCACTTTTTATTTCCACACACAGCATGTTTCTTTTCACTAAGAAATGTGCACTGGTTTTAAAAATCTTGCTTCTGCAGATGAAATTAAATGACTTGTGTATTGGCTTTTGTGCATTACCTTTTCTCTGTGGGTCTCAGTGTTTTACATATGCAGGAGGCATTATTGTCCACACTTACATTTGTAGAAACTGAAACAAAAATGAAATTGCTGCTGCAAAAAGCAGAGGGAAATTTGAATTGCTCTTTTATTGCCTAAACCTCACCATAGGAAGATGTGTGTTCTTTGGCTGGTCTGTCTGTGGGAATCTTTGATGGCTATAGGTAAGTGTAGGCAATTGTATGCAAACACAGGTTTACTCTTGCAACTCACACTCTTCTTTTTAAAAAGGCTGCTTATCTTTCCCAGTGAAAAAAGAAAATTGAACATGGTTTTGATCCAAACATTTGTCTTGAGACTTAGGTGATATGGCTTGTGATACTTGATATCTATAGTACCCACAGTGACAGATTCTTTCTGCCAAATTGTTCTTGGCTTATTAATAGATTTTTTTAATGAAAATTGTTGTCCTTAGTATTCTTTTTAATGATTGCCCAATGTGTTATAATAATGAGGGAAATATATGTTTATTCATCCTAGGCTTGACAGTACTGAAATGGACCACAGTGAAAATGAAGAATTCACACTGACTTCACCCTTACCAGGAAAGAAAACTGACAAAAGGGACGACTCTGATCTTGTAAGGGTGAGCTGTTAAAATTTCATGTGATAATATTTGATATCATTCAAAAAATATGTTGAAACATGAAACTGAGCTGATATTTTAAACTACTAGATAATATGCTTAGAGTTGGATATGAAAATACAATGAAAAAAAAGGTTCTGTTTTCATAGAATCATATAGGTTGCAAAAGACCTTTAATGGTCATCAAGTCTAGCCATTAACTTGGAAGAGTGAAGTCCACCACGAAATCATGTCCTTGAGGTTACAGAGGCTTTGGAGAGTGGTAGTATCCTTACTGATTCTTACCAATGGATATATATATATATTTGTAGTTTAGTAATAAGAAATGTTCCTAATGAGGATGTAAAGCATCTCACTCAGATGTAGTGCTTTAATATGTAAAAGAAGTTGCAAGTAGGCTAAATATTACCTTAAGTAGTATTTATACCTGTATCAGAATACAGAAAAATAAACCACAGAAGAAAATTATAATTGTATTGTAATTCTAAAAACAGGTCAAATAAAATAATAATAATTTCCCTTACCACTAGAAAGTTTCACTTTTTTGTGCCTTAATAGCAGTTGACAGTCTATACATTTTGTAGTATTTGGGATATTCATGAGAAAGTAATGAGATTTGCTAGAATTGGATTTTCTAGGCTGCACTAAAGATGTCCTGTATCTGATGTCACTACTGCTTTATTTCCTTTTACTGTCTCTGATATTTCTCTTTTCTCTCATTATGTCATTCTGGTGCATTTTTGTAGGTTGCTTGTGACATAAGCTACTGTCTAGTAAAAATTCCTGAACTTTTGCTTGTATCGAAATATAAATAACTATCTTATACTATGGGAAAAGCAAACCAGTTTATGACTAAATAAGAAAAATCTGGAATCTCTTGTCAAAAAAAACCCAAAACACTTCTGTAAACCCTAAAGTCTGAGAGTCCAGACAGCTCCTGGCATGCAGTTCATATTTAGAAGCATTAGTTTGAACTGGTAACTACTGAGAAAGCTCAGTGATAAAGCAAATACAAGTCAGTGTCTTGAGTACTTTTGAGAGCATCATTCCACTTCAAATCTGTGAGTTGCTCAAGATCGTGGATTCAGAACTCATTTTTGGGTTTTTGGAGATGGGGAGGAGATTACAACAAGCATTAACTGAGAAGCAGGATTTTAATTGGGTCGCAGAAGGTCTATGTTCTAAAGGTATTGCTCTTTAAGATATTTGTCTATATTAACACCTTAGATTAAGTGATTAGCACCTTAATTCTAAGGTTGTGGGACACTTTAGCCCCAAGGAGAAACTTTACTTTGAAAATTGGCAGCAGTTACTTACTGGCTAAAAGGAGTTGCAGTGACAGGTGTGCATCTGCAAAAGCAAATAAAGTAGGGAATAACAAGAATGTCACTGAAGACATGAACTGACACGACATATCATCATTGTTCAAACATTTTTCTTATTTTCTTCTAGGGTAATTTTTTGTCCTTCAGTTTCTTTTCCTTTTTACCCTCATATTCTTCCTAGATTTTCTTTCTGTTTTCTTGAAAAAGGTTTTTGGAGACATGAATGAATATGTAAGCTGACCCATATCTCATGTCACAAGGCAGATGTACAGGGGAAAAAAAAAATCTTCATTCAGGTTTTAAATGATGTATCTCTGATTATGTAGATGAAATTTCAGCATGGCAAATACTATTAAATGTGTTGAAACACAGTAGTGTTACTATGAAACAAACTCTGGTATGAAACAGAAATAGTGTAAATATTTGGACTTTTGGATAATTTCATGATGTGAAATGAAAGAGTCACCCATGAAATGGTGGATGGGTAATATTTTATGTTTTTATTTTTCTGAGGGTTGGTTGGAGTGATATTGCCCTAGTAAATCTTATGCACTTATGCATATCTTACGCACTTGTGAAATCTTATGCACTGTTTATGTGCTCTTTAGAGAACTAGAGCATGTAGAGAAAAAGGAATAGTTTCTATGAATGTTTTCAAACCTTATGATTCAGAAGGGGTTCTACCTTTGATGATATGTTAGAGGGAACAGCTGCGATCCAGAGGAGCCTTGACAGGCTTGAGGATTGGGCCCAGGGCAACATCAGGAGGTTCAAGAGCTCCAAGTGCAAGGTCCTGCACCTGGCTCCAGGCAATCCTCAGTATCCATACAGGCTGAGGCATGAAGGGATTGAGAGCAGCCCTGCAGAGAAGAACTCTCAGGGTCACTTGTGGATGAGAAATGGGACATGAGTCAGCCACGTGTGCTCACAGCCCAGAAAGCCAACTGTGTCCTGGGCTGGTCAAAAGGAGATTGGCCAGTGGGGGCAAGGAGGGGATTCTTGATGTTTCTTGGGACCCTCATCTGGAGTGCTGTGTCCAGCTCTAGGTCCCCATTAGAAGACAGACATGGAGCTGTTAGAGCAGATCCAGAGAAATGTCACAAGAATGATCAGAGGGCTGGAGCACTTCTGCTAAGAGGAAAGGTTGGGAGAGTTGGGATTGTTTAACTTGAAGCAGAGATGGCTCTGGGAAGACCTTATTGTGGCCTTCCAATATGACAGGGGCATGTAAGAAAGATTGAGAATGACTTTTGACTTGTCCTGTAGTAATGGGACAAGGGGCAGCAGTCTTAAACTGAAAGAGGTGAGGTTTAGATTGGACGTAAGAAAGGGATTGTTTACAGTGAGAGTGGTGGGACACTGGAAGAGGTTGCCCAGATGAGTTGTGGATGCCCCATCACTGGAGATGTTCAGGGCCAGGTTGGATGGGGCTTTGAGCAACCTGCTCTCGTGAAAGCTGTCCCTGCCCATGTAGGGAAAGGTGTCCCTGCCCATTCCAACCTGCCGTCTCAACCATCTGCCCAAACCACAGATGGTTGGAATGAGGTAATCTTCAGAGGTCCCTTCTGACCCAAACTGTTTGTTTTAAGGCTTGGGTGGGTTGTTGTGCTGCTCAGAGCAAATGTTGGTACAGCTCTGACAATAAGTGACTTGGCAGCTACCACTACTTCCTGTTCTTCCTTCTATGGCTGTAAAGTCAGGTTGCCCACTGTCTTCTGTATTAGTGCCTTGCCAGTGCCAGCACAGGAGCCAGGCCTAAGCACCCTGCAGCTCACAACAACAGGTGAAGGCACAAGTTTGCAATTCTGATCTTCTCTGTCTTTGTTTTCCTGTTAGATAGAAATGCAGTTATGGGTCTTCTGTCCTACTGTGTTGGACACAGCAGAGGATACAAATGAGGAAGGCCTTACACACTTCAGGGTTTTAACTATTCACCTTTGATGGTTGAGATGGCAGTTTAATAATCTTTCCCCATTGTCTGGTATTTTATATGTAGATGCATGTTTATATTTTTCAAATGTTTTATGGTAAACAATCTGAGACAACTTGTGTAATTTGAAGACTGTGTCTTGTTGGAGGAAGCTTCTACATGTGACTGTTAGTTATGGCCATTTAATTTTTTAATTTAATGGTGCAATCTTGCCTTTTCAGTCAGAGATGGAGAAGCCTAGAGGAAGGAAGAAAGCCACTATCACAGATTCAGAAGAAAAGTTAAGCATAGATGACCTGAATAAAGTGGGTCAAGAGCAGAAGCTTAGAGGTAGTCAACGAGGAAGGAAGAGACCCGCAGTTGTATCAGAAGCTGATGAAACACAATGGCAGGAGGAAAAACGACTAAAAGAAGATGTGATAGAAAGTGAGGATGAACAGAACAGTCCACCAAAGAAAGGGAGAAGAGGACGCCCTACCAGAACAAATAATGGGGCAACACCAAAGGAAGAACCAGTGGCCAAGTCATCAAAAAGGAGCAAAAAAAAACAACCGCCGGCAGCTGCAGTTGAAGAGGAGGAGGAGGAGGAAGAAAGGCAAACTGAAAACATTGAACAAAAACCAAAAGGCAGGCAAAATAGGACGTCAAAAAGAACACAGCAGAGGTAAGTCCATCTTCTTGTGAGTTGTGTGTTTTTTATCTTTGGACATCAGTTATAATTTGATGCTTTGCAATTTGGGTCTTCCTTAAAACAGAGCAGAACCATCTGAAACTAGTACAGTTGAATCAGCACAGTCTACGCCACAGAAAAGACGAGGAAGGTCATCACAAACACCACCAGCACAGCAAAAAAAAGTGTAAGTCTTCTAAATCTGTGTTTAGTGAAAATTAAATAATGCCTCTGTGCCCCCAAGCAAACCTTTACTGAAAATACTTCAGAATGCTGTAGTTGTCAGTTAAGAAAATAAATTGCTATTGTTATTTCTAAAATGTTTTTCTTAGCTGCTTCTCCTAGGGCATCTCACAACAGAGCAGGAGGTTGTAAGTAATTTTACATATGTGCTCAGGTAGCACGTATGTAGCTTTGCTATTTCAGGAGAAAAGCCAATAAAGCATACAAAGGCCTTGAAGATAGGGCTTTATTAGGACTTCAAGGAGAGGAAAGTGGCCTTGTTTATTTCAGATAGCGGGGAAGAATCAAATTGTTACTATGGTGACAGAGAATTGTGGAGAATTAAGCTTATTCTGATTCTCCTTAAATTAATGTTCACTTCCTAATTTGTGGCCTTCTTACTATCCACTTTATAATTTTCATGTGGAAAAGATGTGTTGTGATCAGTGAAGGGTAGCAGCTTCTGAAAATTCTGAAGTGCATTAAGTTCCCAAATGAAGGTAAACTTGTTGTTGGCTAGCTTCATTTTTTGTGCCTGCTATAGGAAAATGCAGGTATCTGTACTTTTCTGTACAAGTATAGATAATATATAAAAGCAGAGGTGCACAAGGGGTTATTTGACCACTTGTATCAAACTGCAGCTCATGGAGAATACTTACTTTTCTAAAACCTGATATAAATTCCTTGGGGCACTACTTGGGGACATCTACTGTCTGACACTGTTGTATATCTCTGTTGTCTTTCTGGCTTCTGGGCTTAGTGTCACATTGCTCTTCTCTGGCAGTGTAGTGTACTGACTTGCCTTAAACCAGGGATCTTCCCCTACAGAAGAACCTTGCCTGAACAAGCTTGTACCCTCATTTCAATTTCTGGGCTCACTCCGGATCACGTGATCTGGCATATTGCATGCAATACATCCTGACCTTTCCAGTTTCCCTGCCTCAGGTCAGACTTGTGCTTCTCCTTTACTCTGTAACCAGAAACACAGGACCAGCACTGCCTGGTTACTCCAGAAGTCACTACTACATGTGCAGTAGAACAAGAGTTGGAAACTGCTACTGCCATGCAGGGAAGACAAACCAACAAGTTATTGTTGGGTGATGTGCTATGTGGTGTTTGTCAAACATGCCTTTTACTAAATATTTAAATAACTTTTCTCTGTGAAGTTGGTATGTTTCTTTACTCCACTTTAAGCTGACAGTAAACTATATCACTACCCACAATCAGTAACAAGCATAGCTCTCGTTCACATGTATGTACATTGTTCCTGTCAGCTGTCAGGGTTCAAAGTTGTTGGATCTATTCTTGATTTTACTTAAAATATAAAAAGAGGGTTGTGTTTGTTTTGTTTTATCTGACCACCCATATTTTGACTGTTCTTTTTCCAAATCTGCAAGAAAAAGGTGAGACAGTAGCCATTTCTCAGTCTTCCAAGTGCATTGTAGTCAAGCCTTTCTCCCTCATCTACATCAGTTTTCACTGAAGGAAGTTGATAGACTGAGTCAGCATTGTGTTCTGCGAGACAAATATATTTATACCAAATGCTTAAAGCTTTCTGTGCTCCTTGGGAGTGGATTTGGCATAAGAATTTGGGATTTTGTGTATGAGGTGATGATGTATCCTGTGGGTGGTAGTGTATAACCTATTTCTGATAGCAGATTGGGTTACCAATTAGCACACGTGAACAGGTTTATTTTTGTGATATGTGAAAGGAAGAACCTAGCTTGTGAATAATTCTGCTTCCTTTTCAATTCCGTTGCTTCTACCAGTCTTGGAGGACTTGAGCTGGGCTAATTTGTGTTAAGGGATGGCAAGTTGGTTGGTTTGGAAATACTATAATTGCTATGCAATTGAGAGATTTTATTCTGTCTGAATTTTAGTGGTTCTCAGGATTGAAAATTCCTACCACTTTCACGATGTGCTGGCATCAGAGTACGATTGTTTTGAATCTGTGCCTCCACTGGAGATTGAAGTCTGTCTGTTGTGTGCCTGGAACTGAGTTTCTGGTTTCATTTCAACCAAAGTGTCACCAACTTTGGGTGCACCAAGACTGCACCTGCAGTAAATGGGATGATTCAGTGGTTTGATCCTGAATTGTGCTACTGTAATGTGGGTAAAACTGTGGAGTTTTGGATACATTTGTAGTTGGCTTTTTTTTAAAGGCAAGGAGTGTTGGCTAATTCTCATTTTAAGCAAATGGGTGGTTTCTGCTTCTGGCCCAAATCCCATAACCAACACAGACAGTTTAAGATATTGTTGACTGATTGTTCTTGATTATCCTGATTAAGGTATTGTTACGCTGGTTATCCCTAAGATAGCTTGGAAGATTTGCATTTTAGGTGTTAATGGGTAGCAATATAGGTTCTTCTAGGTCTGAAGAAACATACATGCAGTTATTCAGATTTGTTGTGCAAGAAGTCTTGGAGAAGTAGAGTACATCTGTTCATGAAATTGGATAGAGAGAAAACTAACAAACCGTATTCAGTCTCTGGCTGTTTGGCTTTTCCTGTTCACTGGTTAGTGTTGTGTCAACCTATTTTGGCCTGTATGGTGGCACTGAAGAGAAAAATCTGCCACGTCTATAGAGGCAAAATTGTTCAACTTTGTGCTCCTGGGCCTCTATTGTGGAACAATTTTGTTTTCAAATGGTGTTGTCCAGCCTCCTAGTTTCACTTCAGTTCTCTGCATGGATGAACTAGACAGATGTAAAAGACAGCAGCATTATATAACATGAAATGGTAAGGCTGCTGTTTTTGTGAACTGGAATGTTTGCTCTGTTATACAGTTTATACATAGATATTGCAGATGTACAGGTGCTGTGAAGCTCTCTTTATTTTTCTTCTCATTGTAGCCGTGCGGGGCGTTCTAAACAAGCAGCCAGTAAAGAGAATGAATCCAGTGAAGAGATGGACGTGTTTCAGAGTGGTTCACCTGTCAGTGATGATATTCCCCAGGAAGAAGTAATGGAAGAAGAGGAAGTTTCCACAATCAATGTAAGAGAAATGCCTGAGCTTTTCTTCATGAGTCTTTGTGGTGTTCTCTGTGTATTGATGATCAGACAATGGCCTCTCATCTTAGAGTGGCTTCTCGTTTTTAGAACTTAACCTTCCTCCTTTAAAATGAATGGGGTGGTTGTCAGCTGCCGCTGTTGTGTAGTGGAGCTGCTCTGTAGTTTCCTAGAGAAGCTGCGTTTGTTAGAAAATACAATTTTTATCAAGTATCTTGAAGTTTCTGTCCTGTGTAGCCTTTCTTATCTGTATGCCAGAATTGTGTAGCATCTAATGGGAATTATTTTCCAGGTAACTCCTGCCATTCTTCTCATCTAGATTTTAATAATGAATAAAGCTTCTTTATACAAAACAAACACACAAAATGAATAGTACTGGAAAATAAGCATGGAGTCTTGGAACAGAATCCTAAACTGATCTCTTCCTCTTACCAGCATATGTTAAAATGAGTTCACTTTGGTCTTTATTTCATACAAATACATTGGCAATGTTAGTAGTCACACTAAAACTGAGAATGCCTTCACACTTTTGGATAAATCTGATGGTTGGAACATCTGAGGGTATGAAAACCCTGAGAAAGGAAACCGCATTATTGTGAATTCCATTAAGGATGCGGGCTCAGTAAATGAAGTTGGTCATTGGCTGAGACTTGTACTTGTGACAAAATGAGTAATGAATGACACTGCATATGGATACTCACATTATTGAGTGAGCCTGAGCATTTTTTCCATTATCAAATGTATTTGTTCTTGAATTTTTCAAAATGTTTCTGTAAAAAACATTTTAAATGTCTTCTCCAAAATAGGTCCGTCGCAGAACTTCCAAAAGGGAAAGACGATGAGTGAGCATGTAGTTACCAGCCTTCCAGGTGAAAGCGTTGAAGACTGCTTTTAATATAAAGCTTGAGACTGAATGAAGCTGTTAGTGCACAAATGGGGTTGCAGAAGAGAAGACAAAACCTATTTTACTGCCCCTGCATTTGCAGTCCCTAGGTCACAAGCTTTAGCCACACACATGTTGATATCAGTAACTGTGGATTTTCGTGAAGTGTAATGTGCGCTGGCTTTGTAGACATATGAACTAAAGAAGAAAACTGTAAATAGTTCTTTTTTTAATGTTTCTGACTTATAAAGTGCTTGTATAGCTTTTATCTGCGGCTTTAAACTGACAGTACCCCACTGTTTATTGGATCGATTGATTTAAAAAAAGAACAGAGTTTGTTGAAAATTGATCTCAAGCAATATCTGTCAGTGTTCGTATTTGTACTCTTGTTGACATTTAACTGTGAAAAACAAGTCAGTTGAACAAATAGTGCCACATTCTTTTGCCACTATTTGTCAAGGAGAAGGAGAAGAAGAAAAAACAGTCTTTGTTTCCTTCATGAATATAAACCTAGTGTTTACCTTCAGGCACCTACCTATCATCAGAGGTGCTAAATTGCTTTCTTTTACAGTTGAACAATATTGGATAGAATAATACAAGAGATGCAAATTTCGAAAGAAGTTTTGTTTTACACCTCAGTATTGATGCCAGACTTTTCTGGACTTGTAGTGGCATTGAAAATTCAAAAAGGATTTAAAATACTTTAATTTTAAAAGTGTGTTATTAAATAATGTACTGAATACCCTACCCATTTTTTCTTCCCCTATCAGTTTTTATTAATCTACTGTATCAATAAAATTCTGTAACTGAGTTTTTAATAGTCTAGTATGTTAATGTGTATAGATATTTCCTTCTGAACATGATGTTCACAAAGAGCAAATTATTACTACATTATAATATGAAATCTGATATATAAACATTAGTGAAAATACAGTTCTTATTACAATGTAAAGTTAATCACAAAGAGAAATTTTATTGATGCAGTGTGTCTTTATAAAGCTGTTCTTGAGAGCCAAGTGTTTTGTATTTTATAGTGAAGTTGCATGTTTATGAAAAATGTGCTGAAAATGGGATGTAATGTTTTTTTTGAAACTCGTATCTAGCAGTAGTATATGGTAGGTTGCCTCATGAGAGATCCTTTTATTGAGAGTTTATTGTACCTTTTTGTTTTGATTTTGTTTTTTGAGCCAATTTTTTTTGGTATGAAGTGCTAAGTTTTTTGTTTAATAACCAGCTGTCAATTATTACGGTCAAGGTATTCAAAATTTGAATGAAGCTCCATTTTTATTTTGTGCTACAATAGAGAGGTTGGTTTGTGTTGGTGGTTTGTTTTTTTTTTGGTATTTTTTGTTCTGTTTTGTTTGGTTTTTTTTGTTTGTTTTTTTTTTTTTTTTTAGTTATAATTGTAAAAAAAAGAACCAACAAAAGAAACAAAATACATAGAGCAGTATCCTGTATACAGTTTAACAGTTTACAAACTGTTTTTGAACCAAAATATATCAGTTTCTATACTCTGCTTAGCCAAGCACACATCATAATTTCAGGTGCTGTTCTCCCTCTGGTTCCCTACAGTTGACAACACATGAAAAATAAATTTCTAACCTAAGAAAATTTTATTTCATTGAATAATGGAGCGTTTTCACATAATCCATCATAAATAAGTTATTGTTGCAAGGTTGCCTGTAAAGATTATAGGAAGGGATAATACTAAACCACAAATTCACCAGTTTCCAAACTGTAAGATCACTAATAAAACAAGCAACCCTTAGAATTTTTTCATTATTCATTTTTTTTGGTACCACTAGGAGAAAGTATTATAAACAATTAGATTATTCTGCCTCATCTTAACTTTCCCCCTCTTCCAGTATTCAGCTTTTCAACATTTATACTTATAGATACAGGGGAAATGCTGACTAGAAAGGCAGTCATGGTTGATGTGAATTGACTTTGAAATAGTTGGCACAACGGAACTGGCTTACTTATGCTTCAGCAGTGCAAATGCAAGTTGTTGAGGGTTTTTTACGGTATAAAATGATTGAAAGCTAGCTTTGTATTTTCCTCTTTGACAGAATTGCACTGAAAACATTTATGGAAGATGTACCTTTAAGTCAATTTTATACAAAAGTATGAAAAAGTAATGCTGAAACTGCTGCAGACTCTTGAGGCTTTATGTGCATAAACATGGTTAGGTTAAACTTCATGGAATATTGATGCACCATTACTGATCATAATGTTTATTGTAAATTTAAACTATAGTTTTGCAATTTAAATGTTGATTTCTTGGGTAATAATGTGTAAATCATTATTTCTTGAGAAATAGGCACAGCAAATATGTCATTCTTGTATTCAAACCTCTTCTAAGTTCATTCTCATCTCATATAAAGAAAATGAATATTT